>JBBBDQ010000266.1:6332500-6775000 GCA_037127315.1 Ascarosepion bandense
GGGTGAGATGTTGGCTTGGTAGATCACTTGGGTAGACTTACATTTACCTTCCACGGGACAAACGTTGATGGACCAGCAATTGCAAGAGTGTATTATACCAGATTTAATATTAGTCTTATCTAAATTCTTTAAAATCTGTCTATTGTGGGAATTAATGATTTTATCTATATTATGTGTGCAAAAGTTTGAATTAACGTTAATATATCTGGGCGTACCATTTTCTTTAAGGTAAGATTTGTAGGAATTGTCATTGGGATTAAGGGTGATGTTGAAATAATTGACAATTTTTAGGTCAGAAGAATCTTTAGTTTTACATCCTAGTAATCTAAAGGCCCTAATAATTTTCTCATTGATCATAGTAGTCAAGGGCCTATTTGGGATGAACATAAGACTCTCATCACAGTATAAGCCAATTTGTTTGAGATGTACAATTTTACTTAAGGAATCTAAGGTATAAATACCTACTAGATCAGAAAATTGGACTGAATGATAAGACCCCAAAGAAACATCGAATTTGCTGTAGGGACTTTTGGTCCAGGTAGAATGGTCAAATATTAGAATATATATATTGTGTATTTCGAAAGCAATCTCTCTTTTATGCAAGTTTTATTAAAAATGACAAACAGGGTGTTATGGTTACTTTTTTTATATCCAATTTTTCATGCGATCTTATAAGTTTTTCCTTTTCAGGACATAATTTCCTCAAGCGGGTTTTGATCCGTTTTTTAAAGGCCTGAAAGACTTCAAAGAAAAGTCAAATTTGAATATGTTTTGCCATGATCCCATCTGGTGAGAAAAGTCCTTACTACACCACCCGCGTGGGGTTTCAGGTGATTATTTTCTAGACTCGATCAAATTAAAGTTGTAGATGGAATTGAAATTGTATTTGTATTTATCTGAGTATTTTCAAAGTCCAGCAAATATATATATATATAGTATATCGAGGCAGCAAGTAATTTTCTAAACATACGCTGTTAAATATAATAGACAATGAATGTCTATTATGTTTAATCATGAGCCGTTCTAAACGTCGTATTTTTGCTTTAATTTCAGTTGAAAATAAAGACAAAAATTCTCCAACATTTGGATAATTATTTATTGGTTTTCTTCTAAGCTTTCGGCTCACATGAGCCATCTTCTTAGAAGAAAACCAATAAATAATTATCCAAATGTTGGAGAATTTTTGTCTTTATTTTCAACTGAAATTAAAGCAAAAATACGACGTTTAGAACGGCTCATGATTAAACATAATAGACATTCATTGTCTCTTATATTTAACAGCGTATGTTTAGAATATATATATATATATATATATATATATATAAACCATCTGCAGACAGGTCTGTTTTCGATAGATTAACCGTTTTGCTTCAAGCCTGGATCAAGACCCGACTGATTTGATACCAGTCGGATATTCACTCACCAGACAATAGGTGCAACATCAGAGAAAGGCCGCTTTCATAACGTGTAATGTATTTTACGAAACGTAAACAACACCAACAGCGGGAGCGTTCTATCCGATAACCGCTTCGAACGGGCGTTCTACACGGTAACCAGAGAACATATAGTCATCCGCAGACAGTCCTGTTTCGCTGTATCACAGCTCATCAGTACCGTTTGTCATCTGATTTCTTCTAGTCAGGATTGAAACTCGACCGAATTGACATCAGTCGGCAATTCTACCTTTGAGCTATGGGCGCTCGGTAGAAGAAAGCGAACTTTAGCGTGTTATATACAATGTAAACACACGTCAGTAGCCGAAAGTGTTCAAATTAATTACTGAATGATCGATGCGTAAATGCGTGAGTAGCTACTGTTTGTAAAGTCTACCAGTTCTCCATAGTGCTCAATCAGTTTGCGGGAGCGTAAATAGACATCCGTAGACAGTCCTGTTTCGCTGTATCACAGCTCATCAGTATGGTTAGACATCCGATTGCTTCTCGTTAGGATTGAAGCTCGACCGAACTGACGTGCACCCTTGTTCAACTTAATTGAAACAACTGCTTTTGTTTCTTTTCTTTCAACATATAGTCAGTTTTAGAACCAATGGAGTAAAAAAGGTGTAATCAGTTTTTATTTTTTCCTTAGATTTGGTCATTTGCATTGGTGTGTATTAATATGAATCTGTTTTCAGGATGTATAAGGAAATTTGTTCGGCCTTGAAATAACGTGTGTCATCTGGGATTCCATCAAACACTGCTGTCTTGACTGTCGATTAGTTGCCCTCAGGGCATTGTCTGCGACGGACGTTACTCCAAGTGGACAAAAATTATAACGCTGCATGGAGACACGGACAAACCTTACAGAAAAATCGCGGATATTGTTGATGTCAGCTTTTCAACTGTCAGTCGTGCCATCAAGGCAAAGAAACGAACTGGATCAATCAGTTCAAAACGTAAAGGAAAATGTGATCGAAAAAGAAAAACAACACCAAGAGACGACGTATACGTGATTAGGGAAAGTGTTAAAGATTTTTGGAAGACATTATTCGTTTTGTTTCAATTAATTTGGACACCGGTTTATATATATATATATATATATATATATATATATATATATATATATATATATTATGACTAATATATTATGCTCTCACTATGACTGAACACTTTAGAGAGGAAAGTTTTTAAAACAGTTACCACTTTTGTGATTTACACGTTACTCTTCATTAATGAATTGAGTTCTCCCGGTGACCGACACCAGATCGCTCGAGTTTCGATCCCGGCTGGAAGCAAGTGGAAATCTAGCATCACTGATGAGCTGCGATACTGCAAAACAGGCTTGTATGTGGATGACTTATGTGTGTGTGTGTGAGTGTTTGCCGAGCCTTGCTGTGATCAGTCTCTAGCAGTTCATTCCCCTTTCTCACCATTGATCAATTCATTTTTCAAACCTCTTACATTTTACATTAAGTTTTCACACTTAAAAACACTTTGCCGAGCGGGAGCGAAACCGGTTATTTTCCTTTTTTGAAAATTTTATCCTCATTATGCCCTATAACATAAAAATTATAGCTTTTAAAGCAATAACATAATATATATATATAGTCATCCGCAGACATATCTGTTTCGCTGTATCACAGCTCATGACTACGGTTAGACTCCTATTGCTTTTAATCCAGGATTGAAACCCGACCGAATTGGCCTCAGTCGGTGATTCTACCTCTGGGCTATGGCCGCTCGGTAGAAGGAATGCATGTTTCATTAAATAATATAGACAAGTTTTGTCTATTTTATGTAAATGTTTTTCACATTCTCTGATAAGCTTAATTGCATTATCATTAAATGAAGAAAGAAAATTACAATATTGATAGATAATTTTTAATAATCCAAACTGAGCTTTCGGCTTACATAAGCCATTTTCAAAGATGTCAACTACATTATATATTTAAACACGGACAAACCATAATGACAAACTGATTTTTTTAAAATGGGAGATTTCCAAGCAACAACAAACTCATGCATTTAAGACGCTGGAAGAAAATATCGCATCACAGCTCATGACGTCACACATTATATATATATATATATATATATATATATATGTAAGTATATATATATATATATATATATATATATATATATATATATATATAATAAAAACTGTGAGAGGCCAACCTATTTCCTTTTCTAATATATATATATATATATATATATATATAATTTGAGAGGGGTCATGGGAATGACAATAAACTACATCCAGCAGCAAGGCGTCTGACTGGGATATTTTGAGGAGCGTGAAACAAATTTTTAATTTCTGTTGCTCCTAAGACCCAACCTAACCTATATGAAAATATAAAAAATACATTTACATTTTTGTAGCAAAACTACCGGCAATAAATTTTTATATAAATTACTAACAGTGCTCTCATACTAACAAATTGTAACGACTTCTCACAAAACCGTTTAAAATACTACCAAACAATCAATATGAAGGCACTTTCATGACATTTTGTTGCATCGCCGAAATGGATACGATACACAGATAATGTGTGCTGCGATAATATTCAGCATAATATCCGGTGCTAAACGGATATACACAGCACAGTACAACAGTTACAATAACAGGCAAGACAGAATTTACAACACAGAGATGAGGTGTTAAGATAGCAATAGTCGCCGAAGTAATCAGTCCGAATATTACTCGAATGACACTCGAATATTACGCCAAGAATGCTATTATTCTTTACTTAAATAGATTATTTCAGGTTATAGTCATTCCATTACTGAGAGTGCTGCAGGGGTGTCCACCACTCTACAACACATTAATCCATATAATATTCTACAAATTCTTGACTCAAACTGTATTCCAAATTCTAACTAAAACAAAACTACAGCATAAAACACACATCACCGCCTCTCTATATAAACAAACATGTATATGCACAAAAGTTGGGAATCTTCTATCATGTATGTACACTTTCTTTTTCGATATCCTACCAGGGAAAAGCCTTTTTTCATCTCGTTTGCAATTGTAAAATCTGCAGTACTCTCGATGTGAGATATAGAGTCAAGCAAATCATCATCATCATCTGATACTGACAAACATCTGAGTCCTGTTTTAAGTTACTTGTCTCAGATGTCGACTTGGATCAGTGGGACGTGTCAATAACTTTCACTTTTCACTTTCACTGCTTCTGCCTGGCGAAGAAGACGTAAGCGATTTCCTCAAAGAATCAAAAAGTATTTGATCTTTCATCCGATAAAGATAACCACTTTCGGAAGGCTTGGCTCAACTCACAACGCAACACGCCACGGTGGCGAACTTTGTTGATATTTCCGTCTTTTTTTAGGTAGATCCACTGTAAAGGTCAATTAGTTTAGTCTGGACCAAAGTAGTTTTCGAGATAAACCGGGCGTTCTCATCAGTGTCTCAATTTTCGTTTTTATTTGTATTTTTTTCGTTGCATGACTCACAACGCTGGAGCGCTATTCATTACTTCAAAGACGAGCATGTTCTCATAAGGTATAATGAGACGTAGAGAGTAAAAGAAGACAGAGAGAGAGAGAGTGTGTGTGTGTGTGTGTGTGTGTGACTGTGAAGAAAGACGATAGTTAGAGAGAAAGAGTAGAAAGGAGGAGGAGGAAAACTAGTTTGCAAAGATATGTCATAATGAGTACAGAAAACATTATATTGAACGCCCAATTAATTACATACGCAACTCAAACATCATAAAAATAAAACTCTTTCATAATGGCTTATGAAAACAGAAAGCGCTCTAAAGATATTGGACAATTTATGTCAAAATTTTTCCCGGGAACCAGAAAAATGGTCCAAACAGAAAAAAAATACACTAAAAATAACTTTCGCTAGTCATCAAACAAACTTCTATAAAGAAAGAATACTTAAGGCACACATGAAGCACTATAATAAATACGCACACGAGGCAATGTAATAAATGATTGCACACTACAATAAATGCATGTACCAACAGCTATAACAAATTGTTTAAAAAGTCATACATAAAACTTCATTTTTTTAAAAATAATTTCATCTCAAGCAAAGCAGGATCGCCACTGGTGCGCAGAAGGAGGTACAGTGAGAGAAAAGAAAAAACAAACAAACAAAAAAACAAAAAACAAAAACAAACAAAACAAGGTATAAGGGATGTCGAAGAAAGGGTAAGAGAAGGATGAGAATCAGGGAGATAGCAGATGGCAATTGGCGTTACCTTTACACTTTTGAAGATTGCAGATATCAGGGAGGTAAGCAAACGGAAGAGAGTTTCATAAAAGGGAAATGCGAGAAAACTGTTGTAGTAAAAGAGTTGGTCACGTTTAACTATTTCGACGGTAAAAGGGTGGAACCTTGAAAGTAATCTAGCAGTAAATACATGTGGTCGGGGAACATAAAAAATACTTGTAGAAAAGGCAGAAGGAAGCCACATCATATAGGCGATAAAGTGATTGAATTACAAGTTTAAAGTTCAGTGAGACGTTTTACAAATATGTTTTATCGATTCATATCCAAATTTACAAAATTCTGTGAAGCCTACCACCGTTAATGCACTGAAGTAGAATAGAGACATTGAAAAGAAAAAGTTACAGCAGCAGTGACTTATCAAAGAGATGAGGGTCATAGGAAACCCAGCGTACAAACAACAGACTCTTGACACGTTGAGATATATGTCAGTCAGTGAAGTGCCATACGTGATACACGCTTGGGCGATCATGTCTCTTTCGAGACATGACTGACTGGGCAGAATATTATCCCGCAGTAGGTTGCCATTGCTTTCTGCGGTAGACTGGTTGCCGACCATGGCTATAGAACCCAATCTGTCCTATTATTTAACCCATAACTGGAAGAAAGAGACGGATTAATACCTTTCCTAAGGGTATTTGCGCGTAAGTGAATGCAAGGAATTCAACTGGAATTCGAACTCGGCTCCCCGATTTCTCGTTCAGAGTCGATATCCACTGCACCACAACGCACATCCGCACGTTGAGATATATGTGGCTTTGCAAAAATAAAGGTTCGATGACTTGTTCGAGAGACACGTTAGTGACAGTCGTAATTGAATGAGACCAATACGCATAAACTAGTCACATGACTACAGTGCGCGTCATCATTACTTAGTTTTAACCAAGGAACACATAAATAAGGCGACGAATGAACATGAAGGCAATATTCATTTTAACATTTTCCCTTCATATGATTCTGCGTGATTTAAGATAGTTAAATGTAATTATATGGTTCGGATAATTACAGCCTTCGTTTAATATACAGTACTGTGCAAAAGTATTAGAAAAACTATTTTAATTTTTTATGAGTCATATTGATAGAAAATAAACAATTTAATTAAAGTAATTTTATTTGATTTACTCAACAAATGCTTTAACAAGAAAAATACTTATTACAAAATAAATTTAATATTTAGTATAATAGCCTTTTGCTTTGATCACAGCCTTCATTCTGTCAGGTATTGGCATCACAAGATTATTCAATGTATCTAATGGTATCTCCTGCCAAGCAGCTTGTATCTGTTCCTAAAGTGTGTCTTGTGAACTAACATTAGATTTATCAATTTTTTTATCCAAAATATCCCATAGATGTTCAATAGGAGTGAGATCAGGGCTTTGCAGGGGCCAATTCAAATTCCGAAGCCTTCTTTCCCCTTCCTTTTTAGTTAAATAATTCTTGCAAATAATTTCACCCTGTATTTGAATTTCAGTGAGGTTTTTAGGAAAATCACCCCTGTCTTAATACTTTTGCAAACTACCGGTAGTGTGCAAAAGTGTTAGGACAGGTGTGATTTCAAACTTTATTTTGATGCCTCATAGAAGATAAAATAGTTCTTGTCCTAATACTTTTGCACAGTACTATAGGTACTAACCAGGCTCGCCGTCACCTAACTTCGGTAATCATACGAGAACCGGTATTTCAACGTGATATGGCCTTAAGCCGCCCATTCATTGAAACATGAATACGTGATGGATGAGAAGGGAGAGTAATCACAGTTAGAGTTTAGATCCCTTAGAGCAAGGGTTCGACCTTTTTTTTTTAATTTTCTACACAACTAGGAAATGTTTGATCGATGTTTGCACCACCTAAATCAGTAACATTTGAAGCCAAGAAATTTGATTTATAATCTTTGGATCCCACTCATTACTATGGGTGAACAAAAGAGTAAAATAATTAGTATTGTCCATCATCTGTGACAATAGAAACCCACTGAAAGGTGGCTAACACTAAAGCAAAATGTTCTCTAGGGTTGCCCACTGGATGTATATGCAACGATATGACACTGCAAATACCCCCCCCCCCCGATATTAAACGACTATTGAGCAGGGCAGCCTCGCTAAGTGATACCAAAGAGTTCGTTCTCCTTTGTGGTGCAGTGGACATCGGCTTGGAACGACAAATCGGGCATCCGAGTTCGAATTCCAGTTGAATTCCTTGCATTCACTTACGCACAAATATGCTTGGGAAAGGTATTAATCCGTCTCTTCCTTCCAGTTATGGGCTAAATGATAGGACAGACTGAGTTTTATAGCCCTGGTTGGCAACCAGTCTACAACATAAAGCAATGGCAACCTACTGCGGGATAATCATCTGCCCAGTCAGTCATGTCTCTTTCGAGACATGATCGCCCAAAGCGTGTATCACGTATGGCAACTTTACTGGCTAACAGAATATAATAGTTGGAGACATGATTAGGGCTGTTATTGGGCATTAAGTGGGGGGTCGGTTTTCTATTAGTATGAACTAATAAACTGATCCCCCTGATTGCTACTTAATAATATAATACATCTCTTTCCTCTGTAGCTATGAGTCAAATAACAGGACAGATTGAGTTCTATACTCTTGGCTGGCAATCAGTCTACCGCAGAAAGTAATGGCAACCTACTGCGGGATAATCTTCTGCCCAGTCAGTCATGTCTCTTTCGAGACATGATCGCCCAAAGAGTGTATCACGTATGGCAGTTAACTGGTTGACTGCAAGTCGCGATGTCAGTCAGTTAAGTGCCATACGCGATACACGCTTGTACACATGATACACATGACTGACTGGGCAGAAGATTATCCCGCAGTAGGTTGCCATTGCTTTCTGCTGTAGACTGGTTGCCGACCAAGCCTATAGAACCCAATCTGTCCTGCTATTTAACCCATAACTGGAAGGAAGAGACGGATTAATACCTTTCCCAAGGGTATTTGTGCGTAAGTGAATACAATGAATTCAACTGGAATTCGAACTCGGCTCTCTGGCTTCTCGTTCCGAGCCGATATCCACTGGACCACAACGCATAGTCGCGATGTAGAGTAACAAGAAAACTGTCAACTCAGCGCCAAAATGATAAGTCGTAACCACTAATCAGTCTGATCCCCACAAATGCCTTGTTGCGAATGAAATGGAAACCCAGAATGTTTTTCCCCAAATCTTGGGAAAGTATTTAGTGTCGCGTAACCAGAACTCCTTCAAAGTCAGGGCACCCTGGGAACTCGCTGACTGACGACTTATCCTTCAAGGTACCAAACCATTCTTTTACATATTAGAAAATTTCATCTCGCGCTTCCTACAGGTGGAAGCAGCCTAGGTTAGGAATACCTGCCATAACACTTTGGATTGTGTCGAAGAAAATATTTAGATAAAAGTTAAGTTCTTTCCAAATACACAATTAACCATCTTATGAAAACTTGCCTTCATTTGTCCTTACGTCAGACTAAACCAGACTTTCACACAAACTTTCCTAAGTGAATGAAACAAATTCGATTGGAATTCGAACACTAATTTCATTCTATGCCGCTATCCATTGCACTACATGTAAATCTCTCTCATTCTTTCTCTCTCTCTCTCTCTCTCTCTCTCTCTCTCTGTCTGTATATATATATATATATATATATATATATATATATATTTAGAAGTCAGTTGATTACGCAACCTTGGTTTCAACATTTCGGTATCTTCAGGCTGATTCTCCTACATGTTTTAAACGTACAACAGGGTCTTTCAGAATGCACTACTAAAAGTTTACAAGAACTGAAATTTCAAAATAAGGAAAGAGTTTATATATATATATATATATATATATATATATATATATATATATATATATATTATGCTTTACTGGTAGCACAACTTCAGGTGCTGGGTAGACACTATCATTACATAATTTAAATTTTAATTAAATATTTGGTTTACGCAATGCTGACGCAATCGATATATTATATGGGGATTACGGGTTTATATATATACTAGCAGTATAGCCCGGCGTTGCTCGGGTGTAAAGAAAGCTTTAAAACTAATCCATGGTCCTGGAGCTCAGACTCTTTCGACGTTGGCACGAAAGACTAAAAAGGAATAGTTGTTTCCAGTTAAAGCGAAACTGTAGGCTGAAAGAAAAATGAATGGATGTAAGTCAAATTTTGATTTCCTGGTATCGATATCAAATAAGATTTTTTCGTCGTAAACTGAATTTTGAAGGCTATATAAGTCCTCTGAGTAAATGGTATCATGGCTGAGACTAAGAACTACAATTATACGTACTTAGAGCCAAACCCGAAGCAAAAACTAAAATAAAAGGGCTGAAAAAATACAGACATACAGGCAGATAAACAGACACACACACAAACATCTTGCCTTATATATATATATATATATATATATATATATATATATATATATATATACTATCGATTTTCTGCACTATTGTAAGAACTGCAACCTTGAAACTTCTGAATATCGTTTCTTATGTCTTTGTCTATAAGTATATCAAATTTGATTAAAATCGGACCATTCCTTCTATAACCCGATTTTTTCGATTATCGATTTTCTATATTTATCGGGAGTACTTCGACACAAAACCTAGCTAAGAACACTCGTAGACGCTTATAGTACAACTGTGTAAATTTTTAAGAAAATCGGTTCAACCGTTTCGGAGTCTGTAGGTAACGCGCGCACACACACACACACACACACACACACACCATTTATATATATATATATATATATATATATATATATATATATATATATATATATATATATTCTTCTTTAAAAAATGACCCATAAGGAAGATTTTATTAATTTTTTATTTAATTTTTATACTATTTTTACATGTTTAATTTTATTTGTTCATCAGTGATAAAGCTGGGAAAATTATTGGTAATGTTTGTTTTAGGAGTCTTAGTTCGCTCAAAAATATTCTTTAAGTTGAGAAATTTTGATGTACTTTTTTTTTTAAGAACTTCATTAATTTTGCTATTTTATACCTTTCCGAGCATTTGCTGTTATCGTTAAGAAGACAATATATATATATATATATATATATATATATATATATATATATATATATATATATATATATCATTTAAAATAAACGGGATTTGTATCTTATATTTAACATTTACGGGCAAGAATATTTTATTTTATATTTAAAATAAACAGTGATTAAAGGTACATATTAAAAATATTTTAAAATAGACGTACTTAAATCTATCTGTCTCTCTCTCTCTCGCTCTCTCTCTCTCTCTCTCGCTCTCTCACTCTCTCTCTCTCTCTATATATATATATATTTGAAGTTGTATTTATAAAGCATCAGTGTTTTTTTAATTTTTGATATGAAAATAAACAGACCTAAATTCATGAAAAATTATTTCGTATTAAAAATCTATTGTAAATGCAAAAAACTTTTCATATATATATATATATATATATATATATATATATATATATATAACGGGCTAAACGAGATTGCTAACCTTCTAGTTATTATTGACAACATTGATAATTCACCGGTCAAATTTTTAAAAACACTATTGCTTTCTGATGATACTAAAATGTTAAGATAGTTTGAATTATTAAGGCCGTGGAAGAAAGGAACCGTTAAACCACACCCTAAACGGGAAACAATGGATAATCATGTTAAGAAAACTTGGAAGAAGTGAGCCCCGGGCGATACCCAAACCTTTTATCGAGACATCATCACTCTAGGAAGGTTACTGATGAAGTCTGTAGACATTTATTTCTGTTTCTCTGCACAATTTAGTTTTTGAAATGCCTCTTTCGCTAATCTAATTTGTGTTCAGATTTCGGTGCCACATTTTGTATCCACAGTTAAAACACTTCTCAGATATTTACAGGTCTATACAAAATAGATTTTAGCTTGTAGTGATTCGACTGAGTAAAAGCGAAGGACCGGTAAGGCAAATGACCAAAAATCGTTGTTGCGCATCCGAGTTCGCGCAGATGTTCCGGTTGAAAAATAAAAATTAATCAAATATCAAATTTCCATTTCGTGAGCCAACGCGAATTTTATTTATCAGCCAATGGGAAGCCCAGAATCAAATACAAGTGTGACATTCAAAACGAGCTACTTTTGATTCAAAAAGCAGATATAAAAGGCGGATACAGACAAGCACCCAGCAGAAAGACAGACAGGCGAGAGTAACCAGTATCTCCCCTTGACTTAAGTCGAGCGGCTACTATGCTTGCCTCTTTCCTTCTTCACTGCTTCAAAAGTATTTACTGACGTCAGGAGCGACTACGTCAAAGACATTCCTCACATACCCCCGCTCCCCACATTCTTAAGCCTTTTATCTCTTTCAGCTCATTATTTGCCATGAACATTTTAACCTCCTTTGGACCTTTATATCAAGTATTATTTTAATTGCAAAAACATTAATTGATATATATATATATATATATATATATATATATATATATATATATATATAAATGTTATTTTCAACTCAATTTACTTTTCTTCATTTTATAAACATTTTATGACTTATAGTGGGCTATCTACCACAAGGCCAAATTCCGTTAACCTGCAACAATATACAATTACCCTTCACTAGAACGGACTCCCACTACTAACGGAAAAAGAATATATAAGATACCCACTATAAGCTAATGAAAATTTTTCTTATAAACGACCGAAACAATACACCAATCAAATGCGTATATATGTACACAACGGCACACATATACATATATATGTTTGTGTGAGCCCCGGTGTGCGAACGTGTGTGTGTGTGTGTGTGTGTGTGTGTGTGTGTGTGTGTGTGCGTACGTCAATGGGTGTACAAGTGTGTATGTATGTTTGCGTTTGTATGAGAGACGTCAGGACGACAATTTTTTCTCCCACTTGCACAAAAAACAAACAAAAAAAAAACAAAAAAAATCTAATATACGCAACCCTACATATATTTTTAAAAAAATTAATCAGTTTGTCTGACGATCGCAAAAGCGTGAAACTCAGGGTCACAAACTCACACCAATCCAACTGAATAATCATCTTGATATAAATTTAGCTACAGGAAACTTGTTTGAAGAGGAAACTGCCTTTTGTTCTCTTATATAAATTTTATTAAGACATCAATGGTCGACGCCCACGTCATAGTCAGTAAAAGAATAAAAACATTAAAAGAAAAGGTTTAGTAAAAACCCCGAGAGCATTCCTTCTTGCCTACATTTCATCCTGATTTTCTGTCTACTCTTTCTCGCAGTTTTATTTCTATTACTCGTTTTTCATCCTCCTTCTGCTCTTATGTGTTTTCAATAAGTAATGTCTTCAGCGAACTTGTCTTGTACGGATCGCATTTAATGGACCGTCAGAAGAGAAGGAAGTCAATATTTGACCTTGAACGATTTACTTAACGTTTGACCAAGTAGCATTAGTTCTTGTATTCTGGACGTTTCACATGAAGGGTAATCCCATAGGGGTTGGTAGCGTGTTCGTTTTGGTGGGTAGGTTTCTTTGGTTCTTCAAATTCTAGCCTGAGTTGCCTCTCACTATTTTTCGGGGATGTGAAGGGTAAAGGGACCTGGTATCGTCGGGACAAAACCAAGCGTAGGTCTGAACGATTAATATAGATTCTAAACCTTACCACATGGGGTGAAAAGATAGTAATGAACATCTATGTCGAAATTCTTTCTGGGGTCAAAATTTTTATTCATTTATAAGAGACTACCAGATTGTTATTAATGTTGGGTTTATCTTTCTTTGACACAGGGCCACGTTTATGGAACACCCGGTGAGGAATAGACATGCAGGATTAATAATTTTATATTCGACTTTTAATTTATGGTTAGTTGCACCTGTTCACACTCCTTCCCGGTCTTGTTAACAAGAGTAGAGGTTCATCCTTTGTTTCCGGTTTAGGATTCGGTTTCCGGTCCGTTTTAAAGTCTACTTTAACTCTATACTCCTAACATCTCCGCCCGAACATTGAAATTTTATTCGAGAAATTAAATATTGACATTTTTTAAGTCTAGAATTCGCTGTTTGACTTTCGCTGTTTGACATTTTACGCTAATACAACTCCACACAGTATCTCTTTACCTTGAGTGGCTCTTAGGGCTTGTATTAGGTGAATATTAGTGAACAAAAAAAAACAAACTTTTACACAGCTTCTGTAGAAGCTCTAAGGAATAAGAAGCTGTGTGACTCGCGTTGCTGGCAATGAACGGAGCCGGTCATTATATTTGGCATCATTTCTCTTCACTGCCACTTTCTGAAAAGAGAAATGCTTCTCTTTTCTTGCGAATTGTACATCTAAATAATCATCCCAAAAAAAATATTTTCGGTAGATTATGACTCTTTGAAATGTAGTTAATCTTTTGAAGAGTTTAGTTGTAAAAAGAGGTAACGGTTCACATACGAAGTTAGGTTCGCTTTTCTATCATGCGTATCTATCATTCGACAATCGTGAAGTAGTTGCCATTTGCGTGAACTAAGATGAAAAAAGAAAACATATTTTAGAAACCGAGGCTAGCAGATCACGCAGCTGAAAAAAAAAAAAAAAGAAAAGATCTTATGAACTCCCACGAATCATTCCAACGAATCACTTTTGCTCTTGTAGTATTTTTTTGCTAACAGTTTGTTCGGGTTTCCGCAATTCCCATTAAATATTTCCTTTACAGTGATATCAAACGCAGAAATTATTTCTTTTTCTTCTTTTTAGTTTCTATTTAGGTTTTGATATTGTTAAGCTTTCTTGGAGGTAGCCATCATTTTCTTTATTTAGAATTCTCGTAATAAATCCATTGTCATCGGTGATTACTTTCTCGAAAAATAAAAATAGTTTAGATTTCTGCCGAGAGTCACAGTAAAACTATCGGTGATATTTATATTGGGTGGTGGGTGGGCGTTAATTTCACTGTTTAACAAACATAACTATGTACCCATTAAAATAGTATTTATAGTAATAATATATATATATATATATATATATATATATATATATATATATATAGTCATCCGCAGACAGATCTGTTTTGCTGTATCACAGCTCATCAGTACGTTTAGACTCCGATTGCTTTTTAACCCAGGATTGAAACCAAACCGAATTGGCGTCAGTCGGCGATTCTACCTCTGGGCTATGGGCGCTCGGTAGAAGAAGGCAGACTTTTTAGCGCGTATATTATCATTATACACGCACTTAGAGCTTCTACAGCATTTTACTATATATATATATATATATATATATATATATATGTAGAGCTTCTACAGAATATTACGATATATATATAGTAATAAATATACGTATTGTCCTACGTCAATAGCGCAACTCGGAGTTTCATGCGTTATGCAATCATCAGGTGCATATTTCAAACTAACAGTCTAATAACTAAATTGAGTAGCTAAATCCAAACCTTACAACGGAAAAGGAGAAAGATGTGAATTATTGATATGGAGAGAGATTAGGATTATTGATATGGTTTAAGATGATAAGTTTTTCTAAAATGCATCCGAAAAAAGTGATTTAATGACCACATGCTGTCATAGAAAAAATACTTACTTAAATTCTTAGATCCAGATTGATATAGATTCCTCTATACGTTTGCTTCTTTCTTTCTTTCTTTCTTTCTCTCTTTCTTTCTTTTCTTTCTTTCTTTTACCCGCAGTATTACTTTTAACAATTCTAAATTCTAAATTTTACTTTTTAATTGTAATTTAATTTTTGATTTTTATTTATATTTGTATTTAAAATCTTAAAAATTAGATTTTTTTTCTACATGTAATATAAGAATACTTAAATTTTTAAATTTTTACGTTTTATGATTTACGCTACTTTGATCTCTTCTCTCTGCATTTTAATATTTCTTTTATATTTTAGTTTTTAATTTTTAATTCAAATTTAAAAGTTTGTCTACATGTAATCTTAGAATATTTAAATTTTTATTTTTGTTATTAAAAAAAGCCGTAATTTAACTTTATAACATTTAATTCCTATGAACATCGAGTGAATCTATTAAACTGTCAGTTTGAAATACGCACCTGATGATTGCATAACGCATGAAACTCCGAGTCGTGCCATCGACGTAGGACAATATGCATATTTATTAATATATAATACAGCACTGTTCATACAGTGAGCACTGTTTTTATTAACATCTGAATAATAATACTAAACATATGTATATTTATTAATTCATGTAACTATATATATATATGTTTCATTAGAAGTGACTGACAAGGAAGATCTTATTCGTTTTTTATTTAATTTTTCCAGTATTTTTGCTTCTTTCCTTTTTGCTGAAGGTAAAACAAAACAAAAATGTCTACAGAAAACCGTCTTCCGAAGAGAATCCTATAAGGAGAACTCTCGGAAGGCTATATAGCAAAGAACAGAAAAAAAAAACGTTTCAAAGACCACCTGAAAGTAGTTCTAAAATGTGCGGTATTAATCCTGTCGAATTGAAAGTTAAAGCAGCCAATCGCAACAGTTGGAGGACGTTATGCCGTCAATTAAAAATTTGAAATTAGCCGAACAATTTGATCAGGAATTTGGCCGGTAACAACGTCACGATCGCCTGTTGCGTGCATCACCAGGGCTATTTGTGGGCAATCAATGTCCAACCTGTGGACGACAAGGTGCGTCGTAGTTTGGTCTTCGCAGCCATCAATGCCAACGTAATGTCATCAACCAGTGATTTCCTCAGTTATCGTTCTTCTCATTTAGTGGAACAGACGCCATTGTCGTCATCGATTGAATTCATTATCATATATACAGGGTGCGATGGGTAAATTTTCGCTATTTTATATTTTTAATTTCGCGGATGCACGTTGTTTATTTTTTTATTTTGTCGACTGCAAAGTATAGTAGGGTCAGTTGGGTGCCGTCTGTGAGTAAATAGCATCATGACGCAATTCACTCTGACAGAAATTTGCAAAAAGCCATACTGTACTGCTTAGCATTCGCGCCGGAAGCCCCAACATTTCAGTTTGTTTGGGTGTCAATCTGAGGACAAGGCATAGGATTCGGAAATAGTTGGACGAGTCTAATGGTGACCACGAAGTTGTTTGGAGTTAGCTCAAGTGATGGCGAAGTTATGCCTCCATTCATCCTCCCACACGGTTTCAGAATCAAAACAGAGGCTTATATCAGAGCTTTGAGGGGGTAATGCTCAAGAGGTGGCTGCTGAAAGACCCTATGTCTAGCAACATGACACTGCACCATGCCACACAAGCAGGAGAACCCAGTCATGGCCATCAAACAGTTTCTGCAGCCATATTACGTCTTAAATATGGCCACTTAACTCTCTAGACTGCATCCCCTTGATTGTTACGTGTGAGGTACAGTTGAGTGAGAGACAAACAAAAGTCCTTGTAACACCAAAGATGAACCCAAGGCAAGGATTCATGAACTCAAACATGGAGACCATCCAGAAGAGATGTAGATGATTCTGAAGTTGTCTTGAGGCCGAGGTCGAATCCACTGACTATTTTATTAAATAAATTTACTCTTTATATTCAATATATTTTTGTGTAATTTTGATAAATATATCTATTAAAATGAGATGTAACAAATTTAGTCCGAAGAAAATTATATAGTACAAAGTGGAAAGATTTATCGGAGACACGCGTCGGACCATGACAGGCGCCTCTTTGCCTCTACTCGCAATGAGTGCAAGAAGATACTTAAAGAAGCCAAGCTGTTGTTTGCAGCCAGAATGAAGCAGCGCATAACATCCTGTAAGTTCAGTTCCAAAGACTACTGGAGGCTCTGTAAATGTGTACTAAACAATAGAAAACCATCAACCCCCACCTCTAATCAACGAATATGAGGTCCTTACCTCTACAACAAACAAGGCTGAGTGCTTCGCTCTCAGATTCTCCACCAAGTCGATACTGGACTCTTCTGGAGTATCTGTACCCAACTTCCCACCCTGAACTGAGACCTAACTGAATGACATCTACACTACCCACTCTGTGGTCTCTAACACAATTTCAAAGCTTGACCACTATAAAGCGAGCGGCGGAGACGGAATCCCAATCATTGTCCTGAAGAAATATTTCCCTGAACTCTCCTCTGTTCTCTCCAAACTCGATAACTAATGCCTCTCTGCTTCTTGCTTTCCTGCTCGCTGGAAGTCCTCCTTCGTGGTTCCAATATATAAAAACACAGGCGAACACACTGACCCCTCTAATTATCGCCCTATCAGTCTCCTACCGATTTTTGGCAAAGTGTTCGAAGCCATCATCAACGCCGAGGTAGTTCAACATCTCACAGCCCACAGACTCTTCTCTGACAAACAGTATGGTTTCCGCTTCACCAGATCTACTGCTGATATGCTCACGACCATCACTGATTATATACACCAGGCTCTCGACAAGAACGGCGAACTGTTGCCCTAGATATCTCTAAAGCTTTTGACAGAGTCTGGCACGCTGGCCTTCTACGCAAGCTGCGAGGTTATGGTATAACGGGACAATTGTTTGACCTTATCCAGTCATTTCTTTCAAATCGCACAATGAAGGTAGTATTGAACGAACATGCCTCCCAATACTATCATACGTCCCTCAAGGCTCTATTCTATGCTAAGAAAGTCGATTCTCTGTGTAGGGACAGGAAGTGTTTTCCACCTGAAACAATCCTGCACATATATAAATCTACCATCCGCCCGTGCATTGAATACTGCTACTATATCTGGTCGGGTTCTCCTGATACCCACCTATGTGTCCTTAACAAAATCCAGCGGAGAATCTGTAATGTAATAGATCCTGACTTGGCAACTCAGATACAGTCTCCTTCTCACCGGTACAATGTGGCTTCTTTGTGTCTCTTCTACAAATACTTTCACTGCTTCAGCCACGATGAACTAAGCTCACTGGTACCTCCTATATATAAATTTACCTGAGCCACAAGATTAGCAACTTGGTCCCAACCTTTTACTGTGAAACCAATAAATTGTAAACGCAAATTCTACTCCACCAGCTTCTTTTCTCGCACTTCCCGCCTGTGGAATTCCCTTCCATTTACTTGCTTTCCCGACAGCTATAATCTCCAAGAATTTAAATGTAAAGTCAATAGTCATCTCCTATCTCACTAACCTGCATCCTGTCTTTCATGCTCCCTTCTCTGCCCACTCCACTCTCATCAGTATTCTCATCCTTCTTTTACCCACTTCCTGACACCCCCTATAACCTGTGACTCTTATAATTTTAATTTTCCTCCTATGTAACCCCCTGCAAAACAGTGGCAGTTAAATGCCTTGCTTTGGGCAATATGATTATATATATATATATATATATATATATATATATATATATATATATATATATTAGGTTGTCCCAAAAGTTCGTAAACACTTGCGAAATGGGTCTACCTGGTCCAGCACAATCGAGACAAGCGATGGGTTCAGAAAGGGCAAGAGACACCGTCGGTTCCAAAACAAGATCGATTCGGCAAGAAAGTCATGTTGTGCGTTTGGTGAAACTTTGAAGGAATCGTGCATTTTGAGTTGGTTCCGAATGGTCGTGCCATCAGTGCCGAACTTTACTGTCAGCAACTTCAGCGGGTCTACGAAAAGTTGAAGCAAAAGTATCCGGCTCTGATCAACCGAAAGCACACTTTGATGCAGCAGGACAGTGCCAAGCCACATACAGCCAGGAAGACCAAAGACAAGTTTGAAGAGCTGGACGGCGTTGAGGTTCTGCCACATCCAGCCTACAGTCCTGACTGTGCTCCATCAGATTACGGCCTTTTTCGCTCAATGCAACACTTTCTGAAGGGCTGCTGATTCGACTCGTTTGATGAAGTCGAGGAAGCGTGTCAAGAATTCTTTGATTCGAAGCCGACTGAATGGTACTTTGACCAGATCCGAAAGTTTGCAGATCGATGGCAGGAAGTCTTGAAAAATTTTAAGCAATAATTTTTGTTTTTGCGAGTAAAATTTCAATTTTTTGCAAGTTTTTCTGGTCACCTTGGATTACTTGGTGAGTAAAATTTCAATTTTTTGCAAGTGTTTACGAACTTTTGGGACAACCTAATATATATATATATATATATATATATATATATATATATGTTCCCACTTTGTACTATATATATAGTACAAAATGTAAAGATTTTTTTTGCGACGCCTTTCATCCTTTAGGTTTTTATCAGACTAAATTTGTTTATCTTGGTGCTACTTCACATGAACACGAACGAGGGATGCTGGGAATTTTAATTTTAAAATTTTAATCTAGCCGATTTCTATTAACAAAGTGATGGCGAGAAAAAGAAAAGGAATATAAATGAACACGGCCAGATTAAAATAAAAATTTGAAAATTTGTTAAAATGAAATGACATTTTTATTTTAAGTTTTTTTTTGCATAATTTACAGAACAATTTATTTATCGCACTCTGTGTACGCTCTTACTTTTCAATATTATTTCGTCATTGGATATTTACAAGAAACAAACCAAATATTCTTTATGCTACTAATTGCTATGACGTAGGTTCTGTAAATATATATATATATATATATATATAAACTTATTTATAAATGGAATTTTGTCAGTGTGTGTGCGTGTGTGTCCGTTACCGAAACGGCTGAACCAATTTTCTTGAAAATTTACACAGTTGTACTATAAGCGTCTGCGAGTGTTCTTGACTAGGTTTTGTGTCGAGGTACCGCCGATAAATATCGAAAATCGATAATCGAAAATCGCGTTATAGAAGGAGTGGTCCGATTTTAATCAAATTTGATACACTCATAGACAAAGACATAAGAAACGATATTCAAAAGTTTCAAGGTTGCAGTTCTTATAATAGTGCAGAAAATCGATAATATATATATATATATATGCATAAAAGGCAAGATGTTTGTGTGTGTGTTTGTTTATCTGCCTGTATGTCTGTATTTTTTTTTTTCAGCCCTTTAATTTTAGTTTATGCTTCGGGTTTGGCTCTAAGTAGGTATAATTGTAGTTTTTATTCTCAGCCATGATACCATTTACTCAGAGGACTTATTTAGTCTTCAAAATTCAGTTTACGACGAAAAAAACTTATTTGATATCGATACCAGGAAATCAAAATTTGACTTACATCCATTCATTTTTCTTTCAGTCTACGGTTTCGCTTTAACCGGAAACAACTTTTGCTTTTTAGTCTTTCGTGCCAACGTCGAAAGAGTCTGAGCTCCAGGACCATGGATTAGTTTAAAAGCTTTCATTACACCCAGGCAACGCAGGGCTTATACTGCTAGTATATATATATATATATATATAGTACTGTGCATCAGGACAAGAACTATTTTATCTTTTATGAGGCATATTGACAGAAAATAAACAATTTAATTAAAGTAATTTATTTTGATTTACTTAAAAAATGCTTTAACAAGAAAAAATACTTGTTACAAAATAAATTTAATATTTAGTATAATAGCCTTTTACTTTGATTTCAGCCATCATTCTGTCAGGCATTGACATCACATGCTTCTTCAGTGTATATAATGGTATCTCCTGCCAAGCAGCTTGTATTTGTTCCCAAATAAGGAAAAAGTCAGTCATATCCAAAGATAATAGAATAATGAATAGTTTTAAAATAACTTGTTTAATAGAAAGTAAGAAAAATTAAATATAACTTCTTTTTAATACATTTCTTTTACACTTAATTTTAAATAATCAACATTTATAAGCAATTTACTTGGCTTTTTACCCTGTATTTGAATTTAAGTGAGGTTTTTAGGAAAATCACCCCTGTCCTAATACTTTTGCACACTAGCGGTAGTGTGCAAAAGTGTTAGGACAGGGGTGATTTTAAACTTTATTTTGATGCCTCATAAAAGATAAACTAGTTTTTGTCCTAATACTTTTGCACAGTACTATAGATAGATAGATAGATAGATAGATAGATAGATAGATAGATAGATAGATAGATAGATAGATATTGGTGCTGGCGGAAAATAACCTACATGCCCGTTTTCAATATCTACTTAGCTTGGTATGATACGAAGTCAGGTGGTGGTAAATGCCGGGAATAGTTGTGCCAACTGTTGATGTCTGGTGTTTTTTTTTCTTTGACAATTACTACTTGAGGAAACTGTTTGTCTTACCTAGGCTAGGACATTGGCGCCTGTCAGAAGCCTTCGACCAGATTTCAATGTTCAGTTGCATTCAGCTATTCATTGTGTTCATAAACTCGAAACCTTCATCAAACTAAATGACACATTCACTTCGAGAGTTATTTCACTCACTCACCTGCCAATAGAATGCTAGAAGAGACGGCGAGTAAATTGTTTATTCTTGAAAGATGGAGACCACACACAACAGAAGGTAACTGAAGTCGTAGTGGAAATAGAGCAAGGTATAAGCAAAACTCTTTGTAAAGACGAATACAGTATAACCCGTATATAAGAAACCTGGATAAAAGAGAAATCCTGATATAAGAGAGATTTTCTCTGGTCCAAAATTAGAGCCTGTGGTAATGTATATAAAATAGACCAAACCCGGATATAAGAGAACTTTTATCCGGTCCCGACAACTCTCATTTAACAGGGTTACACTGTATAATGTTTGCAGGTTTATGGAAACCGCGTTTGCAAGCATTTTTTCTTGGACGGCAACAGAAACTTTTTTCTTTCTTGTCTTTAAATGAAATAGCAAACGTTCCGTAATACAATCTTTTTTAATCAATTGACGCTTGTGCTAATAAAGATTGCGATAAAGATTTTTGCTTACAGAAGAATGTAAATAGATAAGAAAAATATAGTAACAAGTGTGACAGGGGTGATAATTCGGGCTCGAATAAACATAATTTTATGACTTTTTAGAAGCTTTTGCTGTGCCATCTTTTTATTGAGGAAGCTTGGCTACAATGATGCTTTCTTTCTTTTAATCAAGTTCACCTGAAGCAAGGTAGTAAAGCCACTAAGACACAAAGGGTTAAGTGGGTGTGAAAGAATTATAATTTTAAAAGAGTTTCTTTTTAATCCCGGTGGTCCTCGCAAATTTTCGTCGCCAAGTTGTTGTGGCCTGTTAGGGGTCAGGAAGAAAGACACGGAAACAGGAAAGTAGGTTCCTTCCCTATAGACTAATCTCAGTGCTTTCTGGGGATGCAGCAGTGAACAGTTGTGAGACAATCAGTGAGACAGTCAAGACGCAGCATATCTATACCGTTCGGACTTACACTTTTATTTGATGATACACGTATTTGTATGAATGTTATTCTAATAGACTGTTGAAGCTACTTTTCACAGTAGAATAGGTTGTTGTGGCCTGTTAGGGCCAGGAAGAAAGACACGGAAACAAAAAGGTTGGTTGAACCAGTGTATTTGAATAACAGAATATATATACAAAATAAGTATGTTATTAGTCAGCAGATAGAAGTGTGTGCCCGAACTGTCAAGTTACGCTGCATCTCGACTGCCTCATGACTGCCTCCCCGAAGTCGCGCAGGTTAGTATTTATGCAAGGAGGAAGAGTTCATTCCACTGTAAACAGGGCACCATAATATATACCTAGTGTCCCCATTTTTGAGATGATGGCAATTAATATGTAGGAAACTATAATTAATATTCATTTTTTGTATATATAAACCTCGTTACTGTCAAATAAACGCGTTATCCAATGAGTTATATGAATTTTTAAAAATGGAAATTTTTCTTGAAGCTTTTACGTTAATTTCAATTTTAAGCCAATAAATTAATTAAACTTAATATTTCCAATAATCAAAATATATCGCCATATTTAAAAAGAATAATTAAAATTGACTAGAATGACTTTTATTTTTGTTTCGGTTTTTGTAAAATACCTGATTAGCACCTTTTTTTTCGTCGGTTTCCATTGCAATGCAATTATCTTTATTAAAACATTTTTTTCCAAAAATAGAATATACTTTTCTGAGACTTTATTTGAGGAATACTGAATTATAATTAATCTATTTTGAAAAAAAAGAATATCTACTTTAAGAAGATTTATTTTTTAAATATAATTTTTAAGTACTTAGTACTTATTAAAATTTAGGATAATATTCTCTGTAATCTAATGTTTTACTGAAAGAAATGTTAAATTTACTATAGTTATCTCTCTTATTTTCTGACAATGTCGTGTATAGTCGCCCGTACTTACAAAAATCGGCACGTTTATACACATACAAAAATTCAAAATTCTTTTTAAAATATTGGTGTTTGCTGAGTTATATTAAGCTTCTCCATTTATGATTAGTAAATTTTATTTTCACTTAGTAATAATATCAGCTAATGTATAATTTTAAAAGATTTTAAACTTAATGAATTGTTCTTATTAAAATAAAAAATATTCTTGTTAAAAAATCATTATTCATCAAAAAAAACTTTTTTTTAGACAATAGCGTCCTTAATATATTTTATTTATAAAATCAATTAAAATATTTAAATGATGTCAAAGTTTTACTGCATTTTTATATTTTACGATTCTCGTTAAATGGTGTTTCTGTTTGACAAAAACAAATGGATTTAAATTTTCTTAGGACTTCTGCTTTTAACTAATATAAAAATGAAGATGCTGAAATTATAATTTCTCGAAATTTCATAAAATTAAGTGTAGGCAACAGAGGTATATATATATATATATATATATATATATATATTCTTACCAAGAATTTCAAAAAAGAAAAATTTCACAAATAATTTCATTCATTAATAAATAAATCCTGAAAATGTAATTAAAGTCCGACAATTATTTGATTTTTACAAGAATTTTCAAAGCAATGTGTTTTAACGCCAAACGACGCTAAAATCGCGATACTAATCTTTGGCCCACCGACTGACGCAAGAAAAAACAAGATTTTGAACCAAAATTTTGATCCTACTAGAAAAGAAATGAATACATTAATAAAAATTAATACAAATAATAGAAAAAATTATATGGTTTTTCCTCTTAATAATAACATAAACACTTTAATGATAAAACATCGTTTTTATCAAGTTTCGGGTCTTTTTCAATATGGTATGCACTTTTTACTAAATTTTTGTTGGTACCTAGTTGGATTGATAAAAACAAATTAAAGAACTGAATAAAAGTACATAAGGAGTAATTTATTAATCTTTCTGTGTAGCCTGGTTGATGACCTTTCAGCAGGAAAATTATTCTAGCAGCAGTTATTTGTTGTGGTGCAGTGGATATCGACAAGAAACCGGGGAGCCAATTTCGAATTCCAATTGAATTCATTCCATTCACTTACGTGCAAATACAAGTGGAAAAAGTATTAATTCGTCTCTTCCCTCCAGTTATGGGTTAAACAGCAGTACAGATTGGGTTCTATAGCCTTGGCTGGCAACCAGTCTACCGCGGAAAGTAATGGCAACATACTGCGGGATAATCAGTCAGTCATGTCTCTTACGAGACATGATCGCCCAAGCGTGTATCACGTATGGCACTCAACTGACTGACTGAATTGTTCAAAAGGTCTCCGTCTTGCCACTCTATTCCTGTTTATCCTTCCTTGTGTTTGTGGAAGAAGCTCTTAGCAGCGGGAGGGAGAGAAGGTTTATGAGCGGCCATATTTTCTTTTCATCTTCTCTTAGTCTGATCCTGCCTCTCTCTTGCTCTCTCTCTCTCTCTCTCTCTTCGTCTATATAAAGTAATTTTCGCACTTCTGATATTGATTTATTGCGTTTAAGATATTCATAACCTTCCTTTATCCAGTAACATATGGTCCAATGTGGAATAATTCCGGGACGGACATTTGGTATTAATTTTGGTTACAATGGAATTTTTACATTGTAAGAATTTTCTTTATAATTTTTTTGAAATTTCTGAAGACCATAAATCTTTCTTATACTGACCCGGAAGCAGCTTGGTAGGTTGGGAAAAATCTAGTCTTATTAAATATTAATGAATTTTACTTGGTCTATTTTAAGTTTGATTATTTCTAGCGACTTCTCTGAACTTATTTGATGGTCTTTAATTATTATTTTTAATCTGTTCTTTCTTTCCTTATTTTCTTCGACACTTAATCAGCTTCCGTGCATTTATTCACTGTTTAATCTTAATTATTTCCAGCTCCAAATCATCATTAGGTATTCTTATGCACTAAAACCTTGAACCGGGGTAACCACCCTTTTAGGCCGAAATACGTGAAACTAATTACACTCTCTAAAGGTTAAAAGTGTGAAAAGTCTAAAATAAAACTGAATGCATGGTCATCAGGTAAAAAAAAAAAAAAAGGAACCAAATGCCAAATGCAGGATGGGGATACTAAAATGAAGCTGGTGCAGAAATTTAAATACCTGGGAAATGTTTTGACAAAGGACGGAAAGTGAACACTGAGAATTCCAAAGCGTACTGACATGGCCAAGGACACATTTCAAAAAACTAAACAGAATATTGAGAGACAAAATTTCGTTGGAAAGAAAAAAAAGAGAACTTGACTGTTATGTGATATCTGTCCTCCCATATGGCAGTGAATGCTAGGCGATCACCTCACAGATAAAGAAGAGACTCGAAGCAACAGAAATGTCGTTCTACAGTAGGATGCTTAGGATACAATGGAGCGAACATATTAGCAACGGCAAGGTTTTGAAGAGGATCCAAACAAGAAGGAAACTTATACTTAACATCAGGAAGAGACAGTTGAGGTTTTTGGGACACGTAATTTGGAAGAAGGGCTTGGAGAACTTAATACTGACATAAGGCAGTAGTGTTTAAAGCAGGTATCTCTATAAAATCGCTAAAAATCAGAATACCATAATGAAAAAAATGCTCCAAACATAATGAAAACAAAGTTCTATCATCAAAATGTTTGTGTTATCATTAACAGAAAACATCAAAGGTTTTTAATATTTAATTAAATGTTTTACACTTTTTAGAACATTTTTATTAAAAATCTTGTTTTTATTGCGTCAGCTGATAGACTATAAATTAGCTGAGCAAATTTTAGTGTTCTTTTTTATGTGAAAGACATTAATTTGGAAATTCTTGAAAAAATCAAATAATTCTCATACTTTAATGAAAATTTAGGACTTATTCAAAAAATGAATTATTTTAGAAATGACTTTTTATAATTATAAAATTTAGGTAAAAATATTATTTCACCTTCTCACTTAAATTTATGAAAACTTGAGAAATTGTAAGAATTATTTTGATTAGATAGGAGATTTATTTCAGGTGGTACTTTTTAAACTTGCACCGACCCTTGATTTCATTTGGTCCTCTCCTTTTGTGAAGCAGCAGGTGCTGTGAGCCAATGACAGAGGAGCTTTCAGCGTACCCTCGCTGCTGACCAATCACAGGGCACATAACTTGATGAAGGAACAGGAAAATTTCCCCCAAGGGACTTGCACCGACCAGAGGAGAATAGTGGCAGTACTGAGCTTCGAATCGCCTAATTGTGGTTTCCGGAGCTCCTTAAATATTCGACTCCATATTGAATTGTTGCTGCGGTTGAGAAACCATTCAAGTGCTGCTTGATCAGAGTCGTTACCCTAAAGAAGACGAAGAAAAAGAAGGAAAGGAACAACAAGCGAGGCCGTCACTATATATTATCAAGGCCGAAGCGATGAAATGTGACGTCACGGTAGTAGAGTTATGAATGAGCGTAGCAGCCGTGTCTCTCACTTCATGACAATGTTGATAATCACAATATTATATATAGCGACGGCCTCGCAACAAGTCCCTGAAGAAAGAAGTTTTCGGCTACGGGGACCTTGTCTTGTCACCATCCCGCTAATTCGAATGTAAGAGAAGGCCATTTGTATTTCCACTTTCTCGTAAGTATTTTGTATCACCTCCCTTTTTCCCTCTTGGTCAATTCGTAACTTGGTCGCAATATTTTTTTGTATGTTCCGCGATCCTATAATTTTAGCACTTCTCCTGTCTTTATTGTACATATTTCTAATGCTAATCATTTATTGAACTGTACCTGTTAAATATAAAAACCTTTTTATGTATTCCAATTTTATATGTTGTAATAAATAGTTCAGTAATTGAGACGCATGCATTTTTAATCTTATTTTGCTTTGCCGCGGTAAACACCGCATTAGAGAGAAAATTTGCTTCCCCCGAATGTTGGTGAAAATTTAAGGAGGTTAAATTATACCTCCCTCGAAGATTAATTCTTATTCTACTAGAGTTGAACGTATTGTTTTTATGTAAAAGAAATAATCCTTTTAGTCTGCTAAAATTATACGTTTAATTCTTTTATTCTGCTAATATTATAAGAAATATTTTTTATAAAATTAAACGTCATAATTTTTTAATAATTATATTAGTTACAGGTAGAATTCTTCGGAAAATTTCAACCACCGGTTTTTTTTTTGGTTTTTTTTCGAATCCCGTCTTACCAAAAATCTGGTCTGAATCGAAAAAAAAAAAAAAAAAAAAAAAAACGAAATAAAACTGGTATTATTTAATTAGAGAGGCTTTTAATTACTTTTTATGAATAATATATATATATTAAAAAAGGATTAATTCAAAGATGTTGAATGGCCATTTCGATATGAAGATCCCCACGGGGAACGACACATCACCTCAGCAACAGAAAAAAACCTTTCAGAAACTGGAGAAAAATTAGTCTACTTTTCCTTTTTAAATAGATTGCAAAGAAATTAAAAAATAAATAATAAAATAAAATAAAAATAAAAATAAAGGGAAAGAAAAGGAAAAAGAAAAAGAAAAAGATAGAATAAAATCAAATAAATAAGAAAAGAAAAAAATTGACATCGTCTGGGTTCGCAAAAAAATGGGGAGAATGTAACTAAAAATTAACAGACAGCCGTGTTAAAATGTGTCGTTCCCCGTGGGGATCTTCATATCGAAATGGCCATTCAACATCTTTGAATTAATCCTTTTTTAATATATATTTGCTCTGTAATATTTTATTACATGGAGCTCTCTTCCTGTATCATTTTTTTAATATTAAAATAAACTTTTAATATTAATTAGGATCGAGTTTTTTGGAATTTACTTTCCTGCTTTTTTCTCTTGGATTGAAGTATCTGAATTAAAATACATATATATATATATATATATATATATATACTAATAGACTCTACTATATATATATATTTACTATATATATATATATATATATATATTTACTAATAGACTCCAATTTTAGTTCTACATACACACGCAGAAAGAAAGAAACATACTGGATTTTAAAATTAAATACACACAAGCTAGGGTTAAATAGGGACTTAGGTGTGTTGAATCTTTACAAATATTTCAATAGCTAAAAAATTTTTTTCAGATATTCCAAGAAATTTTTATCTAAAACAAACAGACTTTCTCTACGGACGTGCCACATGTTGTGAAAAAACACACCACGTGATGTAAACAAAAAAAATATTCGAACGCTATCGTGAAATACGTTTCTAATTCAAATTTAAAAATCAGTTGTTTCTGATGAAGGACCGAGGGCGGTCTGAAATATAAAATATAATAAAAATAAACAAATACTGTTAAAAAAAAGTACATTTTTAAATTCAAAACTTTTTATTAATATTCTTTCCTATATATATATATATATATATATATATATATATATATATATATATATATATATATATAACAGTCGATATTATCTTCAGAAAAAAAATTCGATGCTACTAAAATTTCACCACATACATTTGAAGTTTTGAACGGAAGTGGATATTCACGCTTGAATAATGTAAACAGGCATACAGATAACAGAAATGTGGCAGGGAACCTTTACAGTTCTTCTTCTTCTACGTGCAGTCTCTCTTCAGAACGTAGGCGATCATGGCCTCCACATCTTCCTATCCGTTGTTGCTCTTAATACACCTTCTCTGGTTATCCCACTCAATCCCCGCTTTACTATCCATCTGCTCAAGTCCTTCAAATATATCATGGGTTGCTTTCCCTTCTTTTTATTCCTCTCTATCCATCCAGTGAGCATAAGGTTCTCCAAGCCGTTCTTCCTCATTATATGTCCCAGGAACTTCAGCTGTCTTTTTCTGATGTTAAGTATCCGTTTCCTTCTTGTATCCATAGTCTTTAATACCTATAATACCATATTTTGTACGTGGTATCCCCAGCATCCTTCTGTAGAACCATATTTCTGTTGCTTCAAGTCTCTCCCTCATCTTTGTTGAGATTTTCCAGCATTCGCTGCCATATTGAAGGACAGACATCACATAACAAATTAGTACTCTCTTCTTTGTTTCCAGCGGAATTTTCCTGTTTTTTAACACTAATCAGCTTCTGGAATGCATTCTTGGGCATACCAATACTCTTTCGCATCTCTGTATTGCACTTTCCATTTTCTGTTAGAATGCTTCCCAGGAATTTAAATTTATGCTCATGTTTGACTTTAGTATTCCCAACTCGTAATTGCCATTTTGGGCTTCTCTTTTTACTTATTACCATGCAGTTGGTTTTCTTGTAGTCATTTCTTTCCGCTTTCTTTAACTACATCCTGTAGGGGGCTTGTCGTTTCTTTTCTGTGTCGATAATTGAATTTACACTTTTCCTGTTCCTATTTTCTGTGAATAAAAAGCATTCGCTGAATTTTCCTTCACTCTCCTCGTCCTTTTTCCTTTGCTTGTCGTCGGTGACTTGATGTTACTGCTCAGCTAAACGCTTTCGTCACTATATGGAACGTGCTATCATTCGTTGCTAACCATTTCAATCAGCATTCCTCCAATACTCTCAAGTACAGGGTGAGATGGATGAGCTGTGTTCTAATTTAGCAAAAATTAAAATAACACAGACATCTTATTTTAACAGATATCTTTACCAAAATTACACAAAAATTTATTGAAATATTAAGCATTCCAGAATTTCAGTAAAGTATTAAGAAACGGGACAATTTCACTAGAAACAAAGAGGAGAGTACTGGATTGTTGTGTGATGTCGGTTCTTCAATATGGCAGTGAACGTTGGACAATATCTTCGAAAATGAAGTAAAAGCTCGAAGCAGCTGAAATGTGGTTCTACAGAAGGATGCTGCGGTTATGGACCAAGCATGTGAGCAATGACGAGGTTTTGGAAAGGACGGAGACGAAAAGGAAATTAATACTGAGCATCAGGAACAGACATGCAATGAGGAAAGAAGGCTTGGAGAACCTGATGCTAACAGACCAGATAGAGGGGAAAAAGAGACAGAGGAAAGCAGCGGATAACATATATGAAGGACCTGATCAGGTGGATGACGGAACGAGGGTTGTATCGTGCAACAGAAGAAAGCGTGCTAAGAGCCACCAGGGACAGGGAGATGTGGAAAGCCATGATCACCTACGTCCTGAAAGGACATGGCACATAAAAGAAGAAAAATAAATTTATTCAATAAAATCTCCATTGGCTTCAACCACGGCCTCTAAATGACTTCGGAATCTCCATAAACCCTTCAGGATGGTATCCTTGTCTAAGATGGTGAATGCTGCCATAGTCTTTGCATTCGGTTCATCTTTGGCGTTACAAAGAGTTTTGTTGGTCTTTGTTGAACGGCACCCCATAGATAATAAGTAAAGTGGTTCCAGTCTGGGGAGACCAGATTTAAGAGGTGATGTGGTTGCAGAAATTGTCTGACAACCATGACAGGGTTTTCCTGCGTGTGTGGCATGGTGAAGAGTGCTGTTGTCAAACATAGAGTCTTCCAGCAGCCACCCTCTTGACCCAAGGCAGCACTACCTCTTCAAGGCACGATGTAAGCCTCCGTGTTTAGTCTGAAGGTCTATTAGAAGATGAATGGAAGCATAACATAAGTGATCACTCTAAACACCTGTGTAATCGCCATTCCGTCCAACTTATTCCGAATCCCCTTCACTGTCCTCAGATTGACATCCAAACACTTTAAAATGCTCGTATTGGTGCTTCCTGAGTGAATACCAAGCAGCACATCATGCCGTTTCCAAATTTCTGGCAGAGTGAATTGCGTCATGGCGCTCTTTTTCTCAAAGACAATGATACAACTGATCCTACTATATTGCGCAGTCGACAAAATAAAAAACAAACAACGCGCATGAGCGAAAGTCAAAAAATAAAATGGCGACGAGGCTCTTAACTATTTCACTTCGTTCTTGTTTATGTCAACCTCCTCGTTTCTCGACTATCCCATGCGATTTAACCTCGTCTTACATACCCAGTTGCTGAGTCAATGGTAGCTGGGTAATATTTGAACTTTGAACCGAGCATCCGCGCTCGTGTTCCCCACATTAAAAACTGACCTTGTGTCACAACTCACTTTTGTGGTGGTGGTGGGGGGTATATATTCTTACATCTTGTGCAGATCAACTCACTTCCGTTTCTTCTTTATCTTCGGAATCATGTTTAGTGTAAAAATAGGAGGGTTAAAACAAAAAAGTAAAAAAAAAAATCGCTACATTTTCTTCTAATCAGTCAATAAAGTTGCATACTTGATAGACGTTCGGGCGAACAGATCTCTTTCGATCTATGACTAACTAGGCAGAAGATTTTCCCGCTTTAGTTTGCCATTTTTCTGTCGGAGACTGGTTGTCAACCAAGGCTATGCAACTCTCGGAGAGGAAATAGATTCATACATTTCTCAAGGGTATTTCCGCGTAAGGGAATGTAACAAACTCAACTGGAATTCGAACTTGGTTCTCATATGTTTGATTCCTAGACGCTACATTTCTTCGATTACACTAGTTATTTACTAGGTTTAACTTAATCTGGCACGATGTTTCAGTAATGCGACATTTTAGTGAGAGGTGAACTCGGTTTAGTAGTCTGTGAGATTATCTTTCTAATTTTTGACGGAATGCTTGAAATGATGAATTATTATTATGTGTGTTGTTATTCGGATCAGTATTTTAATCTAATCTATTTTCGTATCTCTTACAATGAGCAAGGTAAATATTGGGGTCACCACAGATCAACTTCTCTAAGAACAAAGATTCCTTATTGATATTAAATTCGTTTAAGGCCATCAGGTATAACCCGGCGTGAATCCCATAATCACACATGAAGCTACTTGCAAAAATAAAAATGTGGCCTTTAGTTTCAATATCTACGTTATGGTAATTTTCTAAGCGTAGCTTAAATGTGGCACAGGGCAAAAAGTATTGGTCACTCAGTGAGGATCGAAGTCACTCTTTTTAGTAATTGATCTAGCGAGACAAGAATGTTAACCATTACACCACGTTGAGATGCCAATTATTTCCTAGGTGTAGCTTAGATATGGCACAAGGCCAAACAAATGATGATTTTCTAAGCTTAGTTTAGATTTGGCAGAAAAATCAAACGTATGCGGCACCCAGTGAGCATCGAACTCACTACTCAGTAATTGATATAGCAAGACAGGCTTGCTAGCATTGCACCACTTCGAGGTGCTCACAATTTATTCGTTATGAGGATAATGTGAATAAACATCAAAAGCTGTAAAAAAAATCGATTGTCTTTCTCTTCTTTGTTAATTAAATATCGATTACATACGGGCATTTTTCCTTTTTTCATTTTGTATACAGTTGTGAATCTTAGCTGTTCCTTAGAAATCAACAAAAAGTTCACAGAAAAACACCATACGATAAAATGGCAAACTAATTCTCTGTCTGAATAGAACGAGAAGCAGAATCAGGCCAGAGACAGGACAAGAACAGCACGGTTTCGTCAAAGACACTGGAACAAGAAACGCCATATTTATGATTACGATGCTCTCTGAAAAGGCAATACAAATGAAGAAGGACTTGTACCTATGTTTTATTGATTATGCAAAGGCGTTTGACAAAATACGCCACAAAGAATTGATGGAGATGCTTGGCAGCCTCGACATATTTGGGAAAGACCTAAGAGTAATCAAGAATAATGTACTGAAGTTTTTTTGTCACACGATGACGCGAGTTCAAATCTTCACAGTATTTAGTTATGCTTAAGTTATCATTGACATTTTTGTAGCGATTTTACGTTTCGTTCAAATTTGCAAACAAATAGCTGAAATTTGAATAAGCTGATTTGTTCGGAAAAATACTTCGACAAAAATTCCACTCCGCGGTTTAATAACTTATTTCATTTTATAGGGCATCATGGAAAACAATAATTAAAAAAATTATTTTCCTCTTAACAGCGGAGAATGAATTCATATGATTTTTTTACTCTTGAGCATCCCACATACAACCGGTCATGCGTAAATATTTCTTTCTGGAGCCAAATTCCAACTTTTTCAGGCGTTTGGCCTTGTGATTTGTTTATAGTTCTTGTAAACGCAGAACGAACTGGAAAATGAATTCTTGTGTAAATGGAAACTTAAAAAAAAAGAAAGATATGCAATGAACAATACTGCATTTTTATTAAATTACTATTTGTTATTTTAAAAAAATCCAATATTGTTCATTGCATGTCTTTTGGATGTGCGTTGTGGTGCAGTGGATATAGACTCAGAACGAGAAATTGGGGAGCCGAGTTCGAATTCCAGTTGAATTCATTGCATTCACTTGCGCACAAATACCCTTGGGGAAAGTATTAATCCGCCTCTTCTCTCCAGTTATGGGTTAAATAACAAGACAGATTGGATTCTATAGCTTTGGTTGGCAACCAGTCTACCGCAAAAAGTAATGGCAACCTACTGCGGGAAAAAAAATCTTCTGCCCAATCTTTCGAGACATAATTGCTGGAGCACGTATGACACTTGACTGTATTTGCTATTTTGTACATTAAATTGTTTTTAAAATAGTGGGAGCATTTTGTATTTCTAATAATAAAACTTTTAATTTTTTTCAAAAATAAAATGATGAAAATTTATTATACGGAGCTACGCACCCTCTTAAAACCAACTGAATTTTGTATTCCTTAGCTGTTTGCACTTCTACTCAAAATTTGGTTTCGATCGGTTAATGTGCGACGGACGGACGGACGGACACACAGAAGTCACAAAACAATTTTATATATAGATATGCAATAACTGGACTGGGTTTGAAATAAAACATCGAAATAATACATCTCGTTTCAGTCAGTTTTAATAGTTTCTACCCTGAGCTGAGCAATAAGATTATAAAGTTGAAGACAAAAAATATTTTTTGAAGCTTAAAATTTTCAGATAATTATGAGGTTTTAAATCTATTCGAAAACTATTCTGTATTAAATAGAATGATTCTTAATGTGTGTGTACTTTTATTTTTAGGTTTGTTTCTAAATTTAAATAGACATGGACAATCGCAGACGGACAGGCGGAAATTATATGGGCATCTGTGTCGCAAGGGCTTATTTATTTTCCTCTATGAAAAAAGTCATTTTTATGACTCCTTCTGCATTTCTACTGAAGACATGCTCGAATAAACATTGTAAATGGACAAACAATTTAAATTTGAAATTTGATCAACTTACTGACAACGAAACGACAGCTACCAAACGAGTCATATGATAATAATTAACAATAATAATAAAATTATTATTATTATTATTATTATTATTATTATTACCACTACTACTAATAATAATAATACTATTATTATTTTGACGCATGCGCAATCTTAGCAACTTGGCAATGACAGCTGACGTATTGAGGTTTCTTTTCGAGATTTATTTACGAAACTAAGAAATACACAGTGACAGACAGTAACTCACAGATCAAAACGGTTGCCGGGGCAACTATTTGGGGGTGTCTTTCAAGTGCACAGGTGTGAAAGATGACGTGAATAAGCTAAGAGTTGTTTTGTAAGGGGAGATAGCGAGAAAGAAAGGTGGGAAATGATAGGAATAGGTGATAAAATGTTCACGAAAGAAGAGTAAAAAAAAAAAAGAAGAGCAAAAAAAAAAACAGGAGTGTGTGTGTTTGAGAGAGGGAGAGAGAGAGATAAAGAGAGGGAGAGAGATAAAGAGAGAGAAAGATAAAGAGAGGGAAAGAGAAAAAAATAGAACCGTGTCTAAATTGAGCGACAGATGAGAGTGGAGGAGTATGAGAAAAGTAAGGGGCAGAATATACTGAAGAGGAAAAAGAAAAACACGGAAAATAAGAGAGAGAGAGAGAGAGAGAGAGAGAGAGAGAGAGAGAGAGAGAGAGAGAGAGAGAGAGAGAGTGAGAATCAGCATTATTATGAGAAATATTCGTTTTCGTAATTTGAGTCGTATTTTGATCATTGGAGCGTATTGTGATCATTGATGCGAAGGAGTGAAAATGAAGAACAGGGAGGGAAATCGAGAGATTGAAAGAAATGCTTGAGGTTAAAGGCTGTCAGAGTTGCAAGGGTCATAGTGCAGTGGTTAACGTGCTGATGTTGCAAGCAGTTAAGAGTGAGTTTGGTTCTCACTGAATGTTCGAAAACGTCAGAGTTCAACCAATAATAATAATAATAATAATAATAATACTTAGACAGGGTAATAAGGTTATTTAGTGAAAGAAGTGTTCTTTAACACCATCACCACCGCCACACAGACACCGACGATGACAAAATAAGATTTTACCTGGAGTCTCACACGTATGCATACAGGTAATGCAAGAAATACAAGATATTTATTGTAAGATTCTGATAATTTCCATCTTTTCCAAACTCAGTCAGTCAGTTATGTGCCATACATGAAACACGCTTGGGCGATCATGTGCCTAAAGAGACATGACTGACTGGGCAGAAGGTTATCCCGCAGTAGGTTGCCATTGCTTTCTGCGGTAGAATGGTTGCCAGTGAAAACTATAGAACCTAATCTGTCTTGTTATTCAACCCATAACAAGAGTGAAGAGACGGATTAATACCTTTCCCAAGGGTATTTGCACGTAAGTGAATGCAAGGAAATCAACTGGAATACGAACTCGGCTACTTGGTTTCTCGTTCCGAGCCGATAACCAAACTCATTCTCCTCATTTTGAGACAAATATTAACCTCACTAAAAAGACAAGTTCATGGCTCCAGATTATGCTATCTGCGTTTAATCAGTTAACGCGAGATCTTTATCTGGGATGATGTTCATCCCGAGGAGTGTGAAGTGGCTCATAACTTTGACATATTCTATATTTACTGTGTCAGGTCTGTACCTACCCTTGCACAGTGTTCACGTGAACACAACTTGCATTACAGTACTCAACGACCACAGATTTTACTCTTGAAGACACGTAAATATATTGACGAATATTTACAATTTCTTAGTAAAAATTAAGTAATTAGATGTTTTACCTAGGTGGCTTATTTCTTTTGCTTGCCATTATATATATATATATATATATATATATATATATATATATATATATATATATATATTAAATACGTTGTATTAAACGATAGAGACAACTTAGTCTTGCAGATTTTTCTTTTGTATTTTCTCATGTCGTAACACGTATTCTGCTACAAGGCAATTGTTGATGTTTAAAACTGTAAAACTGCAAATTTGACCCTGATGATGAACGATGACGTTCGAAAGCACTCGGTTAACCTATAAACAATATTTACATAAATATAATTTTGAAATAAAAAGCCTCATTAGAAAATATGAGAAAATACAAAAGAACATCTGCAAGACTAATTTGTCTCTATCATTTAATAGGTTTTTAAAAGAAAAGATGCAGCCAAAATATACGCACTATATATATATATATATATATATATATATATATATATGATAGAATAGATAAATAGCCAATCTAACCTAAACTTAATTTAACTTTTATTAAAGCTTCTTCAGAGATCTGGTCAAAGACAAGACATGAATCTAAAAACAAGACAAAGCTAAACAAAGAAAAATAAAACAAAGAGACAGTACAACAAACAACCTTCCAGTATACTGTCTCTTTTATTTTTTATAAACAGTGCTCAATAAAATAAATATTGTAGAGCATAATATAATCATAAAAGCTTTTTTAAGTTTGAACAAAGATATAAAAAGTTCTTTTCTTTCTTCATCTCTTTCCTGTTTTCCATGAGAAGAGGTCAAAATATGGAGAAAGCAGAAAGGACATTTTTGGTACTAGAATAGATACATCAAAGGTAAAACGATATAGGGAGAAGCAATAAAAATAAAAATAAAAATAAAATTAGGTTAAAGGTAGGTTGACCTTTTGACCATTAGGGAGAAAAAAGAAAAAAAAAGAAAAAAGGAAAAAAAAAAAACAAAAGAAGAAAAAGGAAAAAAAAAAAGAAAGAAAAAAGTAAGTATGTATTCTTAGAAACTACTGGCCAAATTTTAAAGTGAATCTTTATTTTGATTAAAAACGAACATACACATAAATTTTATATCTTCCCACATAAATAAATAGAAAAACCGATGTTTTTTTGTATTTAAATGTAAATTATTTTCACAACAAATATCTAACATTGTCTGATGAAAAATTCTTTCTCGAAACAGAAATTTCTATATCGCAATGTATTTTGAATTCATAATTGCACTCCCCCCCCCACATATATATATATATATATATATATATATATAAACTTATTTATAAATGGTACTTTGTCTGTGTATGTGTGTGTGTGTGTGTGTGTGTCAGTGTGTGTGTCCGTTACCTTTTAACTCCAAAACGGCTGAACCAATTTTCTTGAAAATTTACACAGTTGTACTATAAGCGTCTGCAAGTGTTCTTAGCTAGGTTTTGTGTCGAGGTACACCCGATAAATATCAAAAATCGATAATCGAAAAAAATCGTGTTATAGAAGGAGTGGTCCGATTTTAATCAAATTTAATACACTCATAGACAAAGACATAAGAAACGATATCCAGATGTTTCAAGGTTGCAGTTCTTACAATAGTGCAGACAATCGATAATACATATATATAAAAGGCAAGATGTTTGCGTGTGTATCTCATTATCTGCCTGTATGTCTGTAATTTTTTCAGCCCTTTTATTTTAGTTTTGCTTCGGGTTTGGCTCTAAGTACGTATCATTGAAGTTCTTAGTCTCAGCCATGATACCATTTACTCAGAGGACTTATTTAACCTTCAAGATTCAGTTTACGACGAAAAAACTGATTTGATATCGATACCAGGAAATCAAAATTTGATTTACATACATTCATTTTTCTTTCAGTCTACGGTTTCGCTTTAACTGGAAACAACTATTGTTTTTTAGTCTTTCGTGCCAACATCCAAAGAGTCTGAGCTCCAGGACCATGGATTAGTTTTAAAGCTTTCATTACATCCGAGCAACGCCGGGCTATACTGCTAGTATATATATATATATATATATATATATATATATGGGAGGTGCGCAAATATTATGTAAAACGGTAGCATCAAATAAATGTCATTTTATTCTGAATATCTACCAGTATTTGTCTAAAGTCTTGCTCAATGTAGCGGTTCTTTAGAAATAGAGGGAACGGTGCATAAAATGTTATCCTTGTTTAAATGTATAATCGTCTAGGTTTTTTAATGCACGTTCTTTTGAGAGAAGTGCGTTTTTATGTTAGCCAGACGGTTTGTGTGAATCTTTTTACAAATGTATATCTTTTTCGGTCAAACCCCGCAAAAATTTGAAGGATCCATTTCCAGTCTATGCAAAATTATTTTTTCATATATATTGACCAATGAGAGACGCAGTAATAAATCTCAGATAGTAGGGTAAAGATGAGACTAAATTTTCTGTATAGGTAAAGCTCAGTTCAGTAGATCCAATCAGAAGACCTTTCGACAGTAAAAGAAAACCTTTCGTCAGTAATGAGAGAAAATATTTTGACACCAAGGAAAGAAGACCTCTCGACAGTAAAAGAAGAAGACTTTCTTCATGAAGGAGAGAAAATCTTCTGACATCGAGGAGAAAAGACCTTTTTACATTAAAAGAAGAAAACCTTTCATCAGTAAGAAGAGAAGATATTTTGAAAAAGGGAAAAAGCCAGTTCAACATCAAAGAATACAATGACATAAAAAAAAACATCAAGAAATGTGTTACCAACCAGCCACACAGATACAAAAGAAATTAGAATTCCAGTGAAAATTTTTCTGAACTGTGCAAAAAAAAAAAAAAAAAGACTTAAAAAATAATACTGTGTCCCAGAGAGGCCCGTGTGTCAATTTGCAAGTAGGTCTTTCGTTTTTTATTAAAGATGGTTGCACCTTTGTTTTGTTTTTTGATTGCCTTATTGTATTCTTTTTTCGTCATATTTTAAAAATCGTTCACTTCTTCAGAGTTTGTAATTTGTTTCCCCATTTTTCGCTAGTGATCCTTTATCCTAAATTGTTTTTCTGCCTTAAGAGGCACTCAAATGAAATTTTGTTGGTATCTTTTTCGTGCCATTGTAAACTGTAAACTGTAAATAAATGTTTTTTTTTCTTTTAGAATTTTACACAGTGGTTATCTTCTGTTTTATAATTTTGCACCTATTATTCTCTTGCTATTTCTACTCATTAAGTTTTTGTGTCTGGCACAAGAGTTTGGATTTGCTAAAATTATATTTTTCGCAAAATATTGTTAATTTCTGATTGCAAAGAACAAAATTTATGTTCGTTATTACAAGACTGCTGTGTGAATTTTAAAGTAATTTTCCCGTGTGGCAGGATAATTTTTGTCACGCGTGATCAAAGTAGGTTATCAAACTAAACAACGTACAGTTAATTTTAATAAAAAAGTGATTTCTGCTTTCCCTTGCAACAATTTCTAAGAAATCTTTTAGTGCAAACTAAAAGTTAAGCGTGGTCTTAACTTAAGCTAAAGGGATTTTGTGTAAAATTCTGCCTTAAAAATATAAATTCAGTGTTGACTGAAATAAAATTCTGTTCTAAATTTATCGGGAAATTTCAAAGATAAAATTCTGCCATTGATTTAAAAATATATATTATGATCAGTGCCGTGCTTAGCAACATCGCCCCCACCCCGCAGAATGTGCCTTGCGGCCCCTCTACCCGTAGAATGCAACTTGCGGATCCCCGAAGATACCAAACCCACAATAAATGGTACTTTAAACAAAATAACATACTCTCGAAATGAAGGTATTCTGTGATCACTAAAAAACGGAAGAAACGTTTAGCTACTTTTAGTGATTTCCTAGCTTTTGTATTGCCATTTCAGTGCGTTTCGGCCCTCAATCTGCTCCAATCTTTTCAAAGGAATTTTCAAAAAATTTAAACCCAAATTTCAAAAGCATTTTGCTACAGAAAGTTTGATATACTGTCAAAATTTAGACTTCAGGTGTTTTTTTAAAAAATGGAGAGGAAGTGTCAGAAAGTGTTGGTATAGAGGGGGAAAGAAGAAAAAAACGAATTAAGTTAAAACAACATTAGTAGCAACGGAATGCTGCTAAAAGTAACCACGTCATTTTAAAATCTCAAGATGTAGGAAAAAGTCACTAAGTGCTAAAAGACCCCTACACCCCCACGAAGATGCGATAAATACAAACTTTAAAACTTATAAAAAAAAAGTGCGTGAAGTTTTTTCGATGCAACTTTTAATGCTTGTTTGAACTTACCCCAAAACAACAAAATTTATCTCATACTTTTACGGTACCTTACAGCCCCTAGGAAACTTGCGACCCCTACCCCCGCAATTGTGGGGTCTGCGGGGGCCCTAACCCCCGCCCTGATTATTATTTATTCATTCAGTATTGTGACTGAAAAATTACTATGTTAACCGAATGTTGACATTTAAACCTGGAGGATTTATGCGTAAATGTAGCCATTTATTTTTGAAATTATTTGAAATATAAATTCAGTTTTGATTGAAATAACAAATTCTGTTTTAAATTCTGTTTCTGTTTTTTATGTTTAATATCATCGGAGAATTTCAAGGATAAAATTCTACTGATGATATTTAAAAAAAAATAATGATTATCCATTCATTATTAAGCGTTAACTATGCGTTAACTTAAAAAATAGAATTTATGCGTAAATTTTGTCTTTTATCTTTTTAATTATTTTAAATGAAAATTCAGTGTTAAGTCTGAAGTTGTTAAAAGTGTTAACTTTATAAATTAAGCCGAGAATTCTTTATTATAAACAGCCCGTTTCGACGTTAAAATCTAAGCATTTTTCTAGCACCGAAGTTCCTTTGAAATAGAATTATTTATTCTTAAACTTTAAAGTACCTTTGGAAGATTGTCTAAAAATGAAGGAAGTTTCCAGATTATTAAAAAAGAAATGTAAGATTAATGTTGAAGCAAATGATATGTAAGTTTTGAGACGCTGAAAATCATACGAGCTCTTCATGTACAAAGTTTCCTTCTCTGTAATTTACATTAGCTAAATGTAAGGAATGTGCGTTGTGGTGCAGTGGATATCGACTCGGAATGACAAATCGCGGTACCAAGTTCGAATACCAGTTGAATTCCTTGCATTCACTTAAGCACAAATACCCTTGGGAAAGGTATTAATCCATCTCTTCTCTCCAGTTATGGGTTAAATAATAAGACAGATTCGGTTCTATAACCTTGGCTGGCAACCCGTCGACCGTAGAAAGCACAAGTAACCTACTGCGGGATAATCTTCTGCCCTGTCAGCCATGTCTTTTTCGTGACATGATCGCTTAAAGCGTGTATCACGTATGGCATTTAACTGACTGAAATATAAGGAAAGTGGTTTAGGTTTTTTTTTTTTTGCATGAGTCAAAAGCATAAAAACCAAGACTGCATTGCAAAAAATACGGCAAATCTTTGAATAAAAATTTTGTAAATTCAAGGGTCATGTTTGTGCCCTTTGTCCACAGAAATTTAAACAAAACAAAACACTAACCACCAATATCTAAACTTATTTATAAATGGAACTTTGTCTGTGTGTGTGTGTTCATTACCTATAGACACGGCTGAACCGATTTTCTTGAAAATTTACACAGTTATACTATAAGCGTCTGCGAGTGTTCTTAGCTAGGTTTTGTGTCGAGGTACTCCCGATAAATATCGAAAATCGATAATAAAAAAATCGATTTATAGAAGGAGTGGTCCGATTTTAATCAAATTTGATACACTCATAGACAAAGACATAAGAAACGATATTCAGATGTTTCAAGGTTGCAGTTCTTACAATAGTGCCAACGTCCAAAGAATCTGAGCTCCAAGACCATGGATTAGTTTTAAAGCTTTCATTACACACAAGCAACGCTGGACTATATTGTTAGTGTGTTATAAAAATAACTGTAAACAAGATTTAATCTTACTTATAGCATCTGTAACAGTCGTTAACGGAAACAAACCTTACAAATTCAATTGTTTAGTGGACACAGGAATTTAAAGATCTTATTTTTCTCAATTGGTGTTGACTAAAGCAAAAATACAAAAATGAATGTATTCTATCTTCGGTGTTTATAATAAAAGCATGAAACTAAAATAAATAATGTTCGCTGTTGGACATCATTAAGACTTTCATCGTTCCTTACCTATTCTGGTTGATGATGAGCTTCATGCTGAATTGTATCAGAATTAGTTTCATAATGTTGTTGAAAATCTAAAGTTAGATTATAAATTGGCAGCCAATTTTGCGGAAGATAAAAAAGTCCATTCCCGTTCATGGTCTTCTGGGTGTGGATGTAATTCACTATATGGGACCCATGGGAATGATTAAATGCATGAATAGACCTGCTTGGCAGATTCATGAAGGGCTACTTTGTGAGTGTAAACAATTTCTTGACTACCAACCAAATGGTTGATTTTAAAACCTATAAAAATGCCACTGAAGATCATTTCTGTGTTATTTCTCAGTATTTTTCTTGTCCCATTACACATGTAAATTTCGTAATAGAACCAAAATGGGTCCTGTGGATTCTTTTGCTGAAAGCTTTAATAAAAGTTTTGTAAAAGGCAAATTGGAGAAAATGTTCAGTGTAGGGTCTCTGGGTTTTGCAAATAAAGAAAATTCGATAGTGATTATCAGTCAGTCAGTTAAGTGCCATACGTGATACACGCTTTGGATGATCATGTCTCGAAAGAGACATGACTGACTGGGCAGAAGATTATCCCGCAGTAGGTTGCCATTGCTTTCTGCGGTAGACTGGTTGCCAGTCAAAGCTATAGAACTTAATTTGTTCTGTTATTTAACCCATAACTGGAGGGAAGAGACGGATTAATATCTTTCCCAAGGGTAATTGTGCGTAAGTGAATGCAAGGAATTCAACTGGAATTCGAACTCGGCACCCCGATTTGTCGTTCCGAGTCGATATCCTTGTGCACTACAGTGATTATCATAAAGAGAAAATTGAGCAGTTTGAAATGTCTATTAAACACAAAGGCAAGTATTATTATACAAGGTTGCCTTGGGATGAGGATAGAATTAAATCTGTTCCTTCTAACGCTGCTATTGCCCTTAATGGGCGAAATCGAAAAGTAACGACGTTAAAACATGAAAATGTGTATGAAGAATATTCTGAAATATTTAACCATCAAGAAAAAGAAGTTAAAAACAGATAAATATTTTCCCCTTTCCTGCTGATGAGTTTGAAGACCACATTTGGATACCTCATAAACCTGTGTTTAAATCTGAGGATCAAACCAACCATTACCAAAATAAGACATGTCTTTAACTGTTCACTCAAGAAAAATGGGGACCCTTCATTGAATGAAGCAGCCTACCCTGGCATAAAGCTCATAGGGAATCATAGTTGTTATTCCGTACTAGTTGCCGACATTAGAAAGGCTTTTCTAATAATAAAACTTGGAGCAGAAGAAGACAAAAATAGATTTTTTCATGGAAAAAGAGAATGTTTGATTTGTTACCGTTATACTACTTTCATTTTTGGATTTGTTGCAAGTCCAACAACTCTCACAACAGACCTCAAGTGGAATGACTATATAGAATCCATAGCTAAATCGGCTGCTAAGAAAGTCGGTTGTCTGTGTAGGGCCAAAAAGTTTTTTCCGCCTGAAACAATCGTGCACATATACAAATCTACCATCCGCCCGTGCATTGAATACTGCTGGTCGGGTGCTCCTGCTATCCACCTAGGTGTCCTTAACAAAATCCAGCGGAGAATCTGTAATGTGATCAATCCCAACTTAGCAGCTCGGATGCAGTCACTTTCTCACCAGCGCAATGTGGCTTCCCTGTGTCTCTTCTACAAATACTTTCACGGCTTCTGCTCCGATGAACTTAGCTCACTGGTGCCCCCTATATATACATTTACTCGAGCCACAAGATGAGCAATTAGGTCCCACCATTTTACTGTGAAACCAATAAATTGTAAACGCAAATTCTACTCCATCAGATTCTTTTCTCGCACTTCCCGCCTGTGGAATTCCCTTCCATTTACTTGCTTTCCCGACAGCTATAATCTCCAAGAATTTAAATGTAAAAGTCAATAGTCATCTCCTATCTCACTAACCTGCATCCTCTCTCTCTCTCTCCCTCTCTCTCATGCTTTTTTCTCTGTCCACTCCACTCTCATCAGTATTCTCATCCTTCTCTTACCCTCTTCCTGACACCCCCGATAACTTGTCACTCTTTCTCATAACTTTCATGGTATGTAACCCCTTGCAAAACAGTAGCAATAAAATGCCTTGCTTGGGGCGATATGATTATTTTAAAAAAAGTCCATTTATATTGAAAGATGTGATTAAACATCATGTCAATAAGTTTCCCAATGATGAATGCACTGAAATGTTGAAAATGAATTTTAATGTTGACAATTTTGTGAAAACTAGTAATTCTCACGAAAACCTGTTGTATTTTTATTGAGAATCGGTAGATAGAATAAGCGAAGGAAACTTTGATTTGACATCTTGCAATAGTAATTGTGTGGAGCTAAAAACTTAAATGATAAAAGACGGAATTTTTGTCGAACATAGTTGCGAGTTAGAGAAGGTATTCAGTCAGTCAGTTAAGTGCCATACTTGATACACGCTTGGACGATCATGTTTCGAAAGAGACATGACTGACTGGGCAGAAGATTATCCCGCAGTAGGTTGCCAGCTAAGGCTATAGAACCCAAATTGTCCTGTTATTTAACCCATAACTGGAAGGAATAGCCGGATTAATACCTTTCCCAAGGGTATTTGCGCGTAAGTGAATTCAATGAATTCAACTGGAATTCGAACTCGGCTCCTCGATTTCTCGTTCCGAGCCGATATCCACTGCACTACAACGCACATCGTGAATGTATTAGGTTACAGATATTATCCTTCTGAGGACACCCTACAAGTTGATAGTAGCTCTACTAGTTAAAATGCCAAAGCAAATTTCTGGCGTATATGATCCTTTATCTTCATCTTTATCTATTATAATTAAAGAGAGAATACTTGTTTGTGAGTTATGACGTCAGAAAATAGACTGGGACGCTATCATCTCTGATGAAAATCAGAATGCTTAGGATTTAATTCTACTTGACCAATTAAAATTTCCCATGTGCCCTGTAGATAAACATATACTGCAAACTTCTACATATTTTGCAATGCCTACAAAAATTAATGGTTTTGTGTCTTATATCGTGCAAAATGGAAAATATACTTTAGTTTTTACTAAGGCAAAAGTCAGTCAGTTTAGGTGCCATACGTGATACACGCTTGGGCGATCACGTCTCGAAAGAGACATGACTGACTGGGCAGAAGATTATCCCGCAGTAGGTTGCCATTGCTTTCTGCGGTAGACCGGTTGCCGACCAAGGCTAAAGAACCCAATCTGTCCTGCTATTTAACCCATAACTGGAAGGAAGAGACGGATTAATACCTTTCCCAAGGGTATTTGCGCGTAAGTGAATACAATGGATTCAGCTGGAATTCGAACTCGGATCCCCGGTTTCTCGTTCCGAGCCGATATCCACTGTACCACAACGCACATCCAGGCAAGGCAAAAGTAGCCCCTTTAAAAACCCAAACCTTACCCACTTTGGAACTGATCGCTGTATTTTTAGCAGTCAAATGATTGGGGAAAATATTGTAAATTTTTTCTAACTTTTCGATGAAGAATATTTTTTTAGCTGTAGATATAAATTTATATATATGAATTTACTCGATCTATAGCGGGTATCTCTTATTTTATTCCGTTTGTAGTGAAAGGTAATTGTATACCGTTGCAGGTTAACGGAATTTGGCCTTGTGGGAAGATAGCCCACTATAATTCATAAAATGATTATAAATTCAAGAAAGGCAATTAGAGTATAAAATAACATTTATACATATATGCATAGCAATTGTGTTTTTCAATTAAAACAATACTTGAAATAAAGGTCCAACGGAAGTTAGAGAGAGTTCATGGCAAAATAATAATGAGCTGAAAGGGATAAACGAATGTTCATTGAAGATATAATGCTGAAAGGGTAAAAGGCTTAGTAGTGGGATTAATGTTCATTTTCAAGTTGCCGATTCTCAGGTCAATAAGTACTTATGAGGAATGTCTTTGAAAAGGTCGGTTAGTACTTTTGAGAACAGGGAGAAAGTAAAAGGTCAGAATAGTACTTATGAGACAGGGAAGGAAGAAAGAGGCAAGCATAGTAGCCGCTCGACTTAGGTCAAGGGAGAAACTAATTTCACTCTTTTCCTCAAGTCCTGACTGTCTGACGAAGCGTTTGTGTCTTCGCTTTTTATATCGGCATTTTGGATCAAACGCAGCTAGTTTCGAATTTCATCCTTGTATTTGATCCCAGGCTTCTCATTGGCTGGTAAATAAAAAAATGGTAATTTGATATTTGATTAATTTTTATTTTTCAACCGGAACATCTGCGCGAATCCACTTGCGCAAGAGTGATTTTTATTCATTCGCTTTCTAGTTGGCATAGAGCCAACATCCAGTTTGCTCGCTTTTGCTCGGTCGGTGGTATCACCACAGATCTACAAGATTAGCAACTAGGTCTCATCCTTTTACAGTGAAACCAATAAATTGTAAACGCAAATTCTACTCCATCAGCTTCTTTTCTCGCACTTCCCACCTGTAGAATTTTCTTCCATTTACTTGCTTCCTCGACAGATACAATTTAAATGTAAAGTCAATAGTCATCTCTTATCTCACTAACCTGCATCCCCTCTCTTATGCTCCTTTTTCCATCCACTCCACTGTCATCAGTCTTATCATCCTTCTCTTACCCACTTCCTGACACCCCCTATAACCTGTCACTCTTTCTCATAACTTTCCTCCTATGTAATCCCCTGCAAAACAGTGGCATTAAAATGCCTTACTTGGGGCGATATGATTATAAAAATGACGCCTAGATAGTATTATCTTGCTTACTTTCTGAAGGTATTACAATCAAGAATCAATTTGTTAATAGCACACGAAAAGATATTAGTAAAAATAATGAAGGAATCAGTGATTAAATTACGTTCCTTAAATTACTTTATCAGCAAGCAAACAGACAGATATATGTACGTTTGTATATAAAGATAAAATTGCAATAAATTAATATACACTTTTGTTTATAAATATGTTGTAATAAAAATAAACTTGCAATAAATTAATATAGCATTTTTGTATAAATTTTTCTGTGTTCTTAACCCGGCCATCACCCTCCCCACCCGCCCCCCCCCAAAAAAAATCCTGCAATAAGCCAAGTGTGTTTATTACACATACTCTTGAGGGAAGAGTATAAAAATTTTATTTTATTATGTTAAAAAGTTGCCATTGTTTAAATGTACAATCGTCTAGGATTCTTTTGAATGCACGTTCTTTTGACAGAAGTGCATTTTTATGTAGGCCAGTCGATTTGTCTATAATTTGTTACAAATGTATATCTTTTTCGGAGCAGCCAAATTTTGAAGGATTAATTTCTAGTTTATGGAAAATAATTCTCTTTTTGTATATACTGCCCAGTGAGAGACATGATCTCAAACTCTAATAAAATCCCGAATAGTAGAGTAGAAATGTGACTAAATTTTCTGTATAGATAAAACTCAAGTCAGTAGATACGATCAGAAGACCTTTTGACATCAAGGAGAAAAGATCTTTTGAAATTGAGGACCTTTAGACTGCAACATTAAAGAAGGCAAATGTCACCAAGAAAAAACATAAAAAACTCTGTTACCAACCAGCCACAGAGAGAGGAGAGAAATTGGAATTCTAGTGAAATTTCTCCTGAGGTTGCACATCCTAAAAGGATCTCTGATAAATTTTCTCGAGAATGAACTGTGTAAAAAGGGGCTAAAAGCACTGAGCCTCAGAGACGCCCGTATGGCAATTTGCAAGTAGTTTTTTTTCGTATTTTATCAAATTTCGTTGAAGCTTTGTTTTTATTGTTTTCTCTTTTCGTCATTTAAAGAAAAATGTTACCTTCCCCCATGTTGTAATTTTTATTCCCATTTTTTGCTGGTAATTCTTTATCATAAAATTTAATTTTACCTGAAAGAAAATTTTGTTCAAAATTTATTTGTATTTTTTTTCCATAATTGTAAACTGTGCATAAATGTGTTTTGCTTTTAGAATTTTACGCAGAGGTTATCTTGTGTTTAAAATTTTGCGTCTATCATTCTGTTGCTATTTCTACTAAGATTTGTGCCTGGCAGAAGATCTTGGTTTTATTAGAAATAAAACTTTTATAATACAGCTCCAATTCAAGACGACAGAACAACGAAAATGAATCGACAGAAAGATAGATGTCACATGTTGCAAGACACGGACACTTTAAGAAAAACGAAGCTGCATATATATATATATATATATATAGAGAGAGAGAGAGAGAGAGAGAGTGAGATTGTTTGATTGATTCAATGATTTGTTTTTATGGCTTATCAACCCGTTGAAGGTTATTTAAAACCCAAAGATATTTTTAGAATGTATTTTTGTTTTGTTTTCGAGATGATAATGATTTAGTGTTACAAGTCTTACTAATTTTTTTTTTAATCGTTTCCCCCGAGCAAGGCAGAAATGCCACTGATGAGCGGGGGGCTACATAACTGTAAAAAGATTAATTAGAAAAGGGTGAGGAGTACAAACTAGTTAGAAAGGAGCAATAGAAAGCTGAGAAAGCAGGTGCGATGACAGATACATGGGTGGAGAGAAAGGGAAGAATATACGGGGGTGGGGAGAGAGCTAGAGTCCAGTGGTTAATAGATGAGTATTGACATTGCATTTAAATTTCTGGGGGTTGTAGCCGTAAGGAAAGCAAGAATACGGGACCGAGTTCCACAGGCGGGAAGTGCGAGAGAAGCTGCAGGGGTAGAATTGTCGTCTGCATTTGGCTAACCTGACTGTGAACGGGTGGGACCCAGTTGCCAGTCTGGTTGCACGAGTAAACACCTGTTGAGGAGGCACCAGTGACTTAAGTTCGTCCGAGCAGAAGCCATGAAAGTATTTATAGAACAGACAAAGGGAGGCCACATTTCGAAGGTGGGGAAGTGGCTGCAGTCAAGCTGCCAGATCAGTACCTATCACATTACAGACTCTCCTTTGGAGCCTGTCGAGAACACTGAGGAGAACGGCAGGGGCGCCTGACCATAAATGGCAGCAGTACTCCATGCACGGACGGATAGTTGACTTGTATATATGCAGGATGGATTCAGGCGGAAAAAATATCCTGGATCGACATAGTGACCCAACCTTCTTAGCAGTAGATTATCCTTAGTTAAGAAAAGAGAGGTTGATTCATATCTTTTCCGTATTTATTAGCACATAAATGAATACAATAAGCTCGATATGAATTGGAACTCCGTTCTCCAATTAAAAAATTTCCATTGCACCAGGGGTGGATACAGTGAGAGAAAATCTGGGTACAGGGAATATCGAGGAAAAGATATAAAATGAACGGGATTCAAGAAAAATAGACGAATAGAAGTTCCACAGACGGGAAATGCGAAAAAAGAAACTGGTGGAGTAGAATAAACTGTGACATTTAACAATTTCAACTGTAGGTGGGGAAAATCTCGATACCAATCGAGTAGCACGTTTAAATTAATGTGACTGGTGCACCAGGGAAAAAGATCGTCAGATCAGTTGCCATGAAGATATTTGTAGAAAAGACAGGGTGAAGCCACGTCACGTCGGTGAGAAAGTGATTGAAATCGAGATGCCAAGTCAGGATCGATTATATAGCAGATTCTTCTTTGGATTTTGTCGAGAATCCCGAGATGGATACCAGGAGCATCTGACCAGATAGGGTAACAGTATTCAATGCACGTACGAATAGTAGATTTGTAAATGTGTAAATATTTTGGCCTGAAACAACCTTCCTTGGCAGTAAATGCAGCTATAGATTCGATGCAGTTGTTTCACTCCAGGTCGGTTGAAAAAGTGACGCCAAGGAGGCGCGGCGTGTTGCTCTCCAGAAAAGTTAAAGGAGAAGAGTTTTTTGAAGGCATTACAATTTACAAGCCATTTCCTGCACCATTTAATCACTGATTGGAAGTCCATTCCAATAGCAGCGGTCAGCTTTACTTTGTCAGCCTTGACAGATTTTCCCATTGAGACAAGAACCTCAAAATAAATAGCAGGGGCACCCGACCAGATATGACAACAGTATTTAATGCACGGACGAATGGTAGATTTATAAGTGTGCAAAATGAACTCTGACAAGAAAAACTTCCTGGCCCGACACAGTGACCCAACCTTCCTAGCAGCAGATGCAGGTATGAACTGAATGTAGTCATTCCATTTCAGGTCATTTTAAAGAGTGAGGCCAACAAGGCCCAGTGCTTTGCTCCCTATGAGACTTAGGTCATCTATTCTGATGATAAGCAGGAAAGACACTTTATGGTGGTTAAAAGAGAACAGTTTTATTTTTAAAATTTACAAGCTACCCCATTTTTTACCCCATTCAATCACAGATTGGGGGTTCTTTTGAAGTGCGTCAGCCAGGTTTACTTTGTCAGCCTTGGCAGATTTTCTATTGAGACGGGAATAAATGTTGCTGTCATCTCCATAGATGAATGGGGTAAAAAATGGCTCGTAAATAGATGCCTACTTGGGAACTGATTACATCAGGAAGGTCATTGAAGATCAGAGACAACGTAGGACCTTGGATAGAGGCTTGAGGGACACTCGCGTAAGTGTGAAAGAAGCTGGAAGGTTGCCCGTTCAAAACGAGCTTCATTTCACGATTTGATAGGAACGATTGGAATAAATCAGTCACATCCAGTCCTGGAGCTTGCGTAGAAAACCAGCATGCCAAACTCTGTCAAACGCTTTCGAGATATCTAGAGCCACAGCTAGTGCTTCACTATCATCATCAAGAGTCTAGTATACATATCCAGTGATGGCCATCAGCGCTAGATCTGGTGAAGCGGACGTCATTATTGTGTGTCAGAGAGTAGGTCGTCAGAAGTGAAATGCTAAAACACTTCAGCTTTGAATCCTTTTTTTGGCAGACCTGAAGCAGACTACCACCACATTCTTTTGCATTTTTGTTTTCTTTTTTCCAGCGCAGTCCTATCGCTTGTACTTAACATTTCCGATTATCAAAAAAAAAAAAAAAAAAAAATTGAAAAATTACAATATTTAACCAATTTTTTTTTTTAGGGAGGGGTCAGTTTCTCATACAACGTTAAAGTAAATCGATCCTCCATTTTCAATCCACTCGCGTTGGAGTCGCTTTGTTTATGTTAATTTCGTTGTTTTTCATTTTTTGTACTTTTTTCAGCGCAGTCCTATCGATTGTTACTTAAACTTTCCAATTATCAAAAAAAAAATTTTGAAAAATTACAATATTTAAACAAACTTTTTAGGGGGAGGTCAGTTTCTCATACAATGTTAAAGTAAATCGATCCTCCATTTTCAAGCCACTATAAGGTTGTATGAAAAACTGGTCCCCCCCCAAAAAAAATTATTTAAATATTGAAAATTTTGAAAAAAATTTTCTCATTCGTAAAGTTTAAGGTGTAAAAGATAATATTGCACTGAAAAAAATACAAAAAATTTGATAATGAACAAATTTGCAGGTGGCGGTAATGTATCGTTGACTGATTTCAAAATGGAGGCTCGATTTACTATAACGTTGTATGAGAAACTGATCCCCCCACCCCAGAAAATGTTTAGATATTGAAATTTTTCAAAAAAACTTTTTGTCAGTTGTAAAGCTAAGGGCGTAATCGATAGGACTGCGCTGAAAAAAATAGTAAAAAAAAAAAAAAAAAAAAATGAAAACCACCGAAATTAAACGTGGTGGTAGTCTGCTTAAGGTCCGCCTTTTTATTTTAATTTTCTAATAAGCCAATAAGAGGGGCCATAGGATTCACCATAGTTCTTTAAAACAAGAACTACAGATGAGAACTCCTAACAAGCTGGAAAGCAGGAAGTAGAGAGTCAACAGTTGTAGAGTTTCGAGAGGACTGATGCCAGCACAGGGTATCATTTCTTTAGGACGATGGTTGGGATTGCATCACTCCTCTTGCCGTATGGGATTCTAATTTAGAAATCATGTTCGAGGCCAAGAGACGGGTTTACGTATATATCACACAGTAGAGCCGCTGTTCTAGGTGGGAAATCGGGTGTGGGTATTCCAGACGAGTCAAGTGTTGAGTTGGAAGAGAATCTGTGATCAAAGCATTCAACCTTGTCTGCTGTAGATGTGAGCACTTCGAATTGATTGAATAGAGAAGGAATTAAGAGCGTGCTGTTGTTCGGCACACCCTTGCAGAGCCGCTAGTAATCCCTGAAACCGAACTTGCGGGATGCTATATGATCTTACATTCTATCAGCAAACAATAACTTTGCATAAGAAGATTAAAGATACTAACTGAACCGCTAGAAATTAAAATGAATGATCATTCTTTGTATGACGACGCAGTAATAAGATAGAAAAAATTTAGCAAACGAAAAGAGACTAAGAAAAAAATAACTGATAGGGATGATCATGAGCAAATGTTTATCTGGTGACTAGCAGTATAGCGTTGCTCGGGTGTAATGAAAGCTTTAAAACTAATCTATGGTCCTGGAGCTCAGACTCAGACTAAAGTATATTTGTGTGAAGTTTGGTGAGAATCGGATAAAAATTGTGGATTTGTATAAAGGACATACAGACAGATAAACAGACACACAAACAAACATCTTGCCTTATATATATATATATATATATATATATATATATATATTATCGATTTTCTGCACTATTGTAAGAACTGCAACCTTGAACCTTCTGAATATCGCTTCTTAAGTCTTTGTCTATGAGTGTATCAAATTTGATTAAAATCGGACCTTTCCTTCTATAATACGATCTTTTCGATTATCGATTTTCGATATTTATCGGGGGTACCTCGACACAAAACCTAGCTAAGAACACTCGCAGACGCTTATAGTACAACTGCGTAAATTTTCAAGAAAATCGGTTCAGTCGTTTCGGAGTCTATAGGTAACGGACACACACACACATACACACACACACACAGACAAATACACACACAGAGACAAAGTTCCATTTATAAATAAGTTTAGATTCTTTTATTAAGCGTCACCTACTGGCAAAAATCGGCGAGCATCAGCAGTGTTAGAAACATTTTTGTCAATGATTGTTTACCTTCCATTTTCTTTCATTTACTGAGACACCTTCAAGTATTTTCATAAAGTAGCATTTAACAAAGAATTAATAACAAGAAAAAAAAAAACTCAAGAAAAGTTCTGCGCGTGAAAAGTTCATTCAGAAGAACTTTTGATATAAAATCATCTTTAACCATTAAGGCTATATTAGTATTAATATAGGGGAAAAACTGACATTAAAATCGTATAAATTTAATTTAACTTTATTATAGGAATGCTTTTTTGCACTAATGCCAAAACAAGTAAGACATCATCTTTTTTACAGTGTGGTTCATCCTGTACAAGGCTCAGGGTCCACTCGAGGTAGAGGGTTATGTTAGGGGATAGTTTATATAGATAGGAAGGAAAGATAATGGTTGATTCTAGACTTGATTTATGATAAGGTTCATCCTGCACATGACTCGGGAGACACTCGAGGTAGGGAGATACGTTATTATATGGGTAAGCGGGAAAGATAACGGTTGACTCTAGACTTGATTTGCAATAAGGTTCATCCTGTACAAGGCTCGGGTGACACTTGAGGTAGAGAATTACGTTGAGTGGTAGTTTATATGGATAGGAAGTGAAGATAACGGTTGATTCTAGATTTGATTTACAATAAGGTTCATCCTGTACGAGGCTCGGGAGACACTCGAGGTAGGGAGTTACGTTAAGGGGTAGTTTATATGGATAGGCGCGAAAGATTACGGTTGATTCTAGACATGATTTATAATAAGGTTCATCCTGTACAAGGCTCGGGAGACACTCGAAGTAAAAATTACCTTAAAGGGTAGTTTATATAGATAGGAGTCTCTTAGGAGTTTGTTTCATATGGAAGTGCTTTGCGGGAAGCTGTTTGCGTGGAACTTACTTCTCACCAATGGAATGCGAGGGGGTGTGTGGGTGGTTTGCTGCTATGTAAGTGGAATGGTTGGTCCTAGATATTTGAATACATAAACCTAGAAACAGAAAGAGAAGAGTTCTATGGTTCAACTTTCCTTTCTGCCAACTATTTTATATTAATATCGCTCAAAAATTCACATAAAAATAAAATACTAGATAGACTTTATAACAATCACTAAATAGATAGTAAACCCTCATGTAAATGTAAAGTCAAAGATAACTCCCCAGTTGAATGTATATGCAAGTCTAAAAAAGTTATATACCAAGCAACTATTTTCCTTGTTGAATAAAAAAAAACCAAAAAAAAAAAAAAAAAAAAAACCGTATACATAGGTTCTGTGGATTGCGGTTGAGAAACCACACAAAATAGTAAATAACAAAAACAGATATGGAGATAAAAGTGTAAGTTATATTGAACAATATATACAAACTGGAACACGGGTTACTAAATTTAGGAATACTATTAGTAGAAATCAATATATACAGTCTTGCAGTGAAATAGTATGTCCGGGTAATGAGTCTATATCCAAACTCCAACTAACTCTGCACTAACCTACTGACCAACTAGGCAACGTTACAACTCTACAACTGTCGTTCTCTGTATAGGCAGGATTATATGTACACATCAGGCGAGTGAATTCTTGTATACAAAAAGGGGCGATCCCACAACAATAGGTATTCCTGCCGGACCCTGAAAACAGTGATTATAGAATCATAACCACTTTTCCATTAAACCCCACCTAAAATATCAAACTGCTCTTTCTAAATATTTCTCAGAATTAAAAGACAGAAATCTCTCCCCATAAATTGAATGGAAGATTATAGGTAAATCTCAAACTCTAATAGCTTCAGAAATAGATGTAATCTATGCTTCTCTGAAAAAATTAGAATAATCAAATTAAAAAAAATTAGTCAACTATTAAAGCAGAGGAATTAAATAATTTTTAAATGCCGTCATAAAAATGAATTTAAATTACCTGTTAAATAGGATTTTAAGTTACCATACTCTTTTTCACTTGCAACTTCACTTTCATTTGGTGTTGATTGAGGGAAATGAGGTTGAATTTATTGTGTTTTTGGTATATATATATAATACTAGAGACACTGATCTTGATGCTACCATGCTTTCTACTATAATGGCTTCATCAAACAATTGAAAGCAACATACATACATACATACATATACAGGATTCGATGAATAAATTGTCTTCTAAATAAATAAAAAATGAAAATAGCACTGACACTTCATTTTAACAAATATATTTACCAAAATTGCGCAGAAATGTCTTGAAATGCTAAAGTGTAAAATTATTCAATGAAATCATCATTGGTTTCAACTACGGCCTCCAGACAACTACAAAATCTTCAGCAACTCTTCTGGGCGATCTCCTTTTTTAAGTTGGTGAATGCTACCATAAGGCTTGCCTTCTGTTTTTCTTTAGTGTTACAAGGAGTTTTGTTGGTCTCACGCTCAACTGCGCCCTACAAATAATAATCAAGGGCTTGCAGTCTAGGTAGCCAGATGTAAGGTGTAATGTTGTCGCAGAAATTGTCTGACAGCCATCACTGGGTTCTACTGCTTATGTGCCATGGTGTAGAATCCTATTGCCAGACGTAAAATCTTCCAGTCACCCTTTTGACCCAGGACAGCACCACCTCCTAAAAGCACTTGATGTAGGCCTCCATGTTAAGTTTGAGGCCCTGTGGGAAGATGAATGGAGTTATAACATCGCTATCACTAGTGAACGCATGCTGACAATTGCGTTCATCTTCTTCAGGTGCTAGGAATTTCGAACCGAGCCCTTTATTACAATCACTGGGGTATATAAACTCCATTCCTTGTGTAAAGCCTCGATTGGAAGTTATGAATTATCTCCCTCTAATCCTGCAAGGTACTTGTTCACCACTGCTGTAGCCTGGTATTGAACTTACAACTCTAAGAATCAAGTCAGAAACTAACCAACCTCTATATCAACTAGGCCATGTATCCTTAAGGTTCACATACCCCAGTGAATACCCAGTAAAGGGTTCAGTTCGAGATTTCTAGCACCTGAAGAAGGCCGGGGCGTACAAATGGCAACAAAGATGAGGACAATAGTCCGAATAATGTAAATACGACTTTGTGTGTCTGTTTATCTGCACATATAGATTTTTGAAAATATCTATGCCATGTGAATATTAGATTTTAAGATCTTAATGTATATATTGCATCAATGCCTTTTTAGCAAGGTGTTATTGACACACTTTTATTATTGACACACTTTTATTATTGACACTCTTTTATTCTTGACGCTCTTTTCTTATTGACAATCTTTTACTATTGAAGAGCCTGTTACCATTGACAACCTTTTATTATTGACAATCTTTTTAGTGACACTCTTTTATTATTGACAATTTTATATTATTGACAACCTGTTATTATTGACACACTTTTACTATTGACAACCTTTTATTATTGACAGCCTTCCATTATTGATACTCATTCATTATTGACAGTCTTTTATTATTGACGCTCGTTTGCTATTGACGCTCTCCTGTTTTTGGCACTCTTTTATTATTGACAATCTTTCATTATTGTCAATCTTTTGTTATTGACACTCTTTTCTCGTTGACAACCTTTTTATTATTGACAACCTGTTAACATTGACACTCTTCCATTATTGGCAATCTTTTATTGCTGACAATCTTTTATTATTGACAATATTTTATTATTGACACTCTTTTATTATTGACGACCTGTTACCATTGTCACGCTTTTATTATTGACAATCTTTTATTGTTGACAACCTGTTATTATTGACAATCTTTTACTATTGGCAACTTTTTTTATTGACACTCTTTTATTATTGACAACCTTTTATTATTGAGACTCTTTTATTATTGACAACTTTTTATTATTGACTTTTTATTATCTTTTCTTATATTGCCAACATTCCCTAGATTTGTTTACATTTCCAGGACAATATTAAATTTCAGTGTTTTATTTATTTATTTTATTCTCATCAAAGAAAATTGTATTTTTTAGTTACGAATCTTGCACTCTGTGACCCGAACACAGGTCACCGAAGCAGAGAAGAATATTTGAGAGGGCACGAAGTACGTTTAAGCAAATTGATAGATCAAGCTCCAAATGTTTCAGTGCACGCAAATAAAATGGCTTCTGGTTAGGGACGGCATAACGTTAAAATGATACTCTTTCTGCTTCCATTTTATTTGAAATTTAAGAATTAGGCTCGTGTAACTTATATAAAAAATATGTGCGGGTAGTGTGATGCTTACAGTCGCAGAAAGTGGAATGATCACATCAAATTCAAATTCTAGCCTAGTTTGTTGCATTCAATTTTGCACCAATGCTATTGGGAAAAATAATGAACCCATCTCTTCCTCCTCTTAGCTAGAGACCAAATAGTATGGTTGCTTTTTATAACTAGTCTAGGAGAAAGAATATTCTGAACTTCAATTCGTGAAGAAGGCAACAGGAAACCACCTTGCTCTCTTTTCCAAAAAGTCATAGCAATCCGCAGATATTTAAAACAAAAAGGCATCTGAAAAATATGGTATTAAAAGAAAATAATCCTAACATTCTTTTGGTTTATTAAGTTAAAAAAAGGATATTCGTTATTAACTTTACAAATTTTGGACAAATCTAAACTTATTTATAAATGGAATTTTGTGTGTGTGTGTGTGTGTGTGTGTGTGTGTGTGTGTGTGTGTGTGTGTGTGTGTGTCCGTTACCTATAGATTCCAAAACGGCTGAACGGATTTTCTTGGAATTTTACACAGTTGTACTATAAGCGTCTGCGAGTCTTCTTAGTTAGGTTTTCTGAAAAAATCGGGTTATAGAAGGAATGGTCCGATTTTAATCAAATTTGATACACTCATAGACAAAGACTTAAGAAGCGATATTCAGAAGTTTCAATGTTGCAGTTCTTACAATAGTGCAGAAAATCGGTAATATATATATAAGGCAAGATATTTGTGTGTGTGTGTGTGTGTGTGTGTGTGTGTGTGTGTGTGTGTGTGTGTGTGTGTGTGTGTCCTTTATACAAATCCACAATTTTTATCCGATTCTCACCAAACTTAACACAAATATTCTTTAGGCTGAGTCTGAGCTCCAGGACCATGGACCTTTTTGAATTTTCTATCTTTCTGAATTAAAAATACTATAGATGCCATTTCTAATCGTCCATAATAATCCTGTTATGAAAAGAAATTTACAAACGCTGCAATAAATAACAATCCTAACATTTGACGAATGTGGTGGTTAAGCGAAAACTTCTCAACCAATTTTCAACCATGGTTTCCTAAGAAATATATATGAACATTATCCTGATTGATTATTTCTCTAAATTTCGAATGATTCGCATTGATTGCTGCTTTAGCCTAATTAGAAGCTGTACACGGTTTAATCAATCGTTTAGTTCTTTGAAATGATTTCATCATAAGACTTCTTTCTCATCTCAACATATACACTATCGACATCTTATTTTTAATTAAAACCTGCCTCTGATACGTTTAGTGGTCGCTCATTTGGCTTATCCCCACAATAGGCTCAGTATAAAACACAAGAAATTACAGTTATCATGGAAGAACTGAATTCTAAAGTAGGCAAGGAGTGGGGAAGAGGAAATAGTAATTCCCAACGAGGAAACAGCAACGAGAAAAAAGTCCAATGGTCCGTGACGAATGACCAGGTAATAGCCAACACCTGGTTCCAATAAAATCCAGGACGATTTGTGGGAATGGAAAAATCCAGGAAGAGAAACTAAAAGCCAAATCGGCTACATAACTATCAACTAGAGATTCAAAAATGCAGTTGTTCATTGCAAAACCATGTGCAAATTGGGGAGGCGAACCTATAATATGGAAACTAAGAATGAAACGTCGGAAATTTAAGAAGCCTAACGCAGCACATAAATTGCAATGCAATAAACTCCTAAACGACCTGAATCTAAAGAAAAAAATATATGGATAGCGTGAAAAGATACAATGTACAAAACGGAAACTAAGAAGTCTTAGTGACATCAGCAATACACTTCATCTAATAGGAAAAGCGAGTGGATCACAAATGAGATTCTTGACATGATGCAAAAAAGACAGTAATCAATGCCAAGACATGGAACTGAATACAGAAAACTACACAAAGAAATAAGGAACAAATGCAGGCAGACTTAAGAAGAATGGCTCAACAAAAAATGCACAGAAATAAAGATTGAGCGTCACAAATAAAGAAGATGTGTAGAAAAAGTAAGATAACTAACGGGACAAAAGACAAGCGCATCAACGAGATAAATAAAATCCTAGGACAGAAAACTCATATTAGAGAACAAAAAAAATATATATTTCAACGATGGGACACATATATTGGACTTCTCTTCCACAACGAAAGGGGACAACTAGCAATGCACAGAAATACAGACAGACCGGAAATATTAAAACCCGAAGTGAAAGCTGCACTGTTCAAATTGAATAGCAACAAAGCGACAGAACCTGACGGAGTTTTAATAGTGATGCTAACAGCCTTAGACGATTTTATCCCCCTTACGTCATTTATGCTTACAGCCGCTGGGCATGTGACAGCTGTTGCGCATGTCGCCCCTTACCCGGCAAAGAGTTAATTCCCGTTCACGCCGTAAAGTTTTATATTTTCATTGTGTTGTGACGTAGCTTGAACACGTGACTTACGGTTCACAATATGTAAAAGACTAATATCGAGGAGCGGGGGTGGAGTCGGCAGCTGACGGCTAGCACGGTCGTTGTCTACTCAGCTCACTAGTTGTTGCCGCCTTACACAAGCGTGTACTACCGTATCTACCCAGAATAAACGTATTACTTATATCTGTGTATAGTCATTCCTCCACGATACAACACATTGCTTAATGCCATGATGATTCGTGAGATTAATAGTGGAGTGGTTTCCCGTTGCTTTTACCACGGTGATTTATTGAGACACTGCCTTTACTTATCTGGCCGTTGACTTCTCGAGAGTCCTTCCACCCTTTGGTAAGCCTTATTTTTAATATCTATTATAAAAATTGTTTTTAATCTTACTGGATTGCTAATAACCCACCTCCCTCACAATAAGCCGGTTTAGTCGCCAACACTTCAACGCTGAAATGTATATATATATATAGTCATCCACATATAAACCTGTTTCACTGTATCACAGATTTTAATGTATTATATATATGCGGTGTATACACACGTCAGCAGCCAAGAGAACTCTCTCTCTCTCTCTCTCTCTATATATATATATATATATGTGTGTGTGTGTGTGTGTGTGTGTGTGTGTGTGTAAACACACCCCTTCGCAAACTTGTTTACTTACCTGTGGAGAATTAAATAATTATTAAGTTAGAATTTAGTATAAGTCTGAATACTCATTCTTTGTAGCAGTTTTCATAATTCTAGTCAGTCTTGAGCAAAGGAAACTTTAAATATTGCGAAAATCAAAATATTAAAAGTTCTTACTTTTCTAATATATGTAGTATTTTAAATGGACAAATAGTTTAGATTTAAAATTTGATCATCTTACAGTCAGTGAAGCTACGGGCGTTGCCGAACTCGTAGAGTACAAAAGACGGGCTAAGTGTTACCTTGTTTTGGATGCTTATTCGACAACGAAGCACCACTAGTCACGTTTTTTAATATTATGCTGCCAATTTATGAAACGTAAAGGAATTTTATAATCGTTCTTTTATCGGTATTTCTCACTGGCGGGAATATGCATCTGCTGCTGAAAAAATCAACCGTTAAGTAGAATATGCCCATTTCTTTCTTCTTCTTCTTCTTCTTCTTCTTCTTCTGCTTCTATGTGCCCTGTCCTTTCAGGACGTAGGCGATCATGGCTTTCCACGTCTCCCTACTCGTGGGGGCTCTTAGCACGAGTTCTCCTGTTACAACACCCAAACCCCGCTCTGCCATCCACTAGCTCAAGACCATAAATCTAGAATATAAATGTATAGAAACTAACATGGCTACAAAATGAGGGATCAGTTTATATATTGATTATAATATAGATTCTATCCCCCACTTCATATCCACATTATAATTTCTTATAAACAGTTGGCATATATCTTCTTCTTCTTCTATGTGCCCTGTCCTTTCAAGACGTAGGCGATCATGGCTTTCCACGTCTCCCTATTCCTGGTAAACCATGCAACCCTCGTTCTATTAGCCACCTGATCAGGTCCTTCAAATATGTTATCCGCTGCTTTCCCCTGTTTCTATTTCCCTCTACCTGGCCTGTGAGTATCAGGTTCTCCAAGCCCTCTTTCCTTGTTGCATGCCCCAGGAACTTTACTTGTCTCTTCCTGGTGGTCGGCATTAATTTCCTTTCCGTTTATTGTGTTCCTTTTAAATTCGAGAGGAACACAATAAATTAAATGAAATCATATGCCGTAGAGAAACTCGGTGGAAATGTCATTGGCATGAGGAGCATTACACATTCAGCTCGCTTCAGGTGAATTTCAATTACTTTGCAGTAATTTACTTCTTTTTTTCCTTTTCGTTTCCATTTTTTTCCGAAACCTCGTCACTGCTCACATGCCCGATTCATGATTTCCGCAGCATCCTTCTGTAGAACCACATTTCAGTTGCTTCAAGTTTTTCCTTCATCTTCGATGATATTATCCAGCATTCACTGTCATATTGAAGAACTGACATCACATAGCAATCCAGTACTCTCTTCTTTGTTTCTAGCGAAAATAAAAATGGTCCATAAACTTGGTAACAAAATTTAAAGGTAGAACATTTCAGATATCAGTGGCGGGTCAGGTATAAAAATATTGGCTGTTGGATTATCCATGTTATTGACTCTCAATGCATGTTATAAATTCAATATTTTGTACTATTTACATTGTTCGGAATGTTGTCTTCATCTTTATTATCATACTAGCAGTATAGCCCGCCGTTGCTCGGGTGTAATGAAAGCTTAAAAACTAATCCATGGTTCTGGAGCTCAGACTCTTTGGACGTTGGCACGAAAGACTAAAAAACAATAGTTGTTTCCAGTTAAAGCGAAACCGTAGACTGAAAAAAAAATGAAAGTCAAATTTTGATTTCCTGGTATCGATATCAAATTTTCTGCACTATTGTAAGAATTGCAACCTTGAAAGTTCTGAATATCGTTTTTTATGTCTTTGTCTATGAGTGTATAAAATTTGATTAAAATCAGACCAGTCTTTCTATAACCCGATTTTTTTGATTATCGATTTTCGATATTTATCGGGGGTACCTTGACACAAAACCTTGCTAAGAACACTCGCAGACGCTTATAGTACAACTGTGTAAATTTTCAAGAAAATCGGTTCAGCCGTTTCGGAGTCTATAGGTAACGGATACACACACACACACACACACACAAACAAACAAAATTTTAGATTTAGATTCACGACGTTTCGGCCGTTGTAGGTCCTGTCATTATTTAGATGATATGTGTTTGAATTTCGAATCGAACCCAGAATACTAAAGCTGTTGGTTGGTTGTTTTTGTTTAGCGGCATCTCAACCATTTGCAAATCTAAATATTTTGTAGACAATTTTATTTTAATTTTGGAAATAATAATGAAATAATAGTGACATAAGTTTTACTACTTAACCCATAGCCGGGCGGAAAAGATGTGGTTTCATATCTTTCCCCAAGAATATTTGCGTTTAAGTTAATATAACGAACCCAACCGAAATTGGAATTCAGCTCTCCGATTAAGAATTCCGAGCCATTAGACATTACACCACCCGCACATCCAATCTTACAACACCTGTCACCAATCTACTTACTGAGCAGGCTCGACGTTGCTTAACTTCGTTGATCGTACGGGAACCGGTAATTCAACCTGTTATGGCCGTATGCCGTCAATCTTTATTTTTAAAAAATGGAGACCATTTATTTGCTTTAAAACATGAGCAGGACGATACACAGTACTGCAATATTTGACGATATTAGTCCTACTAGTAATGTTTAGAAGCTGAGGTCACATTATACATGAGCTATATGAAAAACTTCAGGTGTCGCACTATACATGAAGCTGTCTTCTGCACGAATATATACGGTAAATATATTTTTTCTGTCAGGCTTGATGTGATTCGCGGTCCATATTTTGAACACCCCTGCCACACTGTCACAGAACATTAGTTAGAAAGCTCTTAATACTAGCTTGGTTTTCTACTTTTGTGTCCTTAGCTAAGCAAAGTTTACCTGTCATAGAGATATGGTTAGCAAATTGATATAATTGACAATTGTTAATAGAATAAGTTTAACATTACTAAGAACTCAACTATTACAGAAATTGTGCAGGGTTATGTATATCTAAACTTATTTATAACTGGAACTTTCTGTGTGTGTGTGTGTGTGTGTGTGTGTGTGTGTGTGTCCGTTACCTATAGAATCCGAAACGGCTGAACCAATTTTCTTGAAAATTTACACAGTTGTACTATAAGCGTCTGCGAGTGTTCTTAGCAAGGTTTTATGTCGAGGTACCCCCGATAAATATTGAAAATCGATAATCGAAAAAATCGGGTTATAGAAGGACTGGTTCGATTTTAATCAAATTTGATACACTCATAGACAAAGACATAAGAAACGATATTCAGAAGTTTCAAGGTTGTAGTTCTTACAATAGTGCAGAAAAATCGATAATATATATATAAAAGCTTTCATTACACCCGAGCAACGCCGGGCTATACTGTTAGTATTATAGGTACCACCACTAAATAATATAAAAAAAAAAATTAGTATGAAGAAAAAAGACTCCAAACTTAATAAAAACGAATTTTTGACATTAAAATGTTTATTAAGAGGAAAGATCAAAGTATTTTTTAAATATTTTCAATTTTTAAAAACTTTTCTAACAAGTTCGAAATTTTGGTAAAAATCTTGTTTATGTTTTTCTTAGCAGGGAGCCAAATCGTTACGAATGCTTTCAATGGAAAACGTCATATTACATAACTCACATCCATGTGATATTAATCACATAATATTACATAATATTACATAACTCACTTTTTTTTCCGGTGGCAAACACATTAATTTGGAAATTCTTGCAAAAATCAAATCATTATCGGATTTTAATGAAACTTTTCGAACTTATTCACAAATGAAATTATTATTTTAAAAAAATATTTTTACAAATATTTTTTTACATCTATTAACCCCCTCCACGTAAATTCGTGAAATTTCTAAAAATTAAATTCTGTAGGTAAAACTAGTTTTATTCGTTAAACGCAGGATTCATTGGGAAATGTAAATCATCTAAAATTTTAAAAAACTATTTAGCCTCTTTTACCGAAAATCTGCTCCGAATAAGAAAATAAAAAATGCAAAAAACTATGACATTATTTAATTAGATAAGCTTTTAATTGCTTTAATAAATAATATAAATTTCAGACATTATAGTCTTAGGAAAAACTTCTTTCGATTAATAATGAAATTTTAAAACAATTGTTTACATTTTTGTTTTTTAACTATAATAATTCATAAACTTGATAAAATATTTTAAAAATTATTTCTAAGGCTGGTAGACTATAAAGTGAAGACTATTTTTACTAATTGAAAATTGAAAAGTTTGATACAAATCATTTAAATAGCCATCGTAGCTTTGTAAAATTTTCTTTTTTTTTTCTGTCAACACACTTCAAATACGGCGGACAGCTTAAAAAGTTTAACTCTGTGATTGAGAAATAGTTTTATTCTAAATTTTATGCTATAAATAAATGATATTTATATAAATCAGATTAATTTAGCATTAAATTTGCTAATTTTTCAAGAATAATGTGCCATGGATGTATATTTTATTTTTGCAAAATTTTTAAAACGGAGAATTAACTTTTGTTAAAAAAATGGCCGAAAAATTGGAAAATCTTTTTAAAATCTCAAAATTGTAGTTTCCAATCAATATAATTTCTGTTCAAAATACACCAGAGTATATTTTTTTTTACTAGAAATAGTAAATTTAATCAATTAGCTTTCAATTAAAACTGAAATAAAAGTTTCAAGGAAACTTTTTAATTTTTAAAAATTCGATTTAAAAGTTAGTCATCGAAAATGAGTGGCGGTACCTATATAATTATTATAAATTATTATAATATTTTTATTATAAGTGATTATAATAAAAACACTTTATACCATTACACAAAAGTTATCACGTGTCAATACTATGAATTGTACTTCGTCAGGCGATGGTTAGTAACTGGTGATAAAATATTTTTATGGAAATTTAAAAACAATTCGTTACCTTTTTTTCAACAGTTAAAGTTGGCCGTAACTGTTGGAAAATTGGTAACGAAGTGTACAATTGTATTATAATTACTTATAATAAAAATATTATAATAATATATTGCTCTACTTTGTATTGAGCACTTTTTAAAAAAGTAAATGATACGAACTGCTGATTTTTGCTCGATTTGTTCTTAGTGTTATTTAGTTATATCATAATCTAAATGAGGTGCATATTTTAACTAAACGAGGCTTAATCTGGCAAAAACCTAAATGAAGATTATTATGCGTCAATCTTCTAGGGAATTGTTAGAGTTTGAAATTAGCATACTTCTGTCTTAGGTCGTTCTTCAACAGCAAAACGGTCTCCAGAAGAATAATAATTTTTTGATTCAATTGTGCTTAAATAGAACACTTGCGCTTAGAATCTGAATGAGAACGTATAAATTTCTGGGACGTATAATGAAGAAAGTGGGCTTAGAGAATTGAACACCCACAGGTAACAGAGGCAGTGGGAAACAGCGAGTAACTTACTTAACTAGTTTATTATAAACGGATATCAGAACGAAGACTGAGAGCGATTGTAAGGGGATAAACGTTGCTTAGAGATAAAAAGAATAGGAAGTTGTGGAGAGCCATGATCATCCACGTCATGAAAGGATACGGTATACAAAAAAATAATAGACTCCATTTTCGTTATGACAGTGACGAATCTTTATTGCGTGTTCGAGTTGACTACTACAAATGAATTTATTTTTTGGGGGGAAAACGTCTTTTTTTTCCTAAGTTGTCTTCTTCTGTTATGTTCCGTACCTCTTCACGATGTAGAGGATCATGACCCTCCACATCTTCGTCTCTCTCTTGTAGTTCATAATGTATTTTGTTTAAACAAACCCTCTCTGCCAACCATTTGCTTAAGCCCATCAAGTACGACACGCGATGTTTTTCCCTGTCCCCCTTTTCCTCTATCCGCCCTGTAAGTATCAGATTCTCCAAGCCCTCCTTCCTCATTACGTATCCCAGAAACTTCAACTGTATCTTCCTGATATAAAGTATGTTTTCTTTTTGCTTCCATTTCCGTCTTCTGTTACAACACTTCCCAGGTATTTAATTTTCTGGACCTGCTTGATTTAATATTCCCGACCTGTAATTGAGATTTTGGGCTCCTTTTTTTGCTGATGACTATTCATTCAGTTTTCTTGTCGTTTATGCTTAGTCCTTTCTTTTTGATTTTCTTCGTTATATTCTGTAGGAAGTCTTGTAGTTTTCTTTCCGTGTCTGCTATCAACACTGTGTAAGTTGTCTACCATATAAAAATAATAGTCGGAAATAAAATCAATTAGTAAAAGAAAAGTACTTAAAAGAAAACTGGATCTTTTTAACGTTAAATTTTGCATTGCCAATAGAAATTCTTCTCCTCTCTGGCATTATTGTAACGAGTTAAGCATAAAAATTAATCACTAACTGTTTTCGTTGTGACCAAAGGTTCAAGCTATCGAGAAAGTAAAGAATGCTTTCTGCAATTTCCTTTATGGCAATGAGTGCTGGACAATCACTTTACAGATGAAACAAGAAACTTGAACCGTCAACGATGTGGTTCTATTGACAAATACTAAAACTACAATCCACGTAAAATATGAAAAACGATGAGGCTTTAAAGAACAAAAGAATTACAAGGAAACTTATACTTTTAACCAGAAGGAAACAGTTGACGTTTATGGAAAGCATAATGAAGAAGAAAGACTTAGAGAATCAAATTTACAAAACAAACTGAATGCGTAGCGTGAGGTGCTACTTTGCCACGGACACGTTTGCCAGGTGTAACGGAAAAGATTAAAACCTTTCAAAGTAAATCAGTTCTAAACGTGCAGGTTTTTATGTATATAATACCTGCTTATTCTCTTTCTGATTCTATCCATCTGTTTGTGCGGCAAACCAATCCCTGTTGCAGACGCCTGCTCATATACATTTGTATTTATTCAAAGACCCCAGCGCCCAACTGTGGCTTATACTGCAATTATTCTGATGGGACATTAGTTACAGTTTCTTGGAGAGAACGCATAATCTGGCGTCATTAACTGTCCGAACAACGCCAGTATTTTTAAACCTTCGCTCACGATGAGCTTAACTTCGTACTACCACAACCATAGATGGTTTCCGGGCAATTTCATCGACTAATTTTCACTTAAAAGTCATAAGATTTTCAGGCGTTTTCCAAAAGGGCTGTTATCGTCTCCCCAGACAGATAAAATAGTCACCCTTCATCGTCGTTTCAACGTTTTAATCATTTTGCAACACACTGTGCAGCCCAAACGTGACTAATCACACACATCACTGTCGCAGTTGCAAAATTAATTGCTTCTATTTTAACAGTGCTCACATCCACTCTTTGATCACTAGAAACATTCAAGTGTCAATGAGTGTCAATGGGTGTAAGTTTTTCTCATGGAGGCATTCAATTCATTCCTCTGCTTTGTATACACGTTCGTGTCAGATGCCATTTTATCGAACTGCTATTTATGACAAAACAAAAATGTTTTATCGACGAAAAAGCTCAATTTCTATTGCCATACACCCAATATCCTGCTCTAACCTCGTAGTCCAACATAATGAAATAATTTGACTATATTTTTTAGATAAGATAGTATTTACACTATTTACATTATTCGGAGTATTGTCCTCATCTTTCTTGCCATTTATACGACGTTTCGGCCTTTGTAAGCTCCGGCCTTCGTCAAGTGCTGAAGAAGGCCGGAGCGTACAACAGCCGAAACGTCGTACAATAGTCCGAATAATGTAAAAAGTGATAATGAAATAAGAGACATTACTTTCGAAACCACCTTCGTATATTCCCCATTTCCATAAAATTATCTGTTCATGAAAAAAAAAAATAAATTTAATTATAGGTTTATATTGCTTAAAAATGAACAAAGCATGATAAAAAAAGTACCCCACACTTAATAAAAAGAAAGTTTATCGTCAAAATTTTTAGGTCATTATTTTATTAGTATTAAATTACATTTTGGATCCTTTTTAAAATATTCGAAATTTTAACTAAAAATCTTTTTCTTTCTTGCGTCAGAGTGGTTACCAAAGAACAGTATCGGAAATTTTATCTTTTTTTGCAGTAAAAAAACAATGATTTTAAGATTCTTGCAAAAATTAAATAATTGTCAGTTTTTGAGGAACATTTCAGAAATTATTCACGAATTAATTATTTTAGAAATGTCTTTGTTTAAGAAAATCCTTGTAAAAATGTTTTTAAAACCTGTTAACCCTCCCACTACTTTATCTAATTTTAAGAAATTTTGAGAGATTAATCTTTTTGTCTCTTGATTTTTATATTAAATAAAAACAAGAGAATTTAAGTCATCATTTTGTTTATAGAACAGGAACTCCAGTTACCGAAAATCTACTCGAGTTTATTTCGACGAATAATGATTTTGTTAGAAGAACTGTTTTCATTTTTTTTTTTCAGAATTTACTAATTTATAAAGTTTTAAATCTTTTAAATTTCTGTATTAGGTTGTGCCTTTTAGGTGATAATCTTATTAAGTAAAGACTATATTTACTAATCATGAATGGAAAAGCTTAGTATCAGAAACCGACATTTAAAAAAAAAAATTAAGTGTTTTTTTTTTTTTTTTTTTCAATAAACATACCAATTTTTGTACATACGGATGTCCATACATGACATTACCAGAAAATAAGGGCGGTAACTACAGTAAATTCAAAACCAAAATATCTAAAATTCAACAAAACATTAGATTACAGAGAATATTTTCATAATTCTTGAGGATTAATGAGTTATATTAATTATATAAAAAAGGCATTCACGTTATATTCCTTAATAATTTTTACAGATATATCTACTACAGAAAAACGTTAGATAAACATGCATCTGTCATTCAAGTTGTCAAAATAAAATTAAATAAAACAGCTACAGTCGTGTTAAAAAGTATTTCTGCAATATTTTAAATTGAAAGTAATATTTATTTAAAATCGGATTAATTAAATTTAAAACAAGCTAATATTTCTGAAATAAAGTTTCAGACAAATAAATCTTATTTTTTAATAAAGAGAATTACATTCGGATGAAAGATTGATAAAGTAGCGCTTAAATTATCAGTTTCAAAACGAAAACTTTTTCCAGTTAATTTCAATTAGTTTTAGAATACAACAAAATACGACGGTCATTCAATAAATAAGGTGAATTTTTCGGTATAAGGACTTCCACGACGGTCATTCAATAAATAAGGTGAATTTTTCGGAATAAGGACTCCCACGACGGTCATTCAATAAATAAGGTGAATTTTTCGGTATAAGGACTTCCACGACGGTCATTCAATAAATAAGGTGCATTTTTCGGTATAAGGACTTCCACGACGGTCATTCAATAAATAAGGTGCATTTTTCGGTATAAGGACTTCCACGACGGTCATTCAATAAATAAGGTGAATTTTTCGGTATAAGGACGTCCACGACGGTCATTCAATAAATAAGGTGCATTTTTCGGTATAAGGACTTCCACGACGGTCATTCAATAAATAAGGTGAATTTTTCGGAATAAGGACTTCCACGACGGTCATTCAATAAATAAGGTGAATTTTTCGGTATAAGGACGTCCACGACGGTCATTCAATAAATAAGGTGAATTTTTCGGTATAAGGACGTCCACGACGGTCATTCAATAAATAAGGTGAATTTTTCGGTATAAGGACTTCCACGACGGTCATTCAATAAATAAGGTGAATTTTTCGGTATAAGGACGTCCACGACGGTCATTCAATAAATAAGGTGAATTTTTCGGTATAAGGACTTCCACGACGGTCATTCAATAAATAAGGTGAATTTTTCGGAATAAGGACTTCCACGACGGTCATTCAATAAATAAGGTGAATTTTTCGGTATAAGGACTTCCACGACGGTCATTCAATAAATAAGGTGAATTTTTCGGTATAAGGACGTCCACGACGGTCATTCAATAAATAAGGTAAATTTTTCGGTATAAGGACGTCCACGACGGTCATTCAATAAATAATGTGAATTTTTCGGTATAAGGACGTCCACGACGGTCATTCAATAAATAAGGTGAATTTTTCGGAATAAGGACTTCCACGACGGTCATTCAATAAATAAGGTAAATTTTTCGGTATAAGGACGTCCACGACGGTCATTCAATAAATAAGGTAAATTTTTCGGTATAAGGACGTCCACGACGGTCATTCAATAAATAAGGTGAATTTTTCGGTATAAGGACGTCCACGACGGTCATTCAATAAATAAGGTGAATTTTTCGGAATAAGGACTTCCACGACGGTCATTCAATAAATAAGGTGAATCTTTCGGAATAAGGACTTCTACGAAGGTCATTCAATAAATAAGGTGAACTTTTTGGTATAAGGTCTTCTTCGGTGGTCATTCAATAAATAAGGTGAATTTTTTGGTATAAGGACTTCTACGTGGGTCATTCAATAAATAAGGTGAATTTTTCGGTATAAGGTCTTCTAATACAGATAGAAGCTTACTTTTTTTTTTTGCTTTTCAACTTAGTCTCCCAGAAGTGTCACACACTTTTCCATCTGTGCACAAGCTTCCGTTTTCCTTCAGCGTAAAAATCTTTGGACTGACGTCTCAGCCAATCGCTCGCAGCACTTTTGACTTCATCGTCACTTTCAAACTTCGTGCCTATCGTGAACGCTTTCAAGGAACCAAACAGGTGAAAGTCTGAAGGGGCAAGGTCTGATGCTGTAAGGGTGATACGGGAGCAGTTCCCAGCCCACCTCGTTGATGGTCTGCACCGTTTGGGCTGCTGTGTGAGCTGACCTTCGAGTAGGCAAGGTCATCATGGACAATTTTGTGTGCTGTCCCAACAGATAGGCTCAAAGTCCTTGCAATGTCATCCACTGTCACCCTTCTGTCAGACTGAATGAGGACATTGACTGATTCGATTACCTCAGGAAACTTCACTTCTGTAGGCCTCCCATGCCTGTCTTCATTCTCAACACTGCTCTGTCCTTCTTTAGACAATTTAGCCCACTTGTAGACATTTTTATTTTGCTGAAACATGTGGTACCATACACAGTTGACATTCTTTGCACCCTTCAGCAACCAAAAACTTGATAACTGACCTCTGTTCAATTCTGGAGCATGTTTCTTGGTCGGCCATCTTTGTTAATCTCCAAAACTCTCAAAGTCTTTTTTCAATTTGCAAAAAAAAAAAAAAAAAAAAATTAAATCCTTTTGAAATGAAGTAAAGGAAAACAAAAGTAAGCTTCTATTTGTATTAGAAGTTCTTATACCGAAAAATTCACCTTATTTATGAATGCCGCTCGTATTTTGTTTATTGGACTCTATTAACTTGAAATTAAAACTAAAATAAAAGTTTCAAGAAAGATTTATTCTTTTTTAAATTCATTTTAAACCTCAGGTATGTCGTTTCTTTGACAGTACTGAGATTTATATATAAAAAATGAATGTTAATTATAGTTTTCTCTTTATTAATTTGAGTTGTAGTGGACTGGATATCGGCTCTGAACGAAAAATCGGAAAGTTGAATTCTAATTGAATTCGTTGGATGCCTTTACGTGCAAATACCCTTGGGAAAGGTATTAATCCTTCTCTTTTCCCTTCATCTATGAGGTAAATAGCAGGACAGATTGGGTTCAATATCCTTGGTTGGTAACCAGCCTACCGCAGAAAGTAACATACTACGGGAAAGTCTTCTTCCCAGTCAATTATGTCTCTTTCGAAATAAGCGTGTATCACGCATGGCACTTAACTGACTGACCGTCACAAAAGTGAGGACAGTGGGTAAAATGTTTAAACTTTGAAGGAAAATTACACAAGATTTTATTTATTTTGTTTTGCTGTCCCATAACAGTTGCTACATTTACATATAAATTTCATTCACTAGATGTAACGACTGTTATGAGACAACGGTAGTAATTTAAAACATCATCCTATTATAATAATTCTACTTGTCCCTCACCCCATTCGTTAGTTCGAACGATCGTTACGTCCTGCCAATTCCTCATAAATAATGCAATATTCCGTTTTGATCGCGCTGAAAGAAGAGAAAAGCTCTACTTGGTTTCAGATAAATGAAAGAAAGAAAAAGAGGAAGATAAAAGTGTTTAATAATTGTTCAGTAAAATATAAAAAGTTACCAATTTTAAATCTTTTCATCTCTGCCCACTTCTTAAAATAACGAGTGCACATTAATATTTATGATTGTTATTGTAATATTTTATTAAAGTTGTTAAGCTCAAATATTTAACAATACGATAAAGGAATTTCTATGATATTTTATTGTCGCAGAACTCACCATAGGCTTACTCAATCATTAACTTAAGAGTTAAGATTCATTAAAAAATTTAAATAGGAAAGCCGTGAACTTTTCACGAGTTAAAACTAGCAAAATATAAATAAAATAATTGTTATATTATAAAAAAAGAGACCCGGTTAAGTATAGGTTTATAAACAAAAATGGTTTTAATTATAGACATCACAGAAAAAAAAATCACAATTTTGGATTGGAAAAAAGTCATAATTAATGTTCGGTTATAAAGTCATTTTTATAAAGTTTATGTGTTTGCTCTGTTTGTGACACAAATTCGTTGTAAATCTTTTCAACAACTAAAAAACGTTTTCTAACAATGCTACGGTCACATATTCGATATAGTTCATAATTAGGGAGTCCTAGTATTCTATAAAACCCGGATTTTGTGAAGAAAGTCGTCTTAATTTGAGATTAAAATTTAAATTAAATATACGTTGCATTTTCAATTTATTTATGGAACTAAAATTTTGTCCACTTTTAGGTTATGAGGCTGGGGTTTTGTCCGCTGGGTTTTTTCCGTTGGGTTTTTGTCCGATGGATTTTTGTCCATTATGAACACCACCCCCCACCTCCGCTGTGTTGTTCGTGACGACGCCCAAATCTCCGGGGTCGATCGATAGTCGATTACTTCGTTTCAAACTCGACCCTGTCCCATGCTGTGCTTGTTTGATAAAAAAGCCAGTTTGGGTTGAAAGTCGCCGAAATCCGCTGCATCTATGACCCAGACAGAGCTGGGAACCAAAATAAGAAAACAAATCTTTGTGAAATTAAAAATAAGGTGTTTATATATACACGTTCTATTCGGTACAGTATTTGGTGTGAGTTTATAACTCTTGCATGCAGACAATAATAATTTCAATCCTTTTATAGGATGTAGCACTTTATCTAAGTTGGTTGGTCGGGCACAAGGCTAAATTCGGAGGTTCTTCTAAGGCAGGCAGCACGTCTTTTGTCTTAATTCGACCCGAACCGGACTCGAATTCGAACTGAAACTAGCTGAAAACCCACCGACTCTTGCTTATACTGAGCCTCGCCTCCAGCGGGAGTCGGGTGGAACACACTCTGGTTACGCTAACGTTTCCAAACGGCCAAACAGGGATCATACATTTGGTCACCTGATCAACCTTTTCTGTGTGAATGCCTCTCACTACTGCTCTTTGAGGGCGTAAAAAGCTTCTCCGACTTTCCTGAAATTCTATCTGAACCACTCCCTCAGTGATTAGCATCACTAAGCCAGCTACCAATACAAATTTCCCTTGACTAGTTAGTGGCACTCCTCCTTTCTACAATTGGCACCTCTCAGTATTGCTTTTCGAGGGCGAGGATGTCTCTCTCTCTCTCTCTCTCTCTCTCTCTCTCTCCCTTCCTCAAGTATTTCATTAATTTGAGTTTATTTTCCTAAATCAATGAAAAAAAATCTGCTTGGTCAAAAAAAAAAAAAAATCACCATGTGTCTCTTTCGAGACATGATCGCCCAAGGGTGTATCACGCATGGCACTCAACTGATTGAAAATTCCTTAAATAACAAAGAAACTTTATTTCTGAGAATCCCGTTTCTTTAAGGGTCACAAAATTCTTTCAAGATTTTCCTATGCAAGTGAAAAGATTGTTTCAAATCAAACCATAGTCAACTGTTATCATATTAGTGCTTGTTAAATTTCGCAGTAACAGAGAGACTCACTTTTCGCCGATAATAGCCACCCTGATTTCAGTGGCAAGAAACCATACTGAGTTTTTTTGATCGAATATTTTTTTTTACCGAATTTTTGTGGCCAGCGGCCATCCCCGTATAAGAGAAATATCTGAATTGGTTGTTCGCTTTCAATGATAGTAATTTTGTCTACTTTTCTTGGTCGTTTTAGAATATGCCTTCACCTAACCTCGTCTTCTCTCTGGGGATGAAGAAGAAAAAAAAATTCAATTACTATTTTTTTTTTCGGATATTGATCGGTCTATCCAAACAACTTCGCTCCTTTCTTTTGGTACCAGAAAATAGTGTTAAAGTTGTACCGTGTCCTGTTTCTTTCTTTCCTGTGATTTTTTTTCTCCTGTGACGTTATTTATTTATTTATTTATTTTACCTGGATTCTAATTATAGGTTTCTACCTATAACGCCCAAACCAGCTGGTGGGAATACATGGATTACCATGATATTAATGGAGTAACATGATACTAACTCATTTCGTCATAGTGGAAGAAAGTATTAATGCAGCCTTGAAAATGGTAAGAATCCGTTCGCCTATCTAGAAAACCAGCTTTCGATTTTTTTCCTTGGAAAATGGGAAATACCTGAACCTTAAAGCAAGACGTGACTGCTTTTCGACTAAATCCAAAATAGGCGTATAAGAAATCTAGCATTCTTTTTAAAGTACAGGTGTGTACAAGCTTAAAGGCATAATATCTGGTCGCTAACTAAATTCTCTTGCCTTTGACACCTTCCAGAAATATATTTTTCCGAATACGAATTCAGACATTACCGAATAAATTTCATAAATGTATATCTAAACTTATTTATAAATAGATCTTTGTCTGTGTGTGTGTCTGTGTGTGTGTGTCCGTTACCTATAGACTCCGAAACGGCTGAACCGATTTTATTGAAAATTTACACAGTTGTACTATAAGCGTCTGCGAGTGTTCTTAGCTAGGTGTTGTGTCGAGGTACCCCCGATAAATATCGAAAATCGAAAAAATCGGGTTATAGAAGTAGTGGCCTGATTTTAATCAAATTTGATACACTCATAGACAAAGACATAAGAAACGATATTCAGAAGTTTCAAGGTTGCTGTTCTTACAATAGTGCAGAAAATCGATAATATATAAAAGGCAAGATGTTTGTGTGTGTCTGTTTATCTGTCTGTATGTCTGTATTTTTTCAGCCCTTTTATTTTAGTTTTTACTTCGGTTTGGCTCTGAGTAGGTATAATTGTAGTTCTTACTCTCAGCCATGATACCATTTACTCAGAGGACTTATTTAGCCTTCAAAATTCAGTTTACGACGAAAAAAACTTATTTGATATCGATACCAGGGAATCAAAATTTGACTTACATCCATTCATTTTTCTTTCAGTCTACGGTTTCGCTTTAACTGGAAACAACTATTGCTTTTTAATCTTTCGTACCAACGTCCAAAGAGTGTGAGCTCCAGGACCATGGATTAGTTTTAAAGCTTTCATTACACCCGAGCAACGCCGGGCTATACTGCTAGTTCTTCAATGAAGACAACACTAAAAATGAATTTTCAAATGCAACTGAAATTGCACATCTAGAAGAAGCTCGTCTCGCCAGGTTATTACCATTGCAATAATTTGTGTGCATAACTTTAATGAATTACTATTGCTATGTGACGTTGACGATCATGGCTCTCCACAATTTCCTATTCTTTGTAGCTCTTAATATAGTTTATTTTAATTCTACCTCTTTTGATCCCTGTTCTGCCAACACAAGTTCATTATTATGTGCTGTTTTCCTCTTGTCCCAAAAGTATGGTTTGTGAGTTTCAGATTTGTCAAGCACTTTTTTCTCATCATATGCGATAGAAATCTCAACTATCTCTTTCTGATGTTAAATATAAGCGTCCTTTTTGTTTCCATTTTATCTCGAAATGTATCTGATACTATGTTGATTGCAGAAGGTAGCGAACACATGTCAGTACAAAAGCAAATAAAGCTTTGGATTGCATACGAACATCGTTGTTAACACCATCTGGGATTTCCTGTAAGCAGCGGGACAGTTTCGTATGTCTAGGTACGGGCCTCTCTACAACAGGTCAAAAACGTTTAAGATACCTCGTGCTTATAAAACAAACGGGAAAACCAGCAGTCAGTATTATACAGTGCCTTGTGATGTCGGCATTTAAGTTACTGTCGTTTCCGACACAGTGTTATTTTTGCTATTGTTCGTCTCTTTTCGCTGTCTACCTATTACCCCCGTAATTGCTGGGAGAGCAATCGGTTAGGAGTTTCTTCCAATTTTAGCACGCATTTTAGTACATTACTACACACACTGCTGGCAAAAGAACTGCAGGAACTCGAAAAGGTAATAAAAGAAACTGGGAAGAAAGCAATAAAACAATCAATTGTAAGATGGGAGTAATAAATGAGCTACAAATAGGAGATGTCAAAATCGAGCAAGTAGGAACTTTTAAAGGGAAAAATGTGACACAGAAATGTGACTGTAGGAACTTTTAAATATCTCAGAAGTGTTTTAATGGGAAAAATGTGACACAGAAATGTGACTGTAGGAACTTTTAAATATCTCAGAAGTGTTTTAATGGGAAAAATGTGACACAGAAATGTGACTGTAGGAACTTTTAAATATCTCAGAAGTGTTTTAATGGGAAAAATGTGACACAGAAATGTGACTGTAGGAACTTTTAAATATCTCAGAAGTGTTTTAATGGGGAAAATGTGACACAGAAATGTGACTGTAGGAAGTTTTAAATATCTTAGAAGTGTTTTAATGGGAAAAATGTGACACAGAAATGTGACTGTAGGAAGTTTTAAATATCTTAGAAGTGTTTTAATGGGAAAAATGTGACACAGAAATGTGACTGTCCATTGGAATAACAAAAGATGCTTTCCAAAAGCCAAGGAAAGTATTAAGAAGTATAAAATCAACGTACAACTGCTACATAATATCTGTCCATCTCTAGGATGGTGAATGCTGGACAATTTTTTCATCGATGAAGTGGAGACTTGGGGCAACAGTGATTTGGTTCTACAGGATAATACTGATAATACCATGGACGCAGCATGCGAAGAATGAGGAAGTTTTAAGAAAAATGGATACTTACAATTAGAATCAGGAGACAGCTAAAGTTTCTAGGATATAATGAGGAAATAATGTTTGGAAAATTTGACACTGATATTATGTACTGAAAACAAGAAGTAAGCAATTGCCTACATAAAAAAAACTTGTATGGCAAAACAAGGACGGGAAGTACTAAGAGTTACAAAAGATAGGAAGTTGTGGAGACTCATGATCGCCTACATCTTGAAGATATACGGCACATAAAAAAATGAATTCGATTCACATGACAAACTCCAGTAATGTAACCTTGTACCAGACTAAGCAAAGTTTAATTATTAGGGCGCCTACTGTAGAAAGAGCATTGTATTTTGTAAAACTAACCGTACAAAATATTTTTAGTCATATAGTAAATTCCTGTTTTTATAAAATCTACCATACTCACATTATATGAATATTTACTCGTATAACCTGTTTCATAGTCGAAGCACAAATGTGACGATTTACCTCTGGTTCGTATACCGTACATACTCGTGTATAATTCGATTTCATGTATAGTGCGACCTGTGTATAGTGTGACCCCCTATTTTATGCGTAAAAAAAAACTGATAATAGGAAATCTCAAACTATACTCGAGTTGCCATTGTTAGGTAAAGTCTAGGTAAAAGCTAGAATTTTTAATACCATACTTTTAGCAAAACATAATTTACCTGTTTTCCATTTTCTCTTAATGGCCTTGTGTCATACGAGTTTGAGCTTGATATGTACGGATAAATGTAGCCCAGATCAGAAGCTTTTAATCAGAAGGTTGGTTGCCAGTTGGAATATATGGATTAGTGTAGAAGAGTGGAATAATAAAATATACACTTTGAATGTTAAAATAGAAATCTATTAAAAGTTGTAGAAGTTAATGTTCATTGAGAAAGTTAAGGTGTCAAGAGTTCGTACAAAATGTTCGTGGTAGTAATTATTGAAATAGATAAGGAGAAAGAGAAAGAGAACAAGGTGCGACCTAACCTTATCTCCGGGTCGATTTGAAGTTGGTTACATTTTAAATGTGTGTCAGCAAACCGCCTCCCCTGACTGACTGTCGTAGCCGGTTAGAGACTATCCTTAAATATTCAATCCAGTCACGTGGGGTAGCTCCAGAATGATTTTTTCTTTAGCTGTGGAAAAACCGTTTCTCTAACGTATTTTGAATTTTGCGATTTGATGACCAATCAGGATCCAGAGTTCCGCTACAACAGATTTGAATAATACCTGTTACGGAAGTGAGGAACGTGTTTTGTTCAGAGCAAGGAATATTAATTACATTTGAGTGGCACAAGCAAGATGTTATCTTACATGCGAATTGCCCTATGCCGTCAAAAGAAAGGGCTAGTTAATATATATATTTCCCCCAATTATTATTTTCGCACTCTGTTCTTTCTCGGGGTCGGTCTTTTTTATCTCCTCACTTTGAAAGCTCTAGAACAGTCCGTCGTTGTCGTAACAGAAATACTGCTACATGGCGTCACCAGTGCAAGGGCGATCGGTAAATATAGAATCAGCAAGTTGTATTTTCTTCTTCTGAAAAATATGTTACGAGCGCACACACACACTTAAACAAACACTTAGGTACACGCATGCGCATATATATATTTTATATCATAATCATTTCACCCCAATAACGAAAAAGAAAAACATATTTCCTCACTCTTTTTTAGCATCCCATTATCATGTAGACTGAAAGCCGATTTTCGAACTTGTAAAATTCAACTTATGTAGTTAATGAGTAAATTTCTGTTGGGTTTCGGTTCTACCACTCGCTTCACTCGTGGGTTTGAAGCTTCCAGACAAAAATAAATAGAGTGTAACTCAATGCTCTCTCTCTCTCTCTCTCTCTTTCTCTCTCTCTCTCTCTCTCTCAGCTGCGCACGTCACCACGGTCACAACAACCCTCGCAGCCATTGTCTCAAACCCTTTTTATGGACAAAAAGCCATTGCCGACGCACCAATCATCGCCGTCGATCTCATTCTCACTCAGCATAAAATGACAGGTCGAAGAATATTCCTTTCTTTGACCAAACTTGCGAGGACGCAGCTGATGAGACGACAAACTCTCTGGCGTGGGTTTACGCACGCATTCATCACAACTCAGCAACCCGACAAGCGAAACACCGTGGACGCTTTGGCTCTGGTAAGTGTGAATGTTTATCGTCACAACTTATCAAAGAGAACAAATATCCAAAGATAAACCACAGAGCTAGTAAACGTTTCATTAAGAGAAGACCTTAGGTTTGTTTTACTGCTGTGGTGTAAAAGAATTTGTTTAAAACATTCTGTAACTTTTGCATATCGCATATGTTGTATACTTGTAAAATACACATATTTATAAGTATTAAATTTTACTGATGAGAAATAACCTGAAACTACGTAGGAATAAATCCAGCAGACACTGTTGTAAATTATCTTTTCGCTTTTTCATAAAGCAACAGTTTATATGTAAGAGAAAATTGGACAGACAAGAATGTCGTTTTAAAGGAAAATTGAGATCGTAAATCAAAAGAGGGTCTGTCTTTTTAACAATAAGAAAGAAAAACTATTTATTAATGGCATTTTATATATTACGCGAAATAATACATAAAACGATGTCACGAAAGTTTCTTCAAAGTGGAATAAATTGAATATGATGTGAAGTAGATGTTCATCTTATTTTTCGAAACTCCATTTGTGTCTACCATTTTCTTGGCGCGTACACAAAACTTGTCAGTTCGATATTTTTAATTAGATTAAACAGAAAATGAAGTATTGGGATTCACTTAACAACGATCAAATGCAAAAGACGTCGAAGAAAGATCGTTAAAAAAAAGCATTATTAGATGTAACAGAAACAACAAAAGTAAACACCACATTTGTGGAATGTAAAAATGACCGAATTTATCGGCATATAAAAGCGTTTTATTTGCAAGGATGTGCGTTGTGGTGCAGTGGATATCGACTCGGAACGACAAATCGGGGAGCCGAGTTCGAATTCCAGTTGAATTCCCTGCATTCACTTACGCACAAATACCCTTGGGAAAGGTATTAATCTGTCTCTTCCCTCTAGTTATGGATTAAATAATAGGACAGATTGGGTTCTATAACCTTGGCTGGCAACCAGTCTACCGTAGAAAGCAATGTCAACCTACTGCGGGATAATCTTCTGCCCAGTCAGTCATGTCTCTTTCGAGACATGATCGCCCAAAGCGTGTATCACGTATGGCACTTGACTGACTGATTTGCAAGGCTCTTAGAGGAATAATTTTAACTAACATCAAATTATTCAAATACCCATAAGTTCATTTCAAAATTCGGTAGACACCCACATTATAACATCACATTAGATGCATTTCCATCATTTTTATTAGTTTAAGTGTGCATCTTAAATGCTGACAAATGTACTACTTCTGTTCTAATAGAACTACCATATTTGTGGGTGTGGCAATATATGGGTGACGCTACCATATCTTGACCTCGTATAGATGCGCAGACCTAAATCAGTTGTGATCTGACATCTCATTAGTTAGAGGATGCTTATGACAAGGTGATAAGAATTATCTGAGCATGAGGCGTGGATTAATTCAATTTCTGAAATTAAGGAAACATTTGACATCCCTCGATCGTCTTGCGTATATACTGTTACTACGTGTAATGGAAGGACAGTCGGAATAGATTCGTCTTACACTTACGAAGGAAGGGCTCCAATGCAAGCACGTAAAGCAAAGTCGAAGAAAAGGCCTATGTGACCATTCCAGTGTCCAAAGACTAGTTAAGTACAACGGTCTATACCCCCGTACAACAAGGGGGTATCCTCGATGAAGTAACTATCTTTCGAGAGGGAGCTAGGGTCCTTACTTAGTGCCTGAACGTCGATCTTGTGCAAAGACATAGGCGTGCGGATAAATATCTGCTGGGGTTTAGGCGCCATAGTCAGTAAAACGACCGCCTTGGCCCTTGGCCGTTAGAAATACGGATCTACCTTTCGCCGGTGTCAGAAGAACGAAATCTAATTATAAAGGTAGAAACAAACTTATAGGAAATAATGGAGACGAAAGTTGCAGTCGCTACTATTGTTAGACTGTCCGTTCACTGTAAAAAGGTTTAAAAGGAAAGAAAGACTTGTATAGAGATTAACATTTGCTCCAGCCGCAACAAAAAGAAGGAAGACGGAAACAAGACCTCCTACAGAACACAGAGCAACCCAAAATGCCAAATACAGTGGGGTGGATACTAAAATCAAGCAGGTACCAAAATCGAAATACCTTGGATGTGTTCTAACAGAAGACGGAAAGTGCGACACAGATATTCGAAGGCGAATTTGCATGGCGAAGGACGCGTTCCAGAATCTGAGTAAAGTATTAAGACACAGGAAACTTTCACTAGAAACAAAGAAGAGAGTACTAGATTGCTATGTCATGTCAGTTCTTCAATATGGCAGTAAATGTTGGACAATATCAACAAAGATGAAGAAAAAACTTGAATCAGCTGAAATGTGGTTTTACAGAAGGATGCTGCGTATATCATGGACCGAGCATGTGAGCAATGAAGAGACAACAGGAAGAGACAACATGGGGTATGAAATGAGGAAAGAAGGCTTGATACTAACTGGCCAGATAGAGGGAAAAAGAGACAGAGGAAAGCATATTTGAAGGGCCAGAATAAGTGGATGACAGAACGGGGGCTGCAGGATGTTACAGGAGAAAGTGTGCTAAGAGCCACCAGGAATAGGGAGACGTGGAAAGCCATGATCGTCTACGTCCTGAAAGAAGAAGTTTGTTATCACCAGAGCAGCCTTGTGATTTGACTTCGTCTTTAAAGGTTTACCACGGCCCTGTCGGATACCAATCCGACGGGTAAACACAACCTCAGTTGCAGCTTAGCAAAGGATAGATTGTAACATAGCTAGCAGAGACAGATTACAACTGGTGTGGTAGAATTCACAACTCATCATTCCCTTCAGTAAGTCTTGCCCCAGATGCAAAAAAAACAGACAGTGCAATCAATGAAGAGTGTCTCGCGGATCGGTGTTATAAAATAACTAGATGAGATATCCCTAGACATGGACAATCAGACCTCCTAGTTCGGTTAGAAAATCCTGACGAAGACTGCGGAGTTGTGACAATAATAACAAAGATGAAGACAATTGTCTGAGTTTAAATAAAGTAAAACTCTCACAGTTTTTTTTTTTCAAGGAGTTGCGGGACCAATGCCATGTCGAGCTGCCGCACTTCGCTGGGCAAAATGGTATCCCACTGGATCTAGGACACCTGTCTATTGATTTTACTTCCATCCCAGACAATGCGTATCGCTAAACTGTAGATATGTTTTAGTTATTTCTTTTTAACTTCTGTTCTGCTTCAGGTACAGTTCTCCGTTGTTTAATTATTTATTTCTTTGAGATCATTCTAAAAAATTACTTGACTAAATAAAGACTTCCTTAAAGAACACCTTAAGCGATTAGACCGCTTAAGTGGTCGTTGATCATTGAAGAGTGCTTTGTCTTAAAGTACTTACTTGCCCACTCTTTTTAATTCAACCAAATATTTATAAATTCACTGATTACATAAACAATAAGAAACTGGCTAAAATTTCAAAGATTCTGTTAAACATTTTGCCAACAACTCTTCTATGTACCGTGTCCCTGAAATTATAGCCCTCCATAACTTCCTGAAGCTCTTAACAATTTTTTTTCTCATTTCTCCTAAGCCCGTTCTGTCATCTTTTTACTCAAGTTCACTAGTTACTTTACGTGCTGTTCTCCATTGCCCATCTTTCCTTCAATCTGTCCTGTGAGTATCAAATTTTCAAAGTCTTCTTTCCTCATTATGTACCCTTCTCTCTTTCGGATGTTAAGTATAAGTGTTAATTTTTGTTTCTTTTTTCTTTAAACTTTTGTCGTTGCTCACATGTTTGGTCCAGGATATATACATTCTTCTGTAGAACCACATATCTGTTGCTTCAAGTCTCTTTGTCATCTGTGAGAAGATTGTCCAGCATCCAATGCCATATAAGAAAACTGACAGTAATCGAGTATTCTTTTCTTTGTTTGAAACAAAAAAAAAACCCGTAGTTGATTCAATAAAATCTCCCTCAAAGACTTTAAATTCGAATATTCTTAAGGATAAGTAAAACACAGTAATGAGAGATCATTTTCTGCTGTTGCCTAAGCGGTTTTGATCATCGTAGACTGATTTATGAAAGCACTTACTCACACACTCTTTTTAATTTACCAAATATTTATAAATTCACTGATTGCATGACCAATAACGAGCTGCCTAATCTTCAAAGACTTTGTTAAACATTTCTCAAACAATATAAAAAAAAAGATGGCGATAACCCAATACACAAAGACAAATCCATACAATTATAAATGCGCAGATACTCGTATGTGTATGTGTGTCTCACGTACGGCAATTAACTGACTGAATATTTAGTAGCATAAATCTATATCCAATAATGGCGTACCTAATTTTCAGGAACCACTTCTATAAAGGCAGGTCATATGTGCGTTGAGATGTAGTAGATATCGACTCGGAATGAGAAATTGGAGAGCCGAGTTCGAATTCCAGTCGGATTTGTATGATTCACTTACGCACAAATTCTTTTTTACTCTACTGTCATCACATGTGTTACGATTTCTTAGCCACATTCGAATTAATTCACTGTAGTTGCAAAGATCCAATGGAAGGCATATCAAATGAATAGAAGATTTTTCCACACTTTAAGACGATTTCTTTTATCAAAATAAATTATATTGATTACAAAAAACCTCTTTCAGCCATCGCAGAACTTACAGCAACAGTATTAAACAAATTTTTAGCTCTTTGGATAGTTTTGGGTACAGCATGTTTATGGTAATTTCTCGTTACGTTTTCAACGTAATCACGGAAATCAGTATTGTTGTCGTAGGGGCCTTTGTCTATTAGAGTCTCATTTGGCGCACACGAGTGTAGCATAAGTAAAATTTCATCTTATCCATAGGCTATTAATATATAAGATTATTTTCGGATAATTCAATTGGTTCGCTAAGCTTTTTTAATTTAAGATTCGGTTTGCGCGAAACGTTGTGAACCGGTAGGAAGCCCCCACTGTCTATATGCCCCCACTGTCTATATGCCTCTCCAGTAAGAAGAAATATTGAGAGAATTTGAAAGCACCTTAGAACTATCGCCCGGTTCACACTCCACCCACGTCTATTGAATAGGTGAAGAGGCTCATCCCTTGTTTCCTGTTTAGGATGCGGTTTCCGGGTTTCTCTTTTCCAATCTATTCACTTTTTTTTTAAATTGGAGTAGATAGACTAAACTATCGCCCGGTTCACACTCCACCTATGTCTATTGAACACGTGAAGAAGCTCACCCCTTGTTCCTTGTTTAGGATGTGGTTTCCGGCTTTCTCTTTTCCAATCTTTTCACTGTTTTCTTTTTTTTTTTTAAATTGGAGTAGATAGACTAAACTATCGCCATGTTCACACTCCACCCACGTCTATTGAACAGGTGAAGAGGCTCATCCCTTGTTCCTTGTTTAGGATGTGGTTTCCGGCTTTCTCTTTTCCAATCTTTTCTTTCCTACGTAGCCCCCTGCGCTTCAGTGGCGTTACCGCCTTGCTCGGGGTGATACGATAAAAAAACAAAACAAAAAAAACATTAACCATTTACATGACTTTATATAATAACACACTGGTTTAAATTCGGCTGTCGGCTTACAGAATTAACAAGAAAGTTCGAAAGATAATCTCTCAACTTTTAAACAAGGAAATCTTTCTTTCTGTTTGTCACAGAACCTGTGGACGCGACATTCTTCACATCAGGAATAAGCAGAATGTTAATAGCTTCTTAAAATCACTTATTATTAAAACGTATGAGCATAGTTAATTATGCAAATTACTAACTTCCCACCCTGGGGGAATAAACAGAATGACAGAAGAGCTCCATAAGTTTTATACTAAGCAAGACAATAAAGTCACTAAGTTTCAAGGGTTATTGGAAATGAAAGTGAAGAAGTACTTTAGTTAGTAGAAAGCGAACTGACTTTTAAAGACAGCGATTGAAGTTACATTTAAATTTTAGCCGATTGTAGGTAGTGTTGAAGCAAAATATCGGAAAATAGTTCCACAAATGAGTAGCACAAGAAAAGGAAACGATTATAATAGAATTGACGGTTAATTCTAGTTATTTCAGTAGTAAAACGATGAGAGCTAGTAGCCATACGTGATACACGCTTGGGCGATCATGTCTCGAAAGAGACATGACTCACTGGGCAGAAGATCAACCCGCAGTAGGTTGCCATTGTTTTCTGCGGTAGACTGGTTGCCATTCAAGGCTATAGAACCCAGTCTGTCCTGTTATTTGACATACCTAGAGAGGGAAGAGATAGATTATATTATTAAGTAGTATTTAGTGGGGGATCAGTTTATTACTTCATAACATTAGAAAACCGGACACCCACTTTATGCCCAGTAGAGGCCTTAATCATGTTTCCAACTATTATATTCAGTCAGTCAGTTAAGTGCCATACATGAAACACGCTTGGGCGATCATGTCTCGAAAGAGACATGAGTTACTGGGCAGAAGATTATCCCGCAGTAGGTTGCCATTACTTTCTGGGGTAGGTGGGGTAGGCTGGTTGCCATCCAAGGCTATCGAACCCAATCTGTCCTGTTATTTAACCCATAACTGGAGGGAAGAGACAAATTAATGCTTTTCCCAAGGGTATTTTCGCGTAAGTGACTGCAAGGAATTCCACTGGAATTCGAACTCGGCTCCCCGATATCTCGTTCCGAGCCGATATTCACTGCTCCACAAAGCCAATCTAGTAGCCAGCTTAAATTCACGCGGTCGACGTTACCAAGGAGGAAGCTCATTAGAATAACTACCATGAAAATATCGAGAAAAAAGATAGAGAGAAACCACGTCAAAGCAGTGGGAAAGTGACTGAAATCGAGATGCCAGGAGAGAACCAATAACATTACATACCCTTCTTTGGATTTTGTCAAGAATCTCGAGATATATAACTGGAGCGCCAGACCAGATATGGTAGTAATATTCAATGAACGGACAAATGGTAAATGTATAAATATGTAGGATGGATTTTGAAAAAAATAGTTGTCGGGCACGACACAGTTAACCAATCCTCGTAGTACAGCAACAATTCATTCAATATAATCGCTCTACTTCATATCAGTAGAAAATGTGAAAATGTGCAATGTGTTGCTCTCCTGGAGGTTAGCATCAGCCATGCTGATAGAAGGTAAAAAGAGTTCTCTATGATGACTAAAAGATGTCGGTTTCGTTTTGGAGGCGTTATAATAAACTAGCCAATTCTTGCCCCAGTAAACAACTAATTGTAGGTTATATACAGATGATAGTAGTTGTGACGTACCACACTTTTTTCAATTTCAAGATTCATATATTTCTTTGCCTTTTCTGATCGTATTCTAAGCATAAATACCACGTTCTTTGTTTAGATGTCTTTAACAAAAACCACCCTGTTCTTGTTTCCGATGAAATAAAACCACGCGATCTATTCGTCAGAATTCAGATGGTAAGTTTCGTTATGTGACTCATTAGACTGATTGTCCGATGGAGCATACACTCCTGATCAAAATTTTAAGACCACTTAAAAATCTTTAAAAAGAAATATTTTTTTACGGATAGATTTTAAACTCCTCCCACTTAAGGTTACCAATACTACAATCTAAAAGGTTATGGAAACAAAAAGCTATATTCCAAACATTTTATTTAGAAATTTACATTTTTATAAAATGAGGCGATTTACACATGATCAAAATTATAAGACCAGAGACAAAAATTCTACGAAATTGTACAAAAAATGTATGAAAAGTGTATGAAAACATTCAACAACCAAATTTAATAATGAGTTCTACCTCCACTGCTTTTGATGACTTCAAAAATTCTGTCGGGCATGCTAGAAATAAGTGTTTCCATTAAGGTACGGGGGATGTTGCTCCAGCTTCTGAAGATGGCTTCACGAAGTTCATTTTTTGTTGAATATTGTTTGCCATTTTGATAAACATCTCTTGTCATCCATCCTCGAACATTTTCAATTGGGTTCAAGTCTGGTGAGCATGCAGGATGTCCCAAGAGATGGTTCCCATTTCCTTGTAGAAAGGTCAAGGTCCGTCTTGCAGCGTGGATTGCAGCATTATTCTGTTGAAATAACCATCCATCCACGAACAAACGATGGATCTCCATCATCAATGATGCTTTTTGTAGCATGCTAACATAACCAGCCGCTGTTTGACAACCCTGCACCACCTGGAGCTCCATCGTCGCTCTGTAAGAAAAGGCACCTCATACCATTAGGGACCCTTCACCACAATGACGTGTGGAGAAAATTTCAGGAGGCATATTTTTGTTATGTCAATATCGTTGGAAGCCATCAGGACCATCTAGATTGAATTTTTTCTCATCAGAAAACAGGACTTTCTTCCACTTCTCAACGTCCCATGTTTGGTATTCACAACCAAACTTTAAGCGGTCCACATTGTGACGTGGAAGCAGCAGAGGAATTTGTTTACGCTTTTTATTTACCATGCCTTTTTGTCGTAAGTGCCGTCTGATGGTCACAGGACTGCAATCAGCATCTGTGACTGCCTTAATTTGACTAGAAGAAAGTACCCCTTTTTCATAACAACCCGTCTTATTTTCTTACTTAATGCGGGAGAAATGTTTGGGGGGGCCTACCAGAGGATTTTGCTTTTCCATAATTCTCACTGTTCTTTAGAAAGTTGCAAATCACAGTTCTACTGCGATTTACCTTAGCTGCGATCGCCCGCTGTGACAAACCTTGCTTATGGAATTCTAGAATTCGAGAACGCTCAACTTTGGTAAGTTTGCTTGCTTTAGGCATGGTAACACCTTTACGCACTGATTGCTAATCTCTAACTGAACTAAAAACATTAGAATTACCATAGATCTAACAATTTATACCCCTGGTCTTATAATTTTGATCATGCGTAAATTGCCTCATTTTATAAAAATGTAAATTCCTAAATAAAATGTTTGAAATGTAGCTTTTTGTTTCCATAACCTTTTAGATTGTAGTATTGGTAACCTTAAGTGGTAGGAGTTTAAAATCTATCTGTAAAAAAAATTTCTTTTTAAAGATTTTTAAGTGGTCTTAAATTTTTGATCAGGAGTGTACATTCATTTGCACTTAGTTTTTTAGGCAGTATCTAGCATTTAGTTCATTGCCATAGGCAATAAACGCTTAAGCAATCGTGTCTCAAAAGAGACATGACTGATTGGGCAGAGGATTTTCCCGAAGAAGTTTGCCATTACTTTCTGCGGTAGATTTTTGCCAACGAAGACTATAGGACCTAATCTGTCCTGCTATTTAACCCATAGCTGGAGAGAGAAGCGACAGTTTAGTATCTTTCCCAATGGTTTTAAATATTTAAGTTGACAGGGGTCTGCATATGTAATTTTCCTTAATTTTCCATTAATGGACTTCGTCCGGCCAGCGACCCGTCATAACACAACCTGACCAGCTGAGTTGCCGACCCCTGCTCTAGGAAAATACCAATTCTGAGTTATTTCGGAAGCTTGGGGAAAATGTCCTGGGGACCTTTTTATTTTTTCTGGTGCCATTTTCTTTTGGCCTCACGGAAGTGTTAAATCAGATCCATCTGCATCGATCGACGCCCTCAAAATGCTTCTTTGAAGTACAGTGCCTTTCAGGGCGCAGATGGACTATAAAAGTCCAGTTTCATACCTATAAAGGGTATGAAACCGGAGCATAAAAGTCCAGTTTCATACCCTTTATAGTTCATCCCAGTCCATGTTCTGTCATCTATTTACACAATTTCTTTAATATGTACCGTGGGTGCCAAATTATCCAAGCTTTCTTCCTTAATACGTATCCCATAAATTGCTTATTATTCGCTACCACATTAAAAAAAACTGATCGCAGTTCACGTCTGTTTCCTTTTTTTCTAACGAATTTTCTCCGTTTCTAACATCCTTTACTTTCTTACACAATTTTGGCTTTTGGAAAGCATGTTTTGCTTGGAATGGAGAATAGTTAATTTTTCAAGCCAAAATATCTAAATCTAAACTTATTTATAAATGAAACTTTGTCTGTGTGTATGTTTGTGTGTTTGTGTGTGTGTGTGCGTCCGTTACCTATAGACTCCGAAACGGCTGAACCGATTTTATTGAAAATTTACACAGTTGTACTATAAGCGTCTGCGAGTGCTCTTAGCTAGGTTTTGTGCTGAGGTACCCCCGATAAATATAAAAAACCGATAATCGAAAAATCGGGTTATAGAAGGAGTGGTCCGATTTTAATCAAATTTGATACACTCACAGACAAATACATAGAAACGATATTCAGAAGTTTCAAGGTTGCAGTTCTTACAATAGTACAGAAAATTTGATATCAATACCAGGAAATCAAAATTTGACTTACATCCATTCATTTTTCTTTCAGTCTACGGTTTCGCGTTAACTGGAAACAACTATTGCTTTTTATTCTTTCGTGCCAACGTCCAAAGAGTCTGAGCTCCAGAACCATGGATTAGTTTTAAAGCTTTCATTACACCCGAGCAACGTCGGGCTATACTGCTAGTTTAATAAATTTCATCAAATGCTTGACGCTCAGTATGATCTTTTGCCAGTAATTCAAAGCCGCCCTTATTTTAAAAGTAAGAATTAATGTAACACCTCCTTCTTCATCCAAACTTCCATTTAGACAAACTCAATCGGTGCCACGGTCAATTTGAACCTCATAAATTTAATTCGATGACGCATAAATTAAACTAAGAAATATTAATAAAAAAGGTTTAGTTTGTTGGTGTGTAGATCTCAACTTTACATATAAGACACGAGTGATATTTGTGAAGCACAGTGGCCTTTCCGTAAAATACGGTAATTTGAGATAGCAATGATTGAAATCATTTTAGAAAAGAATTCGTCAGTCTATAAATTTCTTCCTGGGGTTTGTAAAGAAAGGCGGAGCAAAAAGAGAAAAGACAAGAAAGCAGGGAAGAGAATAGAAATGTAGACATGAGTAGAGAGTGAGGTGTTTGAGAGAGAGTGAGTGAGAGAGAGAGAGAGAGAGAGAGAGAGATTATATGTGCACATCTGATTCATGAATGAACTTATTTGGTAAGATGACGAGTTATCTAAGGTAAATCCACTCGGGGGCAACGGTCACTGCAAGATTAATTGAAGATATCGTTTTAGAAAAAGAATTTGTTACTCTATAAAAAGTGTTCACAGATTAAAAAGAAATCAGTCGTTTCAACTCGGTGATAAAATGTGAACAGTAAGTTCTTTCAATAGCATCAGGCATACATCTTCCCAACAGTCAATGGCCGTCAGCACTGTCTTATAATATAGCATCTTTATTTATTTCTTTTATTACTAGTCACGACAAAAATTCATGGATATATTTGGATATGTATGATATCAGCTGTTCTTTTAATATATATATATGTTCTATGTAATATGCAAAAGCATATATATATATATATATATATATATATATGTATATATATATATATATATATGTATGTATGTATGTATGTATGTATTCTATGTAATATGTAAAAGCATTAAATATTGTTTAGTTTCTTAAAAGAACAGCTGAAGCCATACATATCCAAATATACACGTGAATTTTTGTCATGACTATATATTGTGTGTATTTAGGCAGCATTTCTTCATTGATGCATGTTTCATTAAATAATATAGACAAGAGCTTTTGTTTATTTATTTTCTGCGAATTCTTTTCATATCGTCTAATAAGCTCAATAACATTATCGTTGAAAGAAGAAAGAAAATCACAATATTCATACATGCTTTTTTTATCCTTTTTTGAGCTGTCGGCTTACATCAGCCATTATCAAAGATGACCATTATATTAAGTGCATTAAACAATTCGCGCTTGTGACGTCACACATGACCATGCGAAAGTGGGGGCGAGAAGTATTAAGTATGGAGTATATATATATATATATATATATATATATATATATATATATATAAACTATATAAATAAATAAATCTATATATAAATAATATATAAACTATATAAATAAATAAGAGAGAGAGAGAACAAATAGTAAACGTTTATAAGTCTAACATGTTTCACTTTTATTAAAACTTCATCAGAGATAATTTCTCTCAATCTTTGATGAAGCTTTAATAAAATTGAAAAATGTTAAATTGATACAGTTACGTTTGCTATTTATTCTATATTTTATCATCCTGTCAGATTCCGATACACATTTGATTATTTGATCTTTAACTCTATCTATCTATCTATCTATCTATCTATCTATCTATCTATCTATCTATCTAACTCATTTACTGTTAATATCTATCTATCTATCTATCTATCTATCTATCTATCTATCTATCTATCTATCTATCTCATTTACTGTTAATATCTATCTATCTATCTATCTATCTATCTATCTATCTAACTCATTTACTGTTAATATCTATCTATCTATCTATCTATCTATCTATCTATCTATCTATCTATCTTTAACTATTTAATATTCTATCTATCTATCTATCTATCTATCTATCTATCTATCTATCTAACTCATTTACTGTTAATATCTATCTATCTATCTATCTATCTATCTATCTATCTACTCTATCTTTATCTATCTATCTATCTATCTATCATATTCTATCTATCTATCTATCTACTCTATTTACTATCTATCTATCTATCTACTCATATCTATCTATCTATCTATCTATCTATCTATCTATCTATCTATCTATCTATCTATCTAACTCATTTACTGTTAATATCTATCTATCTATCTATCTATCTATCTATCTATCTATCTATCTATCTACATACATAACTAACTAATGGAATTTATTTTTTGAATCCGACATATATTTATGACTTCAAAGGTTACATTTAGTGGCTATCAGTATTTCAGGAGACGGGCCGTTTTATTTTAAACACTATTATATCGTCCACCGGTCTGCACACTCGAGAAAATTTTCTTTAGCAAGGCCGGGAGATGAAATAAAACGTTTGACGTAATATATATATATATATATATATATATATATATATATATATATATATATACTAGCAGTATAGCCCGGCGTTGCTCGGGTGTAATGAAAGCTTTAAAATTAATCCATGGTCCTGGAGCTCAGACACTGCCTAAAGAATATTTGTGTGAAGTTTGATGAGAATCGGATAAAAATTGTGAATTTGTATAAAGGACATACAGACAGATAAACAGACACACACACAAACATCTTGCCTTTTATATACATATATATTATCGGTATTATGCACTATTGTAAGAACTGCAACCTTGAAACTTCTGAATATCGTTTCTTATGTCTTTGTGTATGAGTGTATCAAATTTGATTAAAATCGGACCACTACTTCTATAACCCGATTTTTTCAGTTATCGATTTTCGATATTTATCGATGGTACCTCGACACAAAACCTAGCTAAGAACATTCGCAGACGCTTATAGTACAACTGTGTAAATTTTCAATAAAATCGGTTCAGCCGTTTCGGAGTCTATAGGTAACGGATACAGACACACACTCACACACAAAGTTCCATTTATAAATAAGTTTATATATATATATATATATATATATATATGGTAGATTCCCCTATGTAAATAGGGGTCACATGTTCGAATCCTGCCGAATGGCACACATTTTCGTAATAACAATTTATCGTAAATAATCAGGCCGGTAGATATAAATATATAATACTGTTTAATTAAAAAATAGAATATCTACTTAAATACCAGTATCGATAAAAAATAATGTTCAAACAATTCATTTCAAATTGTCGGTTGTTTATAACCAAGTTTCGTTAAAATTCGTTAATTTCCGTCGCTCTCACGCCCTGATTGAGCACTCTGGAAGAAAGGTAGACTTTGAAAAACAGTAGCTACTCTGGCATGTACGCATCGCTCATTCAGTAAAATGAATTAGAGCACGCTAGCTATTGGGTGCGTAATATGATATGCGCTAAAAAAGACTGCCTTCTTCTACTGAACGCCCTATGGCCCAGGGGTAGAGTCGCCGACTGACGCCAATTCGGTCGGGTTTCAAGCCTGGGTTATGTAGCAATCGGAGTCTAACCGTACTGATGAACTGTGATACAGTGAAACAGATCTGTCTGCGGATGACTATATATATATATTCCCTCTGTAAGCAAGTTATTATGACCAAAAACTAAGTAATTAAACTATATATATATATATATATATATATATATATATATATATATAGTCAAAGTTTAAATTAAGCCATATAAATACTTCGTTAACCATGAGTTTTTCTGTGTTCAAATGGTAATACGCGTAAGGTCTAATGACCTTTTTTCCCTGTTATATGGCAGTTTCAGGTTCGATTCCTGAGGGGCAACATATTTTTCAAACAAGATTTTTCGAATATTCAAGCCACTGGATATTAAAAATTTTCTAGTTAATTAATCTTCTCAAATACGAGTATCCATTAAAAAAAATTCAAATAGATTTAAATAAGTATCTCAGTTAACACCGTTTGGTATTACGTATAATTTTTTAATTCTGTAGTTATGCTAACAATACATTTGTTTGCTTTAAGTGGTAGGGTAGGGTGGGGAGACTTGGTCACCCCTGTGTCTAAGCAAAACCCAAATATGAAACTAATTCTTAGCTTTGTTTTTGGAGAGCTCTTCTGTAGTGAGGAATAACTGGCCCACTGTTGATTATTTCGTTTGACATATAGCTGAGAGAGAGAGAGAGAGAGAGAGAGAGAGAGAGAGAGGACTCATTTTGGAGGTAAGTTTTTCAATTTTTCAATTTTACCTTCGAACCCATAGTAGCTTTGATGATATTGTCAGTGTTCTGTGTTTTTTTTATCCATCTGTAAAGAGTGTCCATTTAGCCTAGCTTTTAGCATATTTCTTAAAAAGTGACAGTTATTGTTAATTTTTAATGATTTTTTGTGTTCAGATTTTCCTTGTTGGGAGAGTTGGCCACCAACTCTCCACATTGTTCATCCTGGTTTTATATCTTCACATGACTGGGTTCTGAATGAATTTGTGGTTGTTTTTTTTGCATTAGGGTATCTAATTTACTAATTAGAACACATCTGTGGCATAGATTTGTAACTAGTGTGTGTGTGTGTGTGTGTGTGTTTATATTTCATCATTCATGTGTAGTATTGATCATATGAAGACGATTATATCGCTGAGCCCAGCACATTTCAGAATATTATCAGGTGTTATTATGAAGCAGAAATGATGTAAAGACTAATAAATATGCTCATTTTGTTGTATTTTGTTATTGAGAGCTGAAGAAGCTGACTTCTTTTAATGTGACCAACTTTCCCCATTTGTGGCCAAGTCTCCCCACATGACATGTCTGGAATTTTGTTCTCAACTTTTTTTTACATACTTACATGAATAAAACTTGTTCTATGTCATGAAAAATGTGTGTTGTTTATGTGTGCAATTTTTCAGTTTGATAAGACCAATCACCTCAGCACTAGTGAAAGAAATATAAAAAAGGAAGATTTTGTGGCCAACTCCCCACCCTTCCCTACCAAGCATGACTATTATTACCACTCCAAAGGATTGTCTCATTCCTGACAATTATTCTACAAAAAATGTTTATTGAAGGGACTATAAAAATGGTACAGCTCTTTCTAAGTATATATGAGATCAATGAAAAATAAAAATATGTAATATTCCTTTAATTGAGTGAAATGTGTTTAAAAAGACCACAAGCTACCAAACAAAGCTTACCAAATGACCAAAGAAAATCAAAAATCAAAATCAAAATCAAAATCTAATAAACCCAGAAACCTAGAGAAAAGGGGAACATAAAACAGGTATCTACTTATGCAACACCAATCAGTGCTCAATGTCTAAGCGGCTAAGACAGCGGAAACTAGCTAACTAGCGACGCTGCAAAAAAAAAAAAAAAAAAAAGTAGAGATAAAGTCCAGACCAAACCCAATTTTCCAGAAATATCGATTCTCAGGTCATCAGTAATCTATCTATCTATCTATCTATCTATCTATCTATCTATCTATCTATCTATCTATGTGTGTGTGTGTGTGTGTGTGTGTGTGTGTGTGTGTGTGTGTGTGTATGTGTGTGTGTGTGTGTGTGTGTGTAAAGTTACACGCATTGATAGTTAAAAATCTAACCTCAATCTCTGACCACAGGTCCCACAGGGGATTTTGCAAACCTAGCCCTATAAGGATATTTATTCGAAAGTAAAACAAGAAAAAGATTTTAAACATATCTCTGACAGTCGTGGAAAGTCTCATGTCTCTTAGTGATCCTCACCCCGCCACCATGTTTGATAACAAGCAAATAATTCTGTCCCATTCATATTTGCAAATTATTGGATTGCGAATCAGAGGACCCAAAATGTGCGTCTTTCCAGAAGGAACAATCGGCATTTTTCCCCATTTTTTTTTACTGATGTTGTAAGTACCCAGATGACCACCTCTTTCGGTATAATGGAGCATGCAAATACACACTTCATTAACGTCTAAACTATGCTCAGGTATCGAATGTTTGTTTAAGTGAACTGGTTTTTGGCACAATGCCAAGTGTGTCTTTGTCAAGGGCGTCATGTACTGATTGAAGCACGTATCATATTATAGACTAATGTAACCAAAACACTACCCGAAACTAAGCAAATGTCTAGCATTATAAGCGTGGGCGGATTATTCAGTTAAAGTTGAGCCCCTAACCAAAATTTTTCTTTTGTTTAGAATTCACCATAAAGTCGAAAGATCTGTTGCGTTAATTGTAATAGTATACTAATTATTCTGCAACTTCTAATTTGGCTGGTCTGGATGTGCTATCGTTACGCTTTTCTTATTGTATATAAAATATCGTATTACTTTTGCACTAGTTGGTTTTCGTAAGTGGCTTCGCTAAAGCAAATTACGGCAATACATTAAAATACATTTAAGTGATTCCTTCTTCGAACACCGGAATTACATATGGTGATGGAAAGTAAATGACATATCCATTACGTCACAGTTTTCCTAATTGAATTGAGTAAGTGAAATTGAAACTGCGAAGAATTTATTTACTTTTTTTTAATTACTTATATTAGTTTTTTTTTATAATTCTTTTTGGTTTCAAATATTAATGCATTGAACGTATTTGAATTAAATTTAACGTTTATTTTGAATTTTTATAACAAAACAGGTATGGCATTAAAATTTAAAAAAATCCATCACCGCTTTGATTGTATTTTAACAAATAATTTCATTTGGTATATTAAATACATGGAATAGAACTAAATTAATATTATTTTTATATATGCTGAATCTTTCTATAAAGTTTCTTCAACTCCGGCCTGTATTTAGTAACGGCAAACAATTTATCTCTGAGTAGAACAAAGAATGAGACAATCTCGAAAGTCCAGATGTAAAATGAAGAAACCCAGAGTGCATGCATGGAACTCTCTCTCTCTCTCTCGTTATCTATCTATCTATCTATCTATCTATCTATCTATCTATCTATCTATCTATCTATCTAGTTAGCCATCTATCTATCTATCTAGCTAGCTAGCTAGCTAGCTAGCTAGCTAGCTATTTAGCTAGCTAGCTAACTGCTGCTTCGCTTGTAGAAGTGAATGGGTAAGATCGAAACCTTTCACATTTTCTCGCTCCTCTCGCTAAGGTTACCGACTTTCGACTTTGCTTTACGTGCTTGCATTGGATCCCTTCCTTCATAAGTTGAAGACGAATCCATTCCTACGCGAAATTTCATTATCTGGTGCTACAACCTCGGCCAGCTGCTCTACCGACGGCGGAATTCTTCTTGTAACGAGCAGTTCAAAGATTGACGAAGTCGGATGAAAACTCAGGTTACAAGATGGTGACAGAGGTCAAAATCAACTACATTAATTCTGTTGGTTTGTTTTTGGGCACACGGAGAGGTGTTTCTTTTTTCGGGCCTTTCCTCTGGATGGACTGGCCTTGAAAAAATAATCGGCATCTAATTTGATCCCGATCTCTAGTTGGAAATGAACAGGAAAAAAGCCTAGGCCGCAGTTCCTCTGTTGTCCTGATGGATTTTTTCTTAAAGGGAGAGGCGGCAGTTTGTACTTCTTAAATCAATCCTTCTTTACCGATACTCTATGCTTCCACTACCGACTACCATAATACTTGGTTTAGTACGAGTCTTATGGAGCATCAAGCGTTCTAGAGTACGTCCACCCGTCTGAAGAGGGTTTGGGGATCCTACATCCATCAACACATCGTTCACGTTGATTTCCTAGACTGGATGTGTACGCAGTCGGATGAGGACTGCTAATTTTTTAAGGAAGACACCCGTAAGAACTTCCCATTCTTGAGGGGTGTGCACTCGCGCAAGGATGGGGCAGGCGGCTTACACCGAGGTGAGTGCTCTTTCTATTGTGAATGTCGAAACCCTTTCATGTTATTTTTGCGGGTGACGGAAGGCATCTACGCCCAGCTGTTGTCTAGAAAGACATTATATTGCGTGCTAGTTAAGGGGACCGTTCGAGATGATCTGCCTTATATAGCATTGGATGTCTGGGTTGAAATACCTCACTAAGGATGAGGCATCACTCACCTGGTTGGTGCTGCGAAGGGTCATCTGGATCGACATAAGGCTGTTTTTGGAGAGACTATCAATTTTCACCTGAATGCGTTTGTTGTATATTGAGTGGGAAGAAAACTCATTCCGAAGCAGTGTCGTGCGCGCGTTGCTCAGAATAATTGAGGACATCATGGTTCACATGTTGAGCGAAAACCTTTTTGTCCTCGGGGCCAGTTCTGTCTGTAACAATATGGTACCGTCGCTGACGAAGGCTGAACACTACGTGTTCTTTTGCTTGCTAGCTGTTATGCGAGTTTTGGTGTGGTCGTTGTGCCAGAAGGTGTTCCATGAAGTTTATCTTTTCCTAACTGATATTGTCTCTTAAGCACCAGCTTAGTAGGGATCAGAATGGAAAGGCGTCATTTCTCTTCATTGAAATTTGTCAAGAGGTGGTTGAATATATCAGTTCTCTCTTGAGTGAAAGGATTTGACTTAAAGTGCCATTTTGACGCATGTGCAGAAATTTTCACTTTTTTCCGAAGAATACAGATAACGGGTGCATACAGTGTCCTAGGAAGTCCTCAGACAGCCCTCCTCAGGTTTTGAAATCAAAGTTGTCCTTCTCCTAGACTAGTCGCTAACCAAGGCTAAATAACCTTGTTTACCCAACTGTTTAGCCAATAGCTAACAAGAAAGAGAAAGATTCATACATTTGTCCAGCGTATTTTTCCGTGAGTGAATATAATCAATTCGACTGGAATTCGAACTCTGCCCTGAAATTTCTCATTCAGAGTCACTATCCATTACATCATTTGTACCTCCAAATATATATATATATATATATATGCATCCTTGGTCTGTATTGACAAAATATAATCGCTTGCATAGTTCCGAGTTGATCGCTTTTTCCGTCCAGTCATCCTTATTATTATAAGTCTCTGTTAAGATTGACTGGGTGTGTGCTGTATAGCGATGGTTAGAAAGCAACTGGCTACTCGACAACTAGAATCTTTTTAAGATCTAATGTAAATAATCAGCTAATGTTGTCAGTTTGCGATTTTGGAGGCACGGTGGAGTATGGAATAGGGGCTCGGATTGAGGAATTGGAGAGCCGGTTTCGTATTCCAGTCGAATTGATTTTATGACTGCCACTAACTGCACCAGGATCTAAGTACAGCAATGGATTTCCGACTAACCATTAGTCAAAGAATAATGATGATGCGATTTCGAGTGAGATTGACAGCGGTTCCTACATACAGCAAAGTTCGTTTCAATCCCTTGAAAATACAGAACGCTTTAAAAAGTAAGGTTATTTTTTTAGAAGAGCGACAGAAAGCGCAATTATTAAAGTTGTATTCATCCACTTCTAATATGTCGCTTTCCTCATGGCGGCAATATCACTTGACACCTGTCAGATGAAAGAGTTGCATTTTGAATATCTTTTGATGTCCACGATTCTTTAAGGCGTCACAGAAACGTTGACTTGACAGGGTGGCTATACGACGAACATCATTTTCACTTGTATAATACGAATACACATGAGTGTGTTTAAACACGTAATTCTTTGAATAGAATCAGTCATGACAAAAATAAAGACTGTTTCTTTCTTTTTGTTATACGATTTGCTGTTGGTTGGGTAGAGAAAATTACGACGGGAAGTCAAATGTGTGTTCGGTTACCAAATACAACGGTTGAACTGAGCGTGGCAAGAACTCAATTTTTGTTTTTTTAATCATTTCACGCCAAGCAATGCAGTACTGCCACTGGTGTACAGGGGTTACATAAGAGGAGAGTGGTGAGAATAAGGAACAAGTTACAGGGGGTGTCAGAGAATGGATAAGAGAAACACTGGTGTGAAGAGAGCTGCATGAGAGTAGAGTGGAAAGAGAGAAGAACATGATACAAGGGTTGTCAGGGAAAGGATGCGAATCAAAGAGACAGGAGATGGCAATTGACTTTGCATTTAAATTCTTGGTGATTATAGCTGTCAGGGAAGCAAGTTACGGAAAGGAATTCCACAGGCGCGAAGTGCGAGAAAAGAAGTTGTTGGAGTAGAAGTTGAGGTGATATTTGATCGTTTTTACCTAGTCGCTAGTCTAGTAGTTCGGGTAAAGTCATGCAGAAGCGGCACCATGGAGATAAGCTCATCGGAGAAGATCCTGTTAAAGTATTTATAGAAGAGACAGAGAGAAGCCACATTACATCGGTGCGAAAGTGCCTGGAGTTGAGCTACCAGGTCGGGGTCAATTAGATTGCAGATTCTCCGTTAGATTTTGTCAAGAAGCCCGAGATGAATAGCAGGTGCATCCGACCATATGTGATAGCAGTATTCAATGCACGGGCCGATAGTAGATTTATATGTGTGCAAGGTGGATTCAGACGAGAAAAACTTCCTGGTCCTACACATTTAACCGACCTTCCTAGCAGCAGATTTAGCTATGGATTCAATGTAGTCCTTCCACTTGAGTTTGGCTAATAGAGATAAGCCGAGGAGACACGGTATTTTGCTTTCAGGGAGACTATCCTGATCTATTCCGATGGGAGAGGTAGGAGCGATTATCTGTGGTGATTAAGGGATAGTAGCTTCCCATTAAAATTTACGAGCCATTTCTTACCCCAGTCCACCACAGGTTGGACGTCCTTTTCAAGATCGGCAGCGAATTTAACTTTGTCAGCCTGAGCAGATTTCTTAACGAGGTGGGATTAAATATTGGTGTCGTCAGCATAAATGCCTTCTTGGGATCTGATTACATCAGGAAAATCGTTGATGAAGATCAGAAAAAGTGTAGGACCGAGGATAGAGCCTTGAGGGATACCCGCGTTCGTATGATAGTATCTGGAAGCATGCCCATTCAATACTACTTTTATTGCGCAATTCGATAGGAACAATTTGACTAAGTCAAACAAGCGTCCGGATATACCATAACCCCGTAGCTTACGCAGAAGGCCATCGTGCCAGACCCTGTCACATGTTTCGCCGTTCTTATCAAGAGCTTGGTATATGCATTCAGTGACGGTCGTTAGCATTTCAGCGGTAGACCCGGCGATGCGGAATCCATATTGTCAGTCAGAGAACAGGCAGTGGGCTATGAGATGTTGAACCATTTCAGCATTGATGATGGCCTTGAACACTTTGACAAAAATCGGTAAGAGGCTGATAGGACGATAATTGGAGGGGTCTTGGTGTTCTCCCGAGTTCCTGAAAAAAGGAACCATAGAAGAGGACTTCCAGCAAGCAGGAAAGCAAGAAACCACAACTTCTACCCCAACAGATTATTTTCTCGCATTTCCCGCCTGTGGAACTCCCTTCCATATTCTTGTCTCCCTGACTGCTACAATCTTCAAGAGTTTAAATGCAACGTCAACTGTCATCTCTTATCTCTTCATTCCCATCTTTCTTCTAACTTTACACTTTGCTCTCACGCAGTTCTCTTTACACCAATCTAGCCCTCTTTCTCTGATACCTACTGTGACCTTTTCTCCTCTCTCTTCACTCTTCTATTATGCAACCCCTGTCACCAGTGGCAGTTCTGCTTTGTTTGGGGCGAGACGATTAGAAAAAATATTTAGAAGATTCTGTCTGTAAAAGAGATTATTACAGTAATCGAATGTTAGAGGAATCTTAATCTGAAAGAGCTTATTCAAGTAATTTAGAGGATTCTTTGTCTGAAAGGCCTGATAAAAGTAATCAAATATTTAGAGGATTCTTTCTCTGAAAGACCTTAACTAAGTGTTATGGGGACTTACCCATATGAAACATGAACTCGTCTAAGCTATATATAAGTAGCAGTTCTGCTTTGTAGAAGCAGAGTAAGAGTCATCGTGGCAGAGAGTAAGAGCGGAATCTATTCCAGCAGATAACTCTGACAGCCAGACTAATAGTCACGGTAATCGCTCATTGGTATATGTTTGTACTACTGTCTTTGTAATATATTTGTTTAACACTATTCTGTCTTTGTGACTTTATTTCTGGCTCCAACAGACCACAACAACTTGGTGACGAGGTTACAACAACTTGACAACGAGGATTCTTACAGATTACACGAGGTTTCTTACGGATTACACGAGGTTTCTTACGGACGATCAAAATTCATAAGGACCCTTCAGGACCCCAAAAGAACTGCGAGGAAATTGTCAATATTGGTTCAACATTGTACGCGCGGAAATTTTCGTCATACTTTGTTCTAATTCAACAGTACAGAAGTTTCACCTTCTTCTTCGAAAACTATGCACCACAGAGCACACCAAATTTGTAAATTAGATTTTACCCTTAAAACAAGCGAATTGGCGATCATTGAAACGGTTAAACTTCTTACAGAACTTTTTAGTCCTAGAAATTCACTCTTTCATATGAAGTTGAAATATATGAATTTAACCAGAAAGAATAGTGAAGATTTTACCTCGATCGCGTTGGTCGTGAACAAGCATGGCAACAATTTCAAACTGTCAGAATTGAGTGAAAATAATTTCAAGTGTCTGATTTGTTCAAGGACTCGTTTCAACTGAAGACGCTAAAATTAGACGGAGGGTTCTAAATAAATTGGAAAATGAGTCAAACCTTACTTTCCCAACAAATAGCGGAGAACTGCTAGAGATTCGTAAGCGTGCACCAAGGTTCGAAAAATATTGAAGAATCTGACATAGTCCACTTAAGAAAAGTACGCCGAAAGAAAAAAACAAATTTTGCCGTCATCTTTTTACCCCGACCAAGGCCCCGAGAAAAAACTTCCGGAAAAGTTTCTTTTAATTTAAGTTGTCTCGTTCCTTTTGTGATTGGTTTGATTTAGGTAGACCTAAATCAAACCAATCACAAAAGGAACGAGACAACTTGCTCCCTAACCTGTGTTTCGATTGTGGATTATTACATTAGAATAAAGACTGCCCTTACTGACATAAAAATGCCTAAATTGTAGCCGTATCGAGCACAAAAGCTCACATTTTCGAGCGAGAAAAAAGGTTAATAGCTACTGAGTCGATAGACACCTCCTATCACACTAACTTTCAATTATTCTCAGAACACTCTCATTTACCCAACCCTCATTCTTGGTATCCTTACCCGCCTATCATCCACCCTCTGACATTTCCTATATTTAACCATTCTCGGTATCCTTACCCGCCTATCACCCACCCTATGACATTTCCTATATTTAACCATCCTTTCTTCACTCTATATAGCCTCCTGCGTAGTAGTGGCAGTGAAATGCCTTGCTCGGGGTGAAACGCTTATAAAAAAAAATAAAAAAATAAAAAACACAAAAGCAGATGAACAAGACGAGTTAAACATTAGGAAGTACGTGCAAATACAAATCCTACACAAAAATATTAAACTGCAGTTGGATTCTGGTTCAGATTTAACAATCATAATTCTACACACTTGGAAAAAGTTGAGAAAACCAACTTTGCTAAGAACTAATAAAATGGCCAGGTCCGCGACAGGGAAGGAAATCAAGTTTACGGAAGAACCTATTACGACTGTAACTTTTCAAGGAAGGACGTTAAAACTAAAGAAATTCGTATTAAAAAAAAAACAAAAATCTATTTGGCACCGACTGGATGGATAAATTTAAGTCGTGGGACATACCAACTAATTCATTTTGCCCAAAACTAGAAAATATGACTACCAAGGCAAATAATTTAACAAAAAAAATTAAAAGAAACTTTTCCGGAAGTTTTTTCTCGGGGCCTTGGTCGGGGTAAAAAGATGACGGCAAAATTCGAGTTAAAAGATTACATCCAGTCAGTGTTTAAGAAAAACGTAATGTGCCTTTCGCCTCTTTACCAAAAATAAATGAGGAACTCGACAGACTAGAAAGAACCGATATCTTATCGAAAGTTGTGTACAGTCAGTGGGCTTCACTAACCGTCTATGTGAAGGAAAAATCAAACGACATCCGGGTTTGTGCCGATTTCTCGACAGAGCTTAATGCGGCATCCAAAGATTCATGATGTTTTACCTTCGCCATTTAAGGAAAATGACGGACTTTATCTTCGTAAATACAAAAAGAAAAAAATAGTAAGACTCCTTGCGGAGTTAATACTGAGGTGTGGGGTGTTTTGGGGACTTATCCATATGACACATGAACTCGTCTAAGCTATGTATAAGTAGCAGTTCTGCTTTGTAGAAGCAGAGTAAGAGTAAGATTGGCAGAGAGAGAGAGAGAGAGAGAGAGAGAGTGAGAGCAGAACTATTCCAGCAGATAACTCTGGCAGCCAGACTAATAATCACGCTAATTTCTTCATTGGTAGATGTTTGTACTACTGTCTTTATAATATATTTGTATAACACTCTTCCGTCTTTGTGTCTTTATTTCTAGCCCCAACGGACCAACAACTTGGAGACGAGGTCACAATACAAAGCAATCGAATATTTAGACGATTCTTTATCTGAATGTTTATCAAAGAAATCGAATATTTAGAGCATAGGTTCCCAACCTTTTTGTTGCTATTACCCCAAAATACAATTTCACTTATATTCATTACCCCAATAAAAAATAATATAGGAAAAGAAGTAATTATATTTTCATACATAAAAAGCAGACAAAGTTAATGGAAATTATTCAATACAATAGTACCAATCTATAATAATCAGAGGTATAGCAGCCGTAACCTAGCCGTGATTCTTAATGTGAGTGTTGTGCTTGTATTGCCTGTGCCAGTTTATTTATTCTTGGCTTTGTGACTGAAAGGGTTATTCGGGCGTCGTTTGCCACGTTGAATCTGCTACGTTTCTTGGTCTTCGTTCCAAGGACACAGTGTGAAATTATAAGCTGATTGCCTCTTCCCAAACCAAACATCAATTCCCCCCAAAATATGGGCTCATTACCCCACTGGGGTAATTTACTCCGGAGATGGGAACCATGGATTTAGAGGTTTCTTTAACTAAAAGAGCTTATCAAACAATCGAATATTTAGATGATTTGTGGAGATTAAAATAAAAATACAAAATAAAATAAAAGACAAAATATAATAATTACACAAGAGGCTTCTGACAGGAAAGACTATCTGCACATGGACACGATAAGGAGGCTTCCTGGCGCCAAATCTAGCTCTTTTAGCTGGGACTCTAAACGGAACAAGACATACCTTATGCTCGGAAAGACATCTCTCTAAAGATAGTTACCACCTGTCAACAATAGAATGATCTGTGGACCAGAGTAGCTACAAAAATAATGCTTACTTGCAGTCTGGGATTTTGGAGTGTCATTGACATTCTGAGATCGACTGCATGCGTCAGTCGTTTACTTTGTCGTCCTCTCTTCGGACAGAGAAGAACCCAGACGAAGCTCCGCCGAAGGGTTATAGTCCGAGCTTAAGGGCTCAGTGTTCCCACTTGAATGGTCTTGGGCATTCGTCCAGTGAATAAAGTCAAGTTCTAGAAATATCTCTAGTATCCCCGTCTCCTTCTTTTTCTTACCTATTTTATTTCAGGTACGCAAGCAACGAACGTAATTCTATCCGTATTGGGTGTTTAAGTGTAAGGACCAAAACCAAATACCAGCAATAATCATTAAATTCATAAATTCTTTATCTGAAAGAGCTTATTGAAACAAACGACTATTTAGATTTTAATTTATCTTTGAGATGGAAAGATAAGATAAACCATCTATTACTGAAAATACTAAGTCCTTTTTCATCTTTGATAAAATTACTCATCTACGCTGAAAGAGTAACGGCTCCTGCTTCCTTGCAAAACAAATTTTATAACAGTTTATAGCACTTTCGAGAATGTCCTGAAGGAAATCCCTTATGCAAATTTACGTATATTAGCCTAAAATGAACCAGAGTATTCAAAATTTGTTTAAATTCTGCAGAGGTTGTACTCTCAGAGCAAAATTACCACGTGTAAACAATCAACCCAAGTTGATACTGATATACATTGGTCTAGCTTGCATGTTGAGTACGCAGAACCTTTAAATTATGCGTATTACTGTTGTATCGCCGAGGTGGCAGGACTATACCTAGAAGATGTGTGCTGAGTATTTATAGAACAATATCCGTACTAAGGGATATTAATATAAATTAGACAATAAATCAAACTCCTCCATCCAACCAGTACCGAAGAGATTATGCATTTGCCTCATGACATAGGCTCTTGATTTTCTCTCTTTTCCAGGAAAAACCAACGTTGAAATATATTTTCCAAGAAATTAAAGTTTTTTGACTGACATGCCTTTGGCAATTTTCTTAGATCTGCATAATGCCGGACTACCAATTTTATTCCATGTAATCGCATTAATAATTGTCAGGTTTGACCCTGTGTCAATTTGAATTTTTAATTCCGTGTCATTCAATTGGGCGTTTATGAATTTTCTTTCTCCTTCGACTTTTACAAAAAGAAATGTTATGACACTTATAACCACAATTGAAGCATTTTTTAAACTTTGAGTGGACAATCTTTGTACAGATACAACTGACCACAACCGTATCATGGATTTATTTTAATTTTTCTATTTTGTAGTTTTACTTTACTAATATATATGTCCCGTTGTTTAATATTTGCGGTATATTTTTTTAAGTTTAGAATTCTTTGACATTCCTTAGCCAATTTTTGTAGAGTTAGTTCCTGATCTTGTTCCAACTTTGTTAAGAGTCCCGCAAATACGTCTATTTCGCTAGGTGAGGTTAATTCTTGTACAAAAATTAAATACTTGTACATATCCGTGCTTAATTCATTCAGTCGGGAATTTTCACACTCCTTATTTACTATACTTGCAAACGTTGTGACGTCTTCTTCATCGTTTTTTAATAAAATTTGAGCAACGACATCGCGTGTTGAATAAAGAACTACGTTCTCCAAAAATTTTACACAATATCTGGTTAGTTCCTTCAAACGTAATTTCTTCGGGTTATTTTGGTAAAACATAGTTTCTTCCCCCCCCCCCCCCCGTTTCGGATCACCAAACTTACTTAACAGTAAATGAATTTTCTTATCGTCTGTCCAGTTCGAGCAGTCTTTAACAAATATCTCCTCAAACCTGCGATAATAAGAATCGAATGTAATCTCCTCTTCAGGTTTATTTGGAAAATTTCTAAGCATCCTTAGAAAATGTATCTAGTTTATCTGAGATTGTTTCTCTTTTTGAGAAAATTTCCAACAGTATAGCAAGTTGCTTTTCTTGCCGTTTTAATTCCTGTTGTTTAAAAAATTCAAGAAAGCATTTCTGGATGTACTTCATTTTTAAATTTGCTGTTGTTCCTGATTATTTTAGGATTGTCTACAAACAGTTCATTTTCGTCAGTAAATCTGTAAGAATGTTTTTTTGGACAAAATTGCTATCCGAGTTTTCGATACCAAATCTGTTATTATACATTTACTTGTCTAAAATCTACGTAGCCAAATTTGTTTTATATAAATTTTGTTTGTTGTTATTTCCGTCGTCAGTCTGTTATTTCCAGCGTAAGATCTTTTCGACGTACTGGTTTCGCCATTCAAAAAAAACTTTTTACGGTAAAAACAACCAAATGCAGCAGTCACTTCTACTTTAATAACTTCTTTTCTCGCACTTCTCCCGCCTGTAGAATTCCCATCCGTATACTTGGTTTCATTATAGCTACAATCTCCAAGAGTTTAAATGCAACGTCAATTGCCATCTCTTATCCCTTTGTCTCCCTTACTTCTGTATTCCTTTCCCCTGAATCTTGTTCTTCTCCCTTTTCCCTCTACTCTCAAGCAACTCACTTCACTCCACTATTCCTATCCTTCTCTTGTCCATTCTGTGGCAACCCCTCTAAGCGGTTCCACTTTGGTTCCTATTTGTATTCGCTCTTCTCTTATGTTGTCCTCTGCGCACCAGTGAGAGTACTACCTTGCTTGGAGTGAAAGGATTTAAAAAAAATTTCCACCACTATTATAATAAATAGTGAATTATCCTCGTCGCCAATCGTCGAGGTGGCAGTTGTTGTGGGCTGGGTATTTACAGCACAATATGGGATATTAATACAAATAAGACAAACACTAGAAGACAGAACAACAAATATTAGACGAGAGTAGAAGTTAAATCGTTAGTGTTGCAGAGAGCATAATCCGATATTAATCGTCAATGACACTCCAAAACTAACAACCACCTCCCCAATATGGACGAATGCCCGAGGTAGATGCGGCACAAGACCATTCAAATGGGAACACTGAGCCCTTAAGCTTGGACAAAAATTCTTGTCTGATTTTCCCCGGGCGGGACTATAACCCTTCGGTGGAACTTCGTCTGGGTTCTTCTCTGTCCGAAGACAGAGAGTACAACAAAGTGAACGACTGACGCATGCAATCGATCTCAGAATGTCAATGACACTCCAAAATCCCAGACTGCAATTAGACATTATTTTTATAGCTACTCCGGTCTACAGACCATTCCATTCTTGAAGGGTGCTAGAGGGGTGTTAGCTGCTCTACAACAATTTGGCCTGAAATATTTATTCAAATATGTAGAAGACCCACTCCACTGTAACCGTAAATTTTCGTTATGTACTGTTTTCGAGATTTGAAGTTCCAGATACTATAATATCTGATAATGGCATACAATTTACTTAGAGTGGCTTTCAATTTTTTTGTAAATACCGCGTAGTTAAACATATAACAACATTTCCATACCAGCCAAGATTAAATGAACGTTTTGTTGATACGTTCAAAAGGACGTTAAAGAAATTCAATGGAGAGGAGACGGAAGAAGTAATGCTCCAACATTTTAAGAATTTATAGGCTAACCCCTAACCCCAATACTGCATCAAGGATATCGCCATTGGAACTAATGTTCGCCAGGAAAATTAAATTGGTGTTTGACAAATTACTACCTGGAAGAAAAATAAAAGTTGATTTAGTGCGAAGTGAGCTATAAAATCTTTTAAAGCTGGAGATGAGGTTTTCTTCAGGATTTACAAGAAAGAAAAGGTGAGAAAATGGTTAAATAGTAAATCGCATCGGCAGGTTGATGTATTTTGTACAAGGTTGAAATTAGCGACAAAAGGCATTTAAATCAATTAAGGCTTAGGAAATGAAAACCCAACAAAGAGATTTATCTATTGAAGTGCTGTACGATACTTTTAACTTGCCAAATCCAATTATAACTCGAACACACTGTGTTAGTAAAAGAAAAAGAAATCCAAGGATGTATAGGAAGTGAACCTCAAAAGAAGAAAATATGTATTTAAAAGATAATGCGTTTCTTATAAAGAAAACTAACGACGTTCGCTTATAGTGGGTTGCTTATCGATTCTTTTGTCTTAGTAGTGGAGAGGAGTCCGTTCTAGTGAAGAGTAGTTGTGTACTTGTTGCAGGTTAACGGAATTTGGCCTTGTTGTAGATAGCCCACTATAAGTCATAAAATGATTACAAATCAAGAAAGGCAATTTGAGTAGAAAAATAACATTTTATATATACACATATCAATTAATGTTTTTCTGTTAGTAGTGGAGAGTCCGTTCTAGAGAAGGGTAGTTGTATACTGTTGCAGGTTAACGGAATTTGGCCTTGTTGTAGATAGCCCACTATAAGTCATAAAATGATTACAAATCAAGAAAGGCAATTTGAGTAGAAAAATAACATTTTATATATACACATATCAATTAACGTTTTTCTGTTAGTAGTGGAGAGTCCGTTCTATTGAAGGGTAGTTGTATAATGTTGCAGGTTAACGGAATTTGGCCTTGTTGTAGATTGCCCACTATAAGTAATAAAATGATTACAAATCAAGAAAGGCAATTTGAATAGAAAAATAACATTTTATATATACATATATCAATTAATGTTTTTCTGTTAGTAGTGGGGAGTCCGTTCTAGAGAAGGGTAGTTGTATACTGTTGCAGGTTAACGGAAATTGGCCTTGTTGTAGATAGCCCACTATAAGTCATAAAATGATTACAAATCAAGAAAGGCAATTTGAGTAGAAAAATAACATTTTATTTACAACACATATCGATTAATGTTTTTACAATTGAAGTACTACATCAAGTATAGGTCCAACGGAGGTTAAAATGTTCATGGTAATAAAATGCTGAAAGAGAATTAATGCTTAGGAATTTGGGAGCGTGTAATTAAGGAATGTCTTTGATGTATTCGCTCCTTAGGTCAGTAAGTAGTTTTTGAGGCAGGGAAGAAGGAAAGAGGTAGGGGAGGAGAGTGTAGTAAGCCGCTTGACTTAGGTCAAGGGGATATTAATTACTCTCTTCTCCTCGAGTCGGTCTGCCTGTCGATGATTTCTGTATTCGCTTTATATATCTTCTTTTTGGATCACAGCAGCTCATTTGGGATTTCACATAGGCTCGCGAACTGGAAATTTAATATTTAATTAATTTTTAGTTTTCAACCGGAACATCTGCACGGAGCCGGCGGCGCAGCGACGACTTTTGATCATTTGCTTTTTGGTCGTGAAAGCGCAAACATCCGGTCCATCGCTTCTGCTCGGTATCACCACACGCTACACTAAATTGTTGAACATGGGATCACAAGTTGTCGCAAAGTGGGTCGCACGCATTGACGCACTAACTACAGTATTCGCTATTATTGTATTACGAGTTATCCCGTGCCGTCAACAATGACGACAAAATATTTATATCGATTTGCTGTCTAAAATGACGGCAACATATTTATTGATGTACCTACTATTGAGCATCTTTTTTTAATCATTTCACCCCAAACAATTCGGTACCGCCACTGATGCGCAGTGGGCTACAAAAGAGAAGAAAGATGGTTTAAGCAGGAGGAGAGCAAGGAGAAATACGAACCTGTTGCAGGGGGTGTCAAAGAAAGGACAAGAGAAGGCTAGGAAGACAGATGTGATGACTGTTGTGAAGGTAGAATGAAAAAGAAAAAGAACAAGCTACACGGGGTGATGTGGAAAGGACGAGAGAAGGACTGAAGTCAAGTGGATAAGAGATGGGAATTGACATTGCATTTAAATTCCTGGAGATTGTAGCCGTCAGGGAAGCAAGTATACGGAAGGGAGTTCCACGGGCGAGAAGTGCGAGAAAATAAGCTATAGAGTAGAAGTGGCGGCTGAATTTGATTTAATTGTACAAGGGTGGGACCTTGTTGCCAGTCTGATTGCTCAAGTAAATTTTTGTGAAGGGGGCACCAGTGAGCTAAGCTCGTTGGAGCAAAAACCATGAAAATATTTGTAGAAGAGACCGAGGGGAAGCCACATCCCGCCGGCGAGAAAGTGACTGAAGTCGAGCTGCTAGCTTGGGACCGATCACATTACAGATTCTCCTTTGGAGCATGTCGAGAACCCTGAGATGAATAGCAGGAGCGCCCGACCAGATATGATAGCAGTATTCAATGCGTGGACGGATGGTAGATTTGTATATGTGCATGATGGATTCAAACGAGAAAAACTTCATGGCCCGCCACAGGGACCCGACCTTCCTAGCAGTTGATTTAGCTATTAATTCAGTGTAGTCGTTCCACTTGAGGTCAGCTGAGAAACTGAGGCCGAGGAGATGCAGTGTATTGCTTTCAGGGAGACTAGCTTGATCCAGGTAGGAAACATTGTCTATGGAGGTAGTATTAAAATTTTCGAGCTATTTCTTACCCCAGTCCACCTCTGACTGGAGGCTCTTTTCAAGAGCAGCGTCGAGGTTTGTTTAGTCAGCATCAGCAGATTTCTTATCGAGGCGGGAGTAAATGGTGGTGTCATCAGCGTAGATGCCTACTTGGGATCTGATTACATCAGGGAAATCGTTGATAAATATCAGAAAAATCGTAGGACCTAGGATAGAGCCTTGAAAGACTTTCGGATGATAGGATCTAGAAGCATGCTTGTTCAATATGACCTTCGTTACACGATCTGATAGGAACGATTTGATTAAGTCAAACAAGCATTCAGATATACCATAGCCCTTTAGCTTGCACAGAAGGCCAACGTACCAGACACTGTCAAGTGCTTTGTAGATATCCAGGGCAACAGTTCGAGCTTCGGCGTTCTTATCGAGGTACTGATATACGTAGTCTGTGATGATTGTTAGCGTTTCAGCGGTAGACCTGGCGAAGCGGAAGCCATACTGTCTGTCAAAGAATAGGCAGTGGGCTATGAGATGTTGAACCAATTCAGCATTGATGATGGTTTGAATACTTTGCCAAAATTAGGTAGAAGGCTCATAGGGCGATAATTAGAGTGGTCTTCGAGTTCTCCCGAGTTCTTAAAAACAGGAACCACAGAAGAAGACTTTCAACAGGCAGGAAAGCAATAAGCATAGAGATAGTAGTTGTAGAGTTTGGAAATGACAGAGGAGAGTTCAGAAGTATGTTTCTTTAAGAAGATAACTAGGATTCCGTCACCTCCGCTCACCTTATGGAGGTCGAACTTTTGAGGTAATTGCATTGTAACTGATTTTTATAAGTTACGGATCAAAGTACTTATAATGTCCTTAGATATGTTACAAGACGATATTGAGAGTGTCATCGTATTGTTCTAAGTTATGGTTCAAAGTATTATAAAGTCCTTAGATATAATACAAGAGTAAAATGACAGTGTAATTGAATGATAGTATGAAGGCTGCTAGAACTTAAAAAGTAAGGCAAGTCTACTATATCAGATAAGCAAATGTTCTTGTCATGACTACCATTTGCTCTCAATATTCGAATTTTATTCACCTATTTTATTTCATTCATATTACAGAAGTCGTGTTTTATTTTACAGTGTAACCCTAAAGTCAATCCTGGTCAGCAATAAGCAATAATGTAGCCCACACCCTCGTGTTGGACTTCAAGTTCCTTCAGATCACCGTGATTATCATCTACCTGTTTCCTCTCTCGTTAACGAGGTTCGTTTGATGCTGGTATCGCGATTCCACTCAACTTAGGTAGGGTTTGTTCACGTCCATTCATTTCTCTGCCATGTTGTGTTTTTGATCTCAGAGGAAAGAAGATCGCTGATAAAGCAAACTTAAGTAAAAACGGTTCGACATTTGGTTAGCTGCCATGAAAAAAATCCTTTAGAATTGTTGTGTCGTGAAAATACGATACAAAAAAAATGAGTGGTTAGTCCGAGTGGTAAAGACTAAGGAACACACGATTAAATCAACTATAAGGTTTATTGTACTAAAAGTACAAATATTAAGAGTCCACACAATAGTCACTATGTACAAAAATAGAGCGTAGATTACTTCCGTCCGTTCTTGATCGTCTTCCGGTCATCAGCTCATTCGTAATCTAATGCGTGGTGTATTTATAATGGGTGACAGTCCATTGCTAGGGGAAGACAGGTTCTTCCATTACAACAAGAATAAAGAATTAACTCAGGTTAAAAATGTAACAACGATTTGTTTTATATGTGATTCGTTGCATTCAGCGGTTTTAACCCTTCCCACTTTTTGTTGTAATCAAATGACACTGGAACCCCCTTTGGAGTCTGTAGCTCGTGTTATTATCAACTTTAATTTCTAAGTTCTGATCCTCGGGATCGGCACAAGGTCTTGCTCAGGAGCTATCGGCGAACGATGTGAATTCTAGTAGCTGTAGTGTAAGAACTATATGCAAGTTATACAAATCTCCAGATTATATGGAGCCTTGCAGTGACAAGGTTAACCAGGGTCTGAGTCCGGTTGTCTTCCACTCTTAGTATGAACCTTTTTCTAAAATTCCATATTTTCAAAATATATTTACTGCAGTGGTTTTCCAAATTTATGCTTGTCAAGACCCATTTTGGCTTTTGAGAGTAGTCAGAAGAATCAAGCCGCGCCTTAACTTCAACTCCCTTCACGTCTCATCACGGACCGTCTCTTCGTGTAGGTGGTACTAATCTCTCTTCTTTCTCCCATTTTATCAGCATCAACCTCAGCCCACTCCAAGGTTTGTTCACTGTCTCTGTGACGAATCCAAATTTCAGATAGCGTAGGCGAAAAAAAAAAAAAAGAAAAGAAAAGAAAAACAGGGGGATTTTCAGTCATTAATCTTTCTTTATTAGCTTGTCCCTTGATGTGATTTCTCGATCGCCCAGACCACTGAAGAATTGTCATGGGTGGGGAAAAATAGCTTTAGTAACAACAAAAAAATTATCTTTCCTGTATTTATGCATTTTTTGAAGTTATTTTTTACGATCAACAAGATCACGCCGCCTTTCTTTGTCCACGGTCACTCCAAAATAGTAATTATTTTTTTCCTTTTCAGTTGTATACAAAAGAATCCGAATTAATGCTAGATAGAATTTTTTCAAGTAAGATCCTGGCCAAGGTCATCATACGAAGAATGTCGGACGCTCTGGACGAAACAGCCAGAAAAGAACAAGCAGGGTTCAGGAAGCAACGAGGCTGTGCCGATCAGATCTTTGCACTCCAGAACATCATAGAGCACTGTACAGAGTGGCAAAGACAGTTGTAAGTGAACTTTGTGGACTTCGAAAAGGCTTTTGACAGCATTCACAGAGATAGCCTTTGGAGCATCCTTTGACATTATGGCATCCCATCTAAATTGGTCCTCCTGATCAAATGCTTTTACAACTTCAGATGCTCAGTAGGACATAACGACACCCTTTTTGGCGTAAAAACGAGTCAGACAAGAATGCGTGATGTCAGCAATCCCCTTCATTGACTGGGTCATGAGAAGGACAACGGAGGACTTTAAGAGAGGGATCCGCTGGAGCCTGTTCTCAACCTTGGAAGATCTGGATTTTGTTGATGACCTGGCGCTGCTGTCCCATACTCACCAACATATACAGGACAAGACCAGCAGACTGGAAAACTTTGGGCAGCAGATAAGGTTGCGGATTAGCACCAAGAAAACTGAAATGATGTCATTGATTGTGAACAGACCTGCATCTGTCAAAGTAAATGGAGAAGTTCTACGTTGTACAGACAAGTTCACTTACTTGAGCAGTACCATCAGACCCGAGAGTGGCACGAAAGAGGATATTCAAAGCAGACTGGGCAAGGCCAGGAGTGTGTTTAAGGAAATGAACAATATCTGGAGATCAACTCAGTACAGCACCAACACCAAGCTCAAGCTATACCAGAGCTGTGTTGTATCTACTCTCCTCTACGGATCTGAGTGCTGGAGAATGACCAAGGTGGATCTCACCAAATTTCAATCCTTTCACACCATATGCCTCTGACGAATATTTTGGCCAGAGAAGATCTCCAATGAAGACCTGTTGAAGAAATGCAAGCAAGAGAACATGGGCAAAATCATTATGTACTGTTTTCGAGATTTGAAGTTTCAGATACTATAATATCTGATAATGGCATGCAATTTACCCAGTTATTACCATATTTATAAGAATCCCGCTTCTGTGATGCATTTTGGAGCCGCGTTTATTGACGGAAGTGTCATGGATCCACGCGTCATTGAAGTTGGTTTGAAGATCGACACAAGAAGAGAGTATCTGAACATTTTGAAGAACTCTCTGTTACCTTGGATGGTGCAGAAGTTTTAGCTTGACAACGTGATACTTATCCAGGACCCTGCACCAAACCATGGCTCAAAATCAACACAGGCTTTCTTTACTGAGAAGACACTATTTTTGTGAGAGCCGACATCTGACCCACTAATAGCCCAGATCTCAACATTCTCGATCATTTTTTGTGGGACGTACTTCAGACAATGATATGCGTTGTGCTGCAGTAGATATCGGCTTGGAACGTGAAATCGGGGGGCCGAGTTCGAATTCCAGTTAAATTCTTTGCATTCACTTACGCACAAACCTGACGCACTAACCATTGGGAATGGTATTAATCCGTCTCTTTCGTCCAATTAAAGGTTAAATAACAGAACAAATTGGATTCTATAGTCTTGGTCGGCAACTAGTCTACAGCAGAAAGTAATGGCAACCTAATGCGGGAAAATCTTCTGCCCAGTCAGAATGTCACTTTCGGGACATGATCGCCCAAGCGTGTATTACATATGACACTTAAATGACTGACTTCAAGCAAGAATCAATGTTTCATCACACTCGAGTGTCAACACTTTGAAGACCTGAATCACGCATGTGACACGCAAATTCAAAAGGACCGAAGTTGTCTCAGCTTCCCGGAAGTTTCGTTCTCGTGTGGAGGCAGCAATTTGCCCAAAAGGACGGCCATATTAAGTGATAAATGTTTTTGTACTACAGGGATACAAAAGGTGCTTATCTCTCTTTGGTCGAGATAAAGTCACGTGGTCACATGACAAACGCTCGTGACGTCACTCCTGATAGTAACCCAAGCGCTAGTCACATTTTCATCTAATAGCAACCGAGGAAGAAGAATCTGCCTACCACAATGTTCCGCTGGAACATAAAACTCCTGCCGTCCCGTTTGGACATAGATGAAGCCTGCTGCATCTCTTTGGGATAAAGATCAATTCGGCTCCTCCAAATCCGGAGTCATGACAATGCCTAAACAGAACTATTTTCAAGTTATCAGTAAGGGTCTGAGGGTTAGCCAGAATTCTTAAATATAGGTACTACGCAGGAGGACTTCCAACAGGCAGGAAAGCAGGAAGCAGATAGGCAGAGGTTATAGAGTTTAGAGAGGACAGAGGAGAGTTCTGGGGCACATTTCTTCAGTACTATGACTGGGATTCCGTCACCGCCGCTCGCTTTGTGTGGGTCAAGTTGCGCAATTATCTTACTAACTCACGAGGGAATAGGAATAAGATATGTTTCTTCACTGGGAAAAACCAAAACATATCCCTTCAGTACTAATAAATATTGAATTCAACTTATACTACCATTATTTTAGTATTTATATGCTGTTTTATACATCTCCAAAAACTTATCTGCAAGACCCTATTTGAGAGAAGATATAAGTGTATAAGTGTTTGCATATTTTTCTCAATTTTTCTAATTGTAAGATTGTAGGTCACTACATGTACTTAGATATGCGGTGTCTAGGACAGATATCCCGACAGAGCCCATTTATTTTCAGGTTAGTTTTACGCTCAGAGTTTTATTTCTGTAAGACTAGTTGTCACTTCAAGTTCAAGAGAGCAAAGTTAGTACTGCTAATTAACCCATAGAAGAGATGTATTCATGCCTATCCCAAAGGTATGTGGGCGAAAGTGAACATAATGAATTCTGATGGAATTCGAACTCAGCTAGCCAGTTTCTTTTTCCGAGTCATTTACTGTTACACTAACCGTACATAAAAATATATACAGGGTGATTGAAAAGTAACTCCCTATTTCATGTATGCATGGCCACCAGAAGTCCTGACTTAACGACGTTTTGACGTTTTTTTTTTCACTTGGTTAAAGAAGAAAGTCTACTATATTTGAGTTTGAGTTTTGCTTAACGGCATATCAATACCTTTATGGGTTTTTTAATGCTAAAAAGGTGGGGTTTTAAGGTATTTTTTATGTTCAGTTATAGTGAGAAAGTTGATTTAGTTTGATTTTAATGAAAATTTGTTGTTTTTATTCTTTTTTTATTTTAGAAAACTAAAAATATCTTCTAGTTTTGTATTCAAAAATTTTTGCTGATAATAATTTTTTCCTTCAAAAATATGTTATGGTAATAATTCTTTCTTCAAAAATGTATTATTAGTAATATTTTTCTTCAAAAATGTATATTTTTCTATAAAAGTTTATTTTTATACTTTCATAGTGTTTTGACCCCAGTTTGGAGGTTAAATTTTTGCCCATAGCTGGGACCCTAACAGGTACTACCACTCCGGGTCAAGGTGGACCTGGGAACAACAGCAACTAAGAGGTGGTTCCATGCTCCTCACAACCTGCCACTCGGAGGCCTTGCTGCCGGATGTAGTTTGCCGTCATGCCCAGGACCAGGAAGAACTTGAAGAACGAATACAAGAAGTTATGGCTTCCATACAACAAGAGTTGCTGATTAAATCAGCTGACTCGATTCCTGGGCTGCTCGTGAAGTTGGTAGTGATAATTGGTATCCATGTTGAATCTTAAATAAAACTCTTATACTAAACTCTTATATTCATTTCTTGTACAAATTATAGTTAATAAATAAATTATAAGTATTTTTTAAATTGGGAGTTACTTTTCAGTCACCCTGTATACTGGCGAAAGATAAAATTTCACAACCCGAAATATGTTTCAGTGTATTCAAGATTAAACGTATAGCTAACGTAAGTTGATTACTACGTAAATACTCCTATGTACAGATTAATACATGCCAAAGTCAAATAATAATTTGTTCTATCAATAGTACCCACCGACTCCATATTAATACGCTTTCTATCCTCTTTGGGCATAGACAAAACCTTGGACTGCTGTATGCAAACTATTCTACAAATGGCTAATGTATTTTTTGGTTGGTTGTTTTGTTTTATGGCATATCAACCTCTGCGGGTCATTTATTGCCAACTAAATTTTATTTTATTTATTGCTGGTAATACCTTTTTCTTTCAACAATTTATTGTTATTTTTATATAAGTTTTGTGTCTAGTAATACATTTTTCTTTTCGAGTATCAAGATTCATTGGGACTTGTTTTTTTTTAAAGGTCAGGGTCCCCAAGTCCTACCCTTTTCTTTAACCCATAACTGGAGGGAAGGGACGGATTAATACCTTTCCCAAGAGTACCAGTGCTTAAGTGAACGCAGGGTATTCAACTAGAATTTGAACTCGGCTCACCGATTTCTCTTTCCGAGCCGATATCCACTGCACCACAACGCACATCCGTCACTAAACGCTTACAGCACCTGGTATTCCCAAGCGGTCACCCATCTAAGTACCGACCAGGCTCAGTGTTGCTTAACTGCGGTGATCGAGCGAGAACCGGTGTATTCAACGTGATATGGCCGTAAGCAGCTCATATATAATTTCACACTTCTTGCACATGCTGACGTAATGTAGTAATAGTTGTAGGTGGGTCAACTAAACGTATCAGGCGTCGCCCAATCATGTCCTATAGTGACGGTGCCGATTAGGATAATTAAACATTTTATGGAACACAATGAGTAGTATGGATAGGATGTGAGCGGTATTATTCTGCTGGAATATCATATCGTCTTCCTTTTGCTGGAATGGGTTGAACAATGTTACGGACATACAGAGAACTGTTTAACATTCACTCCATTCCGTAATGACCCTTCTTAACCTTGTGTTATATACTAGCGCTGAAAAACGACGAGAAACACGTATATATATATATATATATATATATATATATATATATATATATATATAAAATACAATCTTACATTTTTTATTATTCTGCTTGTGTAAAGCGGAAGAGAGTTCGCGCACACGAAGAAGCTGTCGGGTTTCAGAAACAAAGTCAGCTGACCTTTCCTTAAGAATGTCAGTGTTAATTTTAAGGAAGTTCTAAAGAGTAGATAAGTGCCTTCAAGAAATATTTTTTATTTTATTGTATTTATTAAACTTAGCCTACTACTAATATATATAGCTGTTATGAGTTCAAGCCTACAATAAGAAATCTACTAGTTTTGAATTTTAATCCTTATATACATTTATAGAATTTCAAAATTACGAATACCAAGAGTATATTTGTTTTTTGTTGAAGAATCCGAAATGCTGGTCGTAAAGCGTTTTGCTAAAGCTACATCGACCTTTTCTCTACTTTTAAATGTTTTGCCACAGAGAAAAATGTTTTTAGGAAACTGAATAAATGAATATTCGCAGACATTAAATCAATTGCGATGCTGACGGAAACCTTTCAACTCTACTGAGCGTGACATCGAGCATTACGACGCATTTTTATGAAAAAAATTGGCTAGTTAAGATCTATTGTGATTTCCTTGTCTTGATTCAAAAATCCACTAACGGACGAAAATTCCACTGACGGCTCAACACCTTACCAAGTTGTTTAAATATTGAAAGTCTTTTTATCCCCATTAAGCCGAAATTCTTTCCCAAAGGAAAATATAATTCAGTCATTTTGAATAATGACGGTTGCATTATTGGCAAACACATTTTTGATATATTTGAATATTTTTTGTTTCCATTTTAACAGAGCGACATTACGAACGACTGAATAGAAGGATTTGATTGGATTAACTGCCAAACGTGTGATGTGTGGAAGCCACGCCAAAATTTTGTCTTTTGTAGTTTTTCTTTTACATTCGTATACCAGACACAATTATATCAAACCGACTGGATAAATGAAATATAAAAGTGATAACACACTAGTGTTTTTTTTTATTTTTATTTTAAGAGAGTTATTTTTGCTTATTGTCTGTCGTGATGGTTACGTCAGAATAATGACATTTTAGAACGTTCGAGGTAAACTGAAAGCTCAGTCTATTTTATTTATTTCAGTTTTTTTTTCTATCCGAATGTTTCCAAAATTTAGATTCCTCGATTGTCGTTAAGGTTTCTTGGTTTCTTTTTATTAATTGACAATTTGATAAGTTTAGCTTGCCACCTTGTAACTGAGACAATTTTTTCATGCAGTTCGGCCATTTTGCTTTCCTTGTAATGTAATCTACAAAAGATTTTAGTAGGTTTCATAGCCAGTTACACAGCTACACACGCACACATAGACACACAATACACCCAACTGAACATACACAGATATAAATACTGGGTCAAGCAATTAATAATTCATAACAGTACTGTCAGTTAAGTGTCATACGTGATACACTTGGGCGATCATGTCTCGAAAGAGACATGACTGACAGAGCAGAAGATTTTCCCGCAGTAGGTTGCCATTACTTTCTGCGGTAGACTGGTTGACAACAAAACACTTTCTGTCCTGCTATTTAATCCATAGCTGGAGGGGAGGGCGACGGATTAATACCTTTCACAAGTTGGAAAACTACAGTAGAATACAGTACTGTAGGGTTTCTATTTACATTCACCCCCCCAGCCCCACCCCGGTAGTTCATATTAACATGATTCTGTTTCACAAGGGAAACAACTCAAGTATCTTAAATATTTTTAGAGATCAGTTTCCCTACAAATCCCAACAACTTTCCAGCACCTTTTTCAGGAGTCTCAGAGATCCGAACAGTGCCGAGCTCTTTATAGTCTGAACCTTTTCACAAGTTTGTGATTCTTCTAATCTCGAATCTAGCCTTTCTGGCACTGTTTCAAACTCGCCTACATAGTCAATAGCTAAATCCACTGCTAGGAAGGTTGGATCACTGTGTCGGGTCAGGATGTTTTTTTCCGCCTGAATCCATCCTGCAAATATACAAATCAACCATCTGTCCGTGCATGGAATAATGCTGTCATATATGGTCAAGCGCACCCGCTGTTCATCTCAGCGTTTATGACAGGCTCCAAAGGAGAATCAGTCATGTGATAGGTACCGACTTGGCGGCTCTACTCCAGCCACTTTCTCACCGACGGGATGTGGCTTCCCTTTGTCTACCATTGCAGCTGTCATCACACCTGTATCCCCACCCTAACTGGTTCGTCTTTCTCTTTACTCTCCTTCTATCTAATTTTTTACTCTTATGTAGCCCACTGCATATCAGTGGCGTTCCCGCTTTGCTCGGGGTGATACCATTAAAAAAAATAATAATGAGCATGATCCTAGCCGTCATACCTTTCTCAGCTTTCTTGTAAGGTGCTGGGATTTTCTTCATTTCCTCTCACTAATTCCCATTCACTACGTGATTTGTCGACAGGTCATGATTTACCATCTTTTTGTTACCCATATTTTAAATTCAACCAAGAAGTTTATTCTGTTTAATTATTTATTGGATTTTCATGATTTTCGATAAGAAATACCCAAATCAAAATTTTGAATGAATTATAAACTTAGTAAATAACTAATCTATCCCTCCCCACCTCTCTCCCCCTCTCCCTCCCCTCTCTCTCTCTATATATATATATATACATATATATATATATATATATATATATATATATATATATATCTATATATATATATTGTGTGTATTTAGGCAGCATTTTTTATTGATGCACGTTTCATTAAATAATATAGACAAATTTTGTCTATTTTATGTAAATTTTTTTCATGTCGTTTGATAAGCTTAATAGCATTATCGTTGAAAGAAGAAAGAAAATCAAAATATTGGTACATATTTTATAATCCTATCTGAGCTTTCAGCTGACATCAGCCATTATCAAAGATGACAATTATATTAAGTGTATTAAACAGTTCGCGGACGAACAATAGTGGTAGTCTGTTTTGTTTGCATGGAAGATTTTCAAAGTAATGACCAACAAGTGCGTACGGGACACTCGAAGCGAAAATCGCACCACAGCTGATGACGTCATACATGACCACGCGAGAGTGGATTCGAGAAGTATTAATTATCGAAAAGCATTGGGATAACCAATCGCTTCTGTGATCTATTATAGGCGTTTAAGATATATATATATATATATATATATATATATATATATATATATAAAATATATTTTTATAAATGGAACTGTTATAAATGTGTTTGTGTGTGTGTGTGTGTATTCGTTACCTATAGACTCTGAAACGGCTGAACCGATTTTCTTGAAAATTTACACAGTTGTACTATAAGCGTCTGCGAGTGTTCTTAGCTAGGTTTTGTGTCGAGGTACCCCCCGATAAATATCGATAATCGAAAAAAATCGGGTTATAGAAGGAGTGGTCTGATTTTGATCAAGTTTGATACACTCATAGACAAAGATATAAGAAACGATATTGAGAAGTTTCAATGTTGCAGTTCTTACAATAGTGCAAAAAATCGATAATATATATATGTATAAATCGATACCAGGAAATCAAAATTTGACTTACATCCATTTATTTTCTTTCAGTCTACGGTTTCGCTTTAACCGGAAACATTTTAGTCTTTTGTGCCAACGTCCAAAGAGTCTGAGCTCCAGGACCATAGATTAGTTTTAAAGCTTTCATTACACCCGAGCAACGCCGGGCTATACTGCTAGTATATATATATATGTATATAGGTAATGAAGTCAAGTCCGTGAATGGCGAGGAGAATCCAATGTGTACGTACAGACGCATTTGTGAATGTGTTAATATGTAGGATAATATGTATATACGTGTTCATGTGCTTGTGAGTGAGCGTGTAATGAGTTTCTGGTCACTATCTAAGGCTGATGAACTTTTCTCGACCAGTCTAATGATTCCCAACCGAAATAAGCTAAAGTTTCTGTTCTAGATAATGTCACTTGATTTTTATTTCATTTTCAAGAAATGTCTATTCCGGGAAAATATTTCAGGTGGATTTTTCCCATTGTGTCTTCAATCTTAAATTTACTTACAACTTTAGCCGCATCTCGGTTAATTTTAGACAAAATGTCATGATTTCTATCAACTTTATAGGTACTGGTAATTTTATAGAGATAAGTTCCTAATAGCAGGAGCGGTTGACTTTATAGATTTCCTGGAATTTTTTAATGTTTTAATATCCTGTAAGTATTTGTTTGACGATTTTCAAAACTTAATTTTCTTGAAAACGAATATCCGCTCCGATATCCACTGCAACACAACGCACATCCGCTCCGATATCCACTGCACCACAACGCACAACCGCTCCTATATACACTGCACCACAACACACATACAATCCGATATCCACTGCAACACAACACACATCCGCTCCGATATCCACTGCACCACAACGCACATCCACTCCGATATCCACTGCAACACAACACACATCCGCTCTGATATCCCCTGCACCACAACGCACAACCACTCCGATATCCACTGCAACACAACACACAACCACTCCGATATCCCCTGCACCACAACGCACATCCACTCCGATATCCACTGCAACACAACACACATCCGCTCCGATATCCACTGCACCACAACGCACAACCACTCCGATATCCACTGCAACACAACACACAACCACTCCGATATCCCCTGCACCACAACGCACATTCACCTCGATATCCACTGCAACACAACACACATCCGCTCTGATATCCCCTGCACCACAACGCACAACCACTCCGATATCCACTACACCACAACACACATCCACTCCAAAATCCAATGCACCACAACAAACATCCTCTCCGATATCCACTGTAACACAACACACATCCAATCCGATATCCACTGCACCACAACACACATCCACTCCGATATCCACTGCACCACAACGAACATCCTCTCCGATATCCACTGCACCACAACGCACATCCGCTCCGATATCCACTGTAACACAACACACATCCACTCTAATATCCACTGCAACACAACGCACATCCGCTCCGATATCCACGGCAACACAACACACATCCGCTCCGATATCCACTGCACCACAACGCACATCCACTCCGATATCCACTGTAACACAACGCACATCCACTCCGATATCCACTGCATCACAACACACATCCGCTGCGATATCCACTGCACCACAACGAACATCCACTCCGATATCCACTGTAACACAACGCACATCCACTCCGATATCCACTGCATCACAACACACATCCGCTCCGATATCCACGACAACACAACACACATCCACTCCGATATCCACTGCACCACAACGCACACCCGCTCCGATATCCACTGCACCATAACACACATCCACTCCGATATCAACTGCAACACAACGCATATCGCTCCGATATGCACTGCACCACAACGCACATCCGCTCCGATATCCACGACAACACAACACACATCCACTCCGATATCCACTGCACCACAACGCACACCCGCTCCGATATCCACTGCACCATAACACACATCCGCTCCGATATCCACTGCATTATAATGCACATTATGTATTTATAAATAAAAAAAAATATGTACGATGGCCAACAGAATATGACAGAGATGCAGTTCGACTAAGAGTAGTTTCTCAGGGTGCAATGAGGGATGCATATCTGTTTTTGTCGGTGACTTAGTTTTTTTTTTTTAGTCGGACTTCACAATTTGAGGCTGTTTAGCTGTTTAATAAAATATAAAAACATGTATAACCATTTAAAATAACGTTTATATATATATATATATATATATATATATATATATATATATATATATATTTTAATTCAGATACTTCAATCCAAGGGGAAAAAGCAGGAAGGTAAATTCCAAAAAACCCGATCCTAATTAATATTAAACATTTATTTTAATATTAAAAAATGATACAGGAAGAGAGCTCCATGTAATAAAATATTACAGAGCAAATATATATTAAAAAAGGATTAATTCAAAGATGTTGAATGGGGATCTTCATATCGAAATGGCCATTCAACATCTTTGAATTAATCCTTTTTTAATATATATATATATATATATGAGATGAGTTTTCCCTTTATTTGTGTGTGTAGGTGTACGTGAGTGTAGGCGCATGCACGCGTGTGTAGTCGTGCGCCTTTATGTCTCGGCGTACGTGTAATTTTGTCATCTACTTAAAAAACAAATGGAGGCATCGCTGGACGGTAATGAACGTCATTTAGTGATCAACTTGTCCGAAGTCGCATTTAATTGTATGAATTTATCACATAAAAGTCGTCATTTTTTTTTTATTTTATCGAGCTTGTTTTATAAATGTCGCTCATTTTTTCCTTATCTATTTATTTATTTATTTATTTATTCCCCTTCTTTTGTATCCATCCAATTATTTCATTTTCATAATTACTCTTGTTGATTTCCTCTTCTTTTAGGTTTAATATTTACTTGTTTTATTATTATTATTATTATTATTATTATTATTATTATTGATTTGGCTTTTTCTCCTTTACTTCCTTTTAATATATTTCTTTTCTGATTTCTCTATGAGCTCTGGAAAGTAACCACCAGTCATTTAATATGAACAAAAAATGAGCCTATTTAGTGCAGTGACGCCTTAGTCCCCTTCAAAGTAATCTTTTTTGACTTTATACAATTTGTCCAACATCCCTTCCAATTTTTAAACCTGCAAAGCTTTCTTTCGGGATTACCATCATCTGCTTTGTCGAGTTTCAATTTAAATTTTTCAGTGGTTTTATCTTTGAGAAAAATGCAGAAGTCGCTGAAATATTGACTGTAGGTGTGTGGGGGGTGGTAGGGAAAGAATTCGGTGATATCGTGTTTTTTATCAAATGATTCTGCACGAGACTTGAAAAATCTATTCATTGTATTGTGTTGTGAATGCGACAGTCATAGAATTTCCAAGTTAAGTCAGTGGCGTCTTATTCTTGACTGAGTAATCATATTGGAGAATCTATGTTCACGTATGCGCATTAAGGACCAATCAGACAAGTGTCCACAACTTATTCTTGAAATATTCAAAATGGCTGGATAAATCCCGGGGAAACTGCGTTTATATTCACGAGGGCGAGGCTGAAAAATTATCGGCGTGTGCATGATGCTCTACCCGGCTGAAATTTTATGCTTGGTTACTTGGTCATATTTTAGAAAGAAGCCTAGGTAGGCACGGTAGGCAATGTTTACCTTGAATAAAATAGACCAGCATTTACATTTTCCTGTTGCAGTTCAATAGGTACCTAATCCTACAAAGTTATGGAGGTTACTCTGACTATTATGCAAAAAATGCATTTTTTTTTGTTTCTGTAAATTTACTACGTAAAGGTCACAAAATGCCTACCCTGAGTAATTACTGACGACACGTACCTGTTTGAGGGATAGTTAAGCTGAGAACTTTTCAGTAACCCTCGTTATATAATTTTTCCTCTCCTTAAATGTTGCATATGTATCTTTTACACACACACACACACACACACACACACACACACACACACACACACACACACACACACATATGCGTTCTCCTTATATATATATATCTTAAGTGAATCAGTTCGCAAGGGACCCAACTCTGCATTTTTTAAAAATTCAGGTCAATATTTGACCTTGTAAATCAAGGCACCATCTGGTTAACTGGAGAATTTTACATCTGAAAAGCAATAACTGCGGGTATTATTTACGCACAGAATCGTAGAATAGCCAATTCCAAGAGTTGGGACATTCTACTGTTAAAGATACTAAAGTCAGTAAACAAGAATTTCAGAAAAATAATGTTGCTATATGGGTTGGGTTGGTGAAGTTAAAGACCCATAAATACCAAAATGTAAATGTTGGTAGGTATTTATCGTACTGCATGTTGCACAGTATCGACACGTTCTGTAATCAAAGGAGAGTAAAAATAAACATAAAACATTGGCACAAGTCAAGAAGCGAAAGAGAAAGATCTTACGGGAAGCACTAGTGACAAAATTAAAAGAAGTCGTTCTAAGGATAAAAAGAAAGGAAAAAACTTGAAGCAGATAAAACTCTCGATCTAATGAAAGAGAAACAGCAGATGGCGTTTGGAAATGGCTCAGAATATGTGATTTTAAACAAAAGTAAATGACTGACTCAATAAAAAATGGGCAGAGATTGAAAAACTGCAGAACATAGACGCAGCAGACATGCATAAAAAGATAAAATAAATTTAGGTAGACTAATCTTTATTATATTGTCAATCTGTCCTGTGATTTAACCTATAATCTGTCACTTGCCTCCAGTTATGGGTTAAATAACAGGACAGATTAGGTCCTATTACCTTGGCTGGCAACCAGTCTACCGCAACCAGTCTACCGCAAAAAGCAATGACAACCTACTGCGGGATAATCTTCAGCCAGTCAGTCATGTCTCTTTCGAGACATGATCGCCCAAGCGTGTATCACGTATGGCACTTAACTGACTGATTGTCAAAGTAATAATATATAATTGAAAGAAAACTCTACCGAACAATTATATATATATATAAATTATACAAATATAATCTATATATATATGTGTGTGTGTGTGTGTGTGTGTGTGTGTGTGTGTGTGTGTGTGTGTGTGTGTATTTTACAACATTTTGATTACTTGCCCTGAAACAAGCCACTGAATTTAAAATCTGTAACTTTGTAAATCAGTTAAGTGCCATACGTGATACACGCTTTGGGCGATCATGTCTCGAAAGGGACATGACTGACTGGACAGAAGATTATCCAGTAATACGTTGCCATTGGTTTATGTGGTAGACTGGTTGACAACAAAACCCTTTCTGTTTTGCTATTTAACCCATAGCTGGAGGGGAGGGCGACGGATTAATACCTTTCACAAGTTGGAAAAGTACAGTAGAATACAGTACTGTAGGGTTTCCATTTACGTTCACCCCCAGCTCCACGCCACTATTTCATATTAAAATGATCCTGTTTCTCAAGGGAAACAACTCAAGTTGAAGTTAGTTGAAATTATTCCTCTAAGAGCCTTGCAAATCAGTCAGTTAAGTGCCATACGTGATACACGCTTTGGGCGATCATGTCTCGAAAGAGACATGTCTGACTGGGCAGAAGATTATCCAGCAGTAGGTTGCCATTGCTTTCTACGGTAGTCTGATGGCGACTAAGGCTATAGAAGCCAATCTATCCTGTTATTTAACACATAACTGGAGGGAAGAGACGAATTAATACTTTTCCCAAGGGTATTTGTGCGTAAGTGAATGCAAGGAGTTCAACTGGATTTCGAACTCGGCTCTCCGATTTGTCGTTCTGAGTCGATATCCACTGCACGACAACGCACATCCAACTTTGTAAATAAATTCCTTATTTTGTTTCATTAAAAATAAGACGTACGTTTCCTCTTCATTATCACTACATACTTCACGTTTACTGGAAACTTTCAAGGTCCGGGTTTTCAGGCGAGTAGAGAACGAGTTTCGGGAATAGACAAACAATAGAAAAAGAAGTTTGACAAGAACGTGTTTCCTCGCTAGATATATTTAACCCGTACAATACGGTACGGTAGTAAAAGAACTAAAAACACGACCAGGATTTATTTTTGTTGCGTTTGACCGTAAAATTACGCAAAGGACTTTTTGTTGATGGCATATTAAGAAATAAAACTGAAATAATTGTGGGATAGGAAATTAAGAATTAAAATCAACCTTCTTCTTCACTTTTATAAAAATTCACAATGACGTGTGAAATCCTGTTTTTTCCCAAATAGAAAAAAGATTGACCATGTGCTTAAAGAATAAGTCAAAACCGGATTTCGCAAGTAGATGTTAAATTAATTTTCTGAACAATGGAAGCGATTTGCAAAATTAAAAATTCTTTCGTGATCCAGTGCGAAAAATCAAATACTATAAAAGGCTCCGATCACCGTTCGTCAGTCAAAAGTGGAAGCAGGACAGACGACAAGCTAAAATGTAACAAGGCAGAAACTTCAAGTGGACCCGGACATAAGGTCGCACATCGTCCCTCTTTCTCCTTCTTTCTCTTCCTTTTACTTCTTCTTCTTCATCCAAAGACATTCCTACCAAACAAACACTTATGTGCTTACATACATACATACATACATACATACATATAAACTCTTTCTAACAAATTACTACTACGAACATTTTCTACAACTCTTGATACCCTTAACACATTACTTGTTTCTCATTGAACATTAACTACTACCTATTCTTGTTATTCCTTTCTTTTAATAAATTTCTATTTTAACATGAAAAATGTATATTTTATCATTCCACAATCTCCAACCAACCTGCTTCAACCTTCTGATGATAATTCTGAATAAAACTTGTAAGCTGTAAGGAGTTCGGTTATGTATGACACAAATAAACACTAACCATCTCTCCATATCAACAGAACTATTAGATGAGGTGATCGTGTAAAGCAATTTGGTTGATTGATTTGATTTGATTTTTACGGTTTATCAACGTTTTGTGGGTCATTCAAAATCGAAATATATTTTTGGGTTGATTAAGAATTCTTTATTTCAATCAGTGTATATTGCATTATCAATTTTTGAGAATAGCTATAATTTTTCCAGATACAAGTGCTACTGTTTAACCCATAGCCACGGGGTAAGAGATGGATTCATACCTATCCCATGAGTATTTGCGTGTAAGTGAATCCTACGAACCCGAAAGGAATTCAAACTCGGCTCTCCCGCTTCTCCTTGCGAGACGCTATCTATTAGATATACGGGGAAAGCAAGAAGAAAAGACAGACTTGTAAAGAAAACGAAGTACATAGTGACGAGCAAAAGGGGCAACTCAAAGTGTGAGCTACTCATCGGGGATGCCAAATAATCAAGCAGGGGCTGAAAATTAAGTCTTTGTTTTGTATCTTCTTCTATGTGACCTGTCCTTTCAGGACGTAATCGATCATGGTTCTCCACGTCTCCCTATCCCTGGTGGCTCTTAATATGTTTTCTCCTGTTACACCTCGCAACCCCGTTTCGTCATCCACCTGATCAGGCCCTTCAAATATGTTATCCGCTGCCTTTCTCTATCTCTTTTTCCTTCCATCTGGCCTGTCAGTATCAGGTTCTCCAAGCCCTCCTTCCTTATTGCATGTCCCAGGAACTTCAGTTGTCTCTTCCTGTTGCTCACTATTAATTTTATTTTCGTTACCATTCTTTCCAACACCTCATCGTTGCTCGCATGCTCGGTCCACGATATCCACAGCACCCTTCTGTACAACCACATTTCTGCTGCTTCAAGTTTTTTCCTCATTTTCGTATTGAAGAACTGACATCACATAGCAATCTAGCACTCTCTTCTTTGTTTCTAGGGAAATTGTCCTGTTTCTTAATACTCTTCTCGGCTCCTAGAATGCATCCTTGTGCTTTTGGATATAAGGAATATAAATGTATTGAAACTGCTGTAATCACAATGTGAGGGGTCAGTTTTTATACTGCTTGTTATATGGAACTGATCCCCCACTTTATATCCAGCATCCTTCTGTAGAACCACATTAACGCTGCTTCAAGTTTTTTTCCTCATCTTCAATGAAATTGTCCAGCATTCACTGCCGTATTGAAGAACTGACATCACATAGCAATCTAGCAGTCTCTTCTTTGTTTTTAGTGAAATTTTCCTGTGTCTTTGTGTTACGTCGGGTAACAGAATTATGTGAAATAATACAAAACAACGTAATAGTATAAAAGTAGGTGTATTGACAGGAAAGAGAAGTATTTACATGAGGTGAGGATTAGTAGAATACTGAACAAGGTAATTAGTATACAGTATCGTCGTAGAGACGTGATAGATTGACTAGTAGAACACTTCCGGTACAATACCGGAAATACCCGACTGACTCGCTCACTCGACTTCCTTACTCAACTTCCTTCCTCGAGGTATAATCACTACTATTTTATATAGTGATTCGAATAGTCCATTTCCGTGGAAAGGTGGAGAGCGCCCCAACACTTTGTACTTTACGTGACATATAAACCTTATTGCGCATATGAATAGAGAGGTTTACCATTTTCATTCGTATGGGGATGGGCTATCATAAAGGTGGTTCAAGAATGGCAGCCATACTTGCTTTAGTTTAGTTTTTTTTTTTCTCTCTCTCTCTGGAGCGTATTTTCCGAATGTAAATTTACTCGAGCCTTACCAAATTTTATGTGATAAAAATGCACATTTAAAAATTAAAAAAAAAAACAGAGAAAATGTTAAAGGGAGATAACCGCAGATTCGAATGTTAGAATATTATCATTGATAACTCTCTCCTCCAACTTGCGGACCCTAGTTACTATATTCTTAATACTTAATATAATGCAAGAATATCACAATGATAAGATCGGTCAATAATCAGTTATAACAATTTATGCTGTGACTCTTGCATCCAATTACAGGTAACCCATAATAGTTTTTAAATTTTGAAATATTTATTTCTTTTTGGCATCAATCTTTTGAAACTGTTTGTAAATCTTTGACTGTCTTTCAATCATTCCGCCACACCTGCTTTCCTCACCCATGAGGTGCGCATTTCTCTTTGAGCACCACTGTATTAAATAATACATTCAGAATGAATATTTGCTCACAGCAAATTTTATGTGATAAAAAGTACATTTAAAGATTAATAAAAAAAACAAAACAAAAAACTAAAACAGAGGGAGTGCTAAAGGAAGACAACAGCCGATTCAAAATCAGAACATTATCATTGATAACTCTCTCCTCCAACTTGCGGGCCCTATTTACTATATTCTTAACACTTGAAATAATGCAAAAATATCACAATGATTAAATCGATCAATAATTATTTATAACTGTTTATACTGGGACTCATATATGCAATTATAAGTAATCCATAATATTTTAAATTTTGAAATCTCATTTATTTTTAGCATAGGAATTTTTTTAAAAGAGTTTCTAAATCTTTTATTGTTCTTTTCCGCCTCACCTGATATCTTCTTCTGTCGCACCTTTGAGGCGCGCAGCACCATTTGAGAATCAGTGGATTGGTCCAAATCTATTTACAGCTATCTATTTTGCTATGTGCCTCGTGGTGTAGCGGATATCGGTGGAACAAGGAATGGGAGAGCAGGGTTCGAATTCCAGTTGAATTTGTTACATTAACTTACATGCAAATACACTTGGGAAAGGTACGAATCTGTCTCTTCTCCATCCAGCTATAGGTTAAATAGCAGCAGAGATTATGTTCTGTAGTCTTGATTACCGTAGAAAATAATGGCAATCTACTACGGAAAAACCTTCTGCTCAGTCAGTCATGTCTCTTTCGAGACATGATCGCCCAAGCGTGTATCACGTGTGGCACTTACTAACTGATTTTGCGATGACTCTTTAGTCGTATGAGCCAATTTATTTAAATCTATTAATATCTACCAATTTCAGTTTATTTGTATATAATTCTTTGCTTCACGTTTGCTCATTGGAGAGCCTAGGTTATACAATATCATTATCTTTCTATGTGGTGCAGTGGATATCGACTCGGAACGACAAATCGGGGAGTCAAGTTCGAATTTCAGTTGAATTCCTTGCATTCACTTGCGCCAAATACCCGTCTCTTCTCTCCAGTTATGGATTAAATAACAGGATAGATTGGGTTTTATAGCCTTGGTTGGCAACCAGTCTACTGCAGAAAGCAATGGCAACCTACTGCGGGATAATCTTCTGCCCAGACAGTCATGTCTCTTTCGAGACATGATCGCCCAAAGCGTGTATCACGACTGACTGACTGACTGACTGAATATAATAGTTGAAAATATGATTAAGGCTTCTACTAGGCATAAAGTGAGGGATCAGTTTTATATTGTTTTGAAGTAATTAACTGATCCCCCACTAATTATACTTTATATAATAATGTAATATAATCTATATTTTCTCCTTCCAGTTATGGGTTAAATAATGGGACAGATTGGGTTCTATAGCCTTGACTGGCAACCAGTCTACCGTAGAAAGCAATGGCAACCTACTGCGGGATAATCTTCTGCCCAGTCAGTCATGTCTTTTTCGAGACATGATCGCTCAAAGCGTGTTTCACGTATGGCACTTGACTGACTGACTATTTCAATTAATCTCTCCCTTCTTCTTCGTCCGTTTCTGTTTTCATTTCATCATATGTTTCCAGCCAAGTGAATGGTTGTTGACAGTTTAGTTGATATTTCAGTAAATTAATACCTAGGCGACATATAATCAGCCGAAAGTGAATAGCTATCTTCACGTAGAATGTAGAGAACAGAAAACCTTGCATGGCGTGAAGGTTAGCAAACATGCCTTTCAAACATTTGCTACAACGGTGAATTAGATATTTTCTGAGTATCTCAGAATCCTGGCCTTGTGCCAGAGTGAGTTAAATTTAGTTCATAATAAATTACTATACCATATTTATAAGTGTTCTGATTCGTATTCCTAAAAATCGTGTTTTGAAATATATGCCCATTAAGAATGATTCTCATATGTGTACTTAAATGGATTCCTTTCGGAAGCTTCGTAGATGTAGTGGCCTCGGTTAAGTACTATGGACACTTCAAAACATAGCCGACAATCCCCGCATTTAAAGATATCATCAGGTTGATTGAAGGATGGATGAATAAAAGTGTTTTGTTTGTAAAATAAGTGAAATTTTATTAACTGAACAGAATAACACATTTGTAAGAAGTGAAATGTTCAAATAAAAATATGTACGTAGTTAAGTGTTCCAGAGAAAGAGTAGTAAGGAGTTAAATAAATCCAGAGCTTATAGTTGATTGAAGCAGAATGTCTGTATGTAGAAAAATTAACAGGTTACTAATAAAGTCTGTGTTCCTTTCGTTTTTATAGCCGGTGAGAAAGTGAAAAGGAAGGTTAAAGCAACAAAGGAAAATTGTACTTATCGAACATTAGTTTTTAGGAGTCATATATATATATATATATATATATATATATATATATATGTTTAAATTTTAAAATCATTTGTTTCTGATGAAAGGCCGAGACCGGTCTGAAATATATATATATATATATATATATATATATATATATATATATATATATTGTCAAAAAAAATACATATTTAAACTTACAACTTTTTAGTAGTTTTTCCTATATATATATATATATATATATATATATATATCTGCTTCCTGTTTTCCTGCCTGTTGGAAGTCCTCCTGTGTAGTTCCTATATTTAAGAATTCTGGTGAACCCTCAGACCCCGCCAATTACCGTCCTATTAGTCTCCTTCCGATCTTTGGCAAAGTTTTCGAAGCCATTATCAACGCCGAGGTGATTCAGCATCTCACGGCCAACGGGCTTCTCTCTGACAAACAGTATGGGTTTCGCTTCACCAGGTCTACTGCTGATATGCTAACGACCATTACCGAGTACATATACTGGGCACTTGACAAGAATGGCGAAGCCCGAACCGTTGCCTTGGATATCTCCAAAGCGTTCGACAGGGTCTGGCATGCTGGCCTCTTGTGTAAACTGCGGAGCTACGGGATAACTGGACATCTGTTTGACCTCATCCAGTCATTCCTCTCTAACCGCACATTGAAGGTGGTATTAAATGGGCATTCCTCCCAAAACTACCATACGAACGCGGGCGTCCCTCAAGGTTCTATCCTAGGTCCCACGCTCTTTCTGATCTACATTAATGATCTCCCCGACGCCATTAGATCCCAAGTTGGCATGTATGCCGATGACACAACAACCTGCTCTCGCATCGATCAAAAACCACGTACGGACGACAAAGTGAACCTCGCTGCCGTACTTGAAAAGGACCTCCAATCCATAGTGGCCTGGGGTAGGAAATGGCTAGTAAATTTATCTTATATTACAAAGATTATGGCACAAGGCCGAAAAATGGGAGGGGGAACAAAACTTGGGGTGGTCTTCAGTACTCTATCTTATACCTAGCTAATCGGATTCACGACCCATACATACGTTACAATTTTCTCAATCACCATAAGAATTTGTCCATCAACACTCATACATATCATACACCAAAATACCGCAAAAACCTTACCAGGGACCTACAAAACGCCCCAAATGTACATAAAAATTTGTGACTATTTACAAATATAATACAAAAATAGATTTAAAAATTTGTACATGAAATGACATGATGGGAAGGGGGAATGAAGAAACAAAAATCCCCAAACTAAAAACAATTTCAAATGAAAACATATACATAGTGTTAGTAAGACCCAAACACACCCTCATAATTAAAGAGGCCACTGTATTCTGCCTTAAAGGCAAAATCAAGTAGCTCTCTTTCTACAGGGGAATGGAGAAGCAGGTTAAAATAAATTGGACTGGGGAATATATAAGGCTGACCCAGCCGAGAGTAAAACGGGACAAAATAACGATGGACAACGGGGATCTCGAACTGGATCATAACAAAAGTATTAGAGCCGGGAACAGGCTAGGACAACTCATACCCTCACATTAACTAGGTACACAAAAGAATATCTACCTTAACCACGGGAAGGGTTCCAAAGGAATCCCCCCCGATGTGATTAGCAGATCTAAAAAAGAAAATCAAGGCTAGCCCCGGTCACACGAACCAGGCTCGCTGCATGTATCCACCTTTCGCAAAAGTCTGTCGGGTGCAGCCGTTTCCGTTCAGTTCTAATCTTCATTTTGAGCTGGTGCTCAAAATATCGGATTAGATCCTGATCCGAAAGACGACCGCCCCGCAAGACTTCCTCCAGTCGCGTCGTCCATATCACCATTCTAGCCGAAGCCAGCAGCGTCAGAAACACCATCCGCTTCACTCCAGAGTACGGGGGCAACACATTGTCCACAGCGTATGCGCGATCAATGAGCACGAGCTCCCGCGGCGCGATACGAGCAGTCAACTCGCCGACACGCGCCCACAACGGGCGAACGCGCGAACAATGGAAGAAGGCGTGCGCAGACGTCTCCTTGATTCCAAGGTTGCAACGTTCACAATCTGGCAAATCCGCCAGGCCCATTGCGAAACGCTTGTCATTGAGAGACAAACCATTCCGAGCCAATCGCCAGGTCAGAGAAAACTCAGAGTTGCTGAGCCAATCTGCACCTGGCGCCCAAGACCAATGAGAGCGGTACTCCACTCTCGACATGCCGAGCTTACTCCACAGCTTATCCTTCACGGCGCCCTCCACTAATCCCCGATAGAAGATTTTCCTAGGCTGTGAAAGGTCACTGGACCGTGGAATGGCCTGTAAAGCCGCCAGACATTCGAGGAGGAATTTCGGTCGCACCCAAGGCCTGACGGTCAGCCATAGGGTCGGGGGCGTGATGGTAAGGCAAGGGAACATGTCCCTCACTACCCCCGCAAGCAACCGATCTTCCTCTAACGCGCGCCTGAGGAATGCCAACCTTGAAGCGAGCACGTGGCTCCTCAAGTGTGGCATCCCCAGACCCCCTTGACACGGACGGAGGCAACAGACTCCTTTGTCGACCATGTGTTTGCGTCCTCTCCAAAGACAGGAGAATAGCAAACGCTCGAGCGCCTTCTCATGATCGTCACAAAGGGGAAGTACTGACAGCCGGTAAAGGATCATGGGAAAGAGGTATGTGTTACACACCTCCGCCAAGCCCTTCACGGAGAGACCCCGTCGACGCCAAATCTTGACCGACGCGCCGACCTTTGCCAGTACTTCTGACCAGTTTTTCTCCAGCTGTAAGTCCGGACCGAACCAAACTCCCGAGGAGCTTGACCGGCCCGTCCGTCCAGCTGAAGGGCCCCGGGAGGGAAACTCCCTTCCAGGCACCTAACCGCAAGCCGGATGACTTGTCGCAGTTAATTCTGGCCCCTGTCACCTTCTCGTACCGTACAAGCGCCTGGTGTACCGCCTCTATGTCCCTGCGGGAGGACACAAAGGTCGTTACGTCATCGGCGTACGCAGAAACCCTGGCTCGAGCTCCGCCAGGGACTTCAATTCCACGCAGGACCGGACTGCCCGTCTCGTCCCTTAGCCGGCGAAGGAGGGGCTCCAACGCCAAGACATAAAGGAGAGAAGACAGTGGACAACCCTGTCGGACCGACCTAGACAGCGCGAAAGCGCCCGACAGCTTCCCGTTCACCTGTACCACAGCCCGGGGGGAGCGATACAGAAGGCTAATCCAGCGGCTGAAGTCGGGTTTGAATCCGGCGGCCTGCAGGACAGCAGCCAGGTAGCCATGGTCAATCCTATCAAATGCCTTGGACTGATCTAAATTGATCAGCGCGGCCTCATCGTCGTCTTCTACACCCTCTATGATCGTGCGAATCAAGTGCAGGTTGCTCTGAATTGTTCTCCCCTTCACAGAACAAGTCTGATCCGGTTCCAACAGAGACTCGGCAACTAGCTGCAAGCGATTCGTCAGGATCTTGGCCAAAATCTTTAACTCTGTGTTTAGCAGAGTTATGGGCCTGTAATCGTCTAGTTCCCTCCCAACCTTCTTGCCTTTTCTCAACAGCGTGATCACGCCCCTGGTGATCCGACCGGGGATGGACCCCTGCCGAAACCAGTGGTTGAACACGACTGCCAAGAGCGGGACAAAAAGGTGCGACATCCTCAAGTACAATTCATAGGGCAAACCATCCAAACCTGGCGACTTGCCACTGCCGACCTTCTTCAAAGCCACGTAGATTTCGTCCTCCGTAATCTCCCCTTCGCAGCTAGCCGCTTCAGCCGGCAAAAGCCGGGGAAAGTCAGCCAAATAGCTGCGAAAGTCCTCGTCACGGAGACCAGGCTCCTTGGTAAATCGGTGTTCGAAATGCTGCCGGAACGCCTCGCACATGTCGTCGGTCGACCTAAGGAGATGTCCCTCCGGGTCGCGTACCTCTCGAATGTACCGGTCGCCGGCTCGGCGAATTTCTTCCTTGCGCAGTTCCGCGCCCATTTTCACAGCTTCGGAAGACATCTTGCTTAACTTAGCCCTAATTACCTGGCCCATGTAGCGCCCGCTAGTCGAACGCTCCAGGGCCTCCCCTGGCTAAGGCTATTTCTAGGAATCCCCACCAGCCTCCGCCCGGGCGAAATTAGCTCTAAGTGTCTTTGCCTCCGCAGCCTTATCTAGGTTGAGCCGCTGGCTATATTTGGTGGCGAAAGACCTAATGGAGTCCTTAAGACTAACCCACCACTTACTCCCAATGACTCGCCCAATTAACGCCCGCTGAACTAGTTTTGTCAGCTGGTCACGAAAGTCCCGCCTGTCCAGTAAGGACTGGTTGAACTTCCAATAACCAGCCAACCTAGGCCTAAAATCTAACACCACACGGGCACAAACGAGTTTGTGATCCGTGTAGCCTAACCAGTGGAACGTTGGACATTCTAAGAAGTCTATGTCGGCTTCTCTCACTAACACCCTATCCAGGTACGCTGATACCCGGGTAGAGGGCCAACTACGCGTCCACGTCCACATGCTCCCTTCCGGATGATCGACCCGGTATCTATCGACGAGACCAAAATCGCCGACCAGATTGACCAGGCTACGATCACCACTCCACCCGCTAGCGCCCCTCCCTCTATCCCATTTGGGGGTTAGGATGGCATTCCAGTCCCCAACTAAGATTAGCCGTGTTGAATGCACCATGAAGGGCTCCAACAGCCGAAAGAAAGAGACACGCTCACCTTGAACATTGGGCGCATAAACCGCAATCAGCCGGAACGACTTGCTTTTCACTGCAATATCGGCCACGATCAGCCGGCCCTCGGCACCGACATGGACAAGGTCAACCCTCGCGTCCAGGGTACGCTTAACCAGCAAAGAAACACCTCTGGCCCGCCGGCTCCCATATGCTGAATAAACGACAAAGTCGTCATCCAGCACACACGAGTCGACTTCGCAAACAAAGTGAGTCTCTTGGATCGCGGCCACATCCACGCCGTACGACAAGAGGTCACGAAGCAGGCGAGCCGCCTTGCCCCGATCCCTCAGGCCATACGCATTCAAACTGGCTATCTTGATAGACATTTCTTAGGCCTGAAAAAGAGAAACAGAAAAAACATGCAACAACGGCTCTAATCACATACGGGGAAAAAATCTCTGGTGGATGGGACCCCGACGGACTGTCCTAGGGACCCTGTACCTATATCGGACGTAATCCGTCCGTCTAGGACAATCCCGCCGACGTCCGTTGGATAAATAAGTTTTACCACCCTATATAAGCAGGGGTGGAGCAATACGGGGAACCTCCCCGAACAATTCTTAGCCATTTTTCTTAAATCGGGTGTGTTTTCTTTTACCATTGTTAGCTGCGAGAAATGTTTTTGCGCCTCTGCAATATGGTCCCAGACCCGCAGGTTCCCACCGGTGTTTCTTACCAGGGTGATGACGCCTGGGGCCTGGGCAAAGTTCCTCGGGTCTTCCGTGGAGAGACCCTTTACCGAGGTCAAGTTTAGCAGAGGCTTGAGCAGCCTTCTTCTGTGGGAAGACCACTCTTCTGCGATGTTGTCCTTGATCTTCAACAGGGCATCCCCTCGAGGGAGGGCATTTTTTTTCTTAGCCCGAGAGGGAGTGGGAGTAGGAGAAGGGGAGGGAGTGGGAGTTGATGTGCTAGATTTAGCCAGGGGGGTCAGTTTAAAGACAGGGGACTGGGAAGCTTTACGCGGGGACGAGGGGAGACTCCTAGCCTTTTGGGCGTATGTACATCTTACGGGGGAGACCGGCAGTGAGGAACATTTGCTTACTACCTTCCTCCTCTCGACACTCCTGCTCTTGCGCCGATTTTTTGGGTTGTCGCAGTCTACTTCCTCCTCGTCTCTCCCTCGCTTCAGGGAAGCTGATCTCTCCACCTCCATATGCTGTTCTTCTGGGGGGGATGGACTTCTCTCCTTCGTCTGCTTCGGCGGAGACTTCTTTACGGGCGCCTCCTTTGTTATTACGGGCGACTTGCCAGGTGGCGTCACTTTTGCCGGGGAAGGTGTTTTCGCCTTTTTCCGGCTCACCACCTGCCATTCGCCCTCTTTGTTTACTACCGGAGCTTGTGGGGGTGCTACCGGCTTTGCGCCCTCCTTCTCCTGTCCCATGGTCTGCTGCTTAGCTGTTTGCGCTGGTTGGGCCGTTGGGGCCGGGTTTTTGGTCGGACACGTTTTAGCGATGTGTTCCGCGGCCCCGCAGACCCAACAGCATGGCTTCCTACCTTCGACGATGATGAATATCTTATGTCCCCTGCAGGTGAGGATGTTGGGGATTTTCCCGATATTCTCTTTGGATACAGTCACCTGCAGTGTCATATCGCCTGTAATGATGCCAGCTTTTGACCGCAGCGAGGAGACTGAGGCCACCTTTCCGTATCCTGCGAAAAAGGCGCCCACGTGGTCTTCATCAATGTCCATGGGGACGCCATGCAATGTAATTTTTACTTTTCTGGCACCCATGTACTCGGTGCTGAACTGGAGTGTTTTAGTTTCCAGTACGGCTCCGACCAGACGCTTCGCCTCGTCGGCCGTGCCCAGCAGGACGTCCCACATGGCATTGCCCCTCCTCGCCACGGCCCTGGCCTTAATGTTTAAAGCTTTAATCGCTTCCTCAAACATGTCCCTAGATACTCCAACCAGCTTATGCGTTTTTAAATCCTTTGCGTACAAAGTGATAATTCTTGCCTCAATTTCGGCTAACTTTTCCGGCACAGAGACCAGCTCTGTGCCCTTGATGTATTCCGCGTATTTGGCTCTCATATCTTCATAATACTTCTCGTCTTTGCTTATCATTATGCTACTGGTTTTACTTCCTGTCCACCCCGAAGTGGACGGTATGGGGGAACCTGCTGCTGCTACGGAGGGTGACTCCCGTGGCGGAAGTTGCCAGTCACCCTCCTTTCCTCCCACCGACGCCGTGGTGGGGGGAACACTCTCCACCGGCCCATTCGAGGCCATTGCCACCAAAGTGGCCGAACACCGGACAACTTTTTTCCGGTGTTTCGCGTCCAAAAACACTACTTTACCGTGGCCCGAGCTATAAACTCGGGCTGGAAATCAGTACGTCCAAGAAACACACTGTCAGCAAATATCACGATGGAACAGATGCTGCAGCCTGCTCTTATGCCAAACACCACACAAACAAAAGTCTGGGAGGGGATGGCTAGTTTTATTTATCTTATATTACAAAGATTATGGCACAAGGCCGAAAAATGGGAGGGGGAACAAAACTTGGGGTGGTCTTCAGTACTCTATCTTATACCTAGCTAATCGGATTCACGACCCATACATACGTTACAATTTTCTCAATCACCATAAGAATTTGTCCATCAACACTCATACATATCATACACCAAAATACCGCAAAAACCATACCAGGGACCTACAAAACGCCCCAAATGTACATAAAAATTTGTGACAAATATAATACAAAAATAGATTTAAAAATTGGTGCATGAAATGACATGATGGGAAGGGGGAATGAAGAAACAAAAATCCCCAAACTAAAAACAATTTCAAATGAACATCATATACAAGGTGTTAGTAAGACCCAAACACACCCACATAATTAAAGAGGCCGCTGTATTCTGTCTTAGAAGACAAAATCAAGAAGCACTCTTTCTAAGGGGAATGGAGTAGCAGAGAACAAAAATAAATTGGACTGGAGAATGTATAAGGCTGACCCAGCCGAGAATGAAACAGGACAAAATAACGATGGACAAAGGGGATCTCGAACTGGATCATAACAAAAGTATTGGAGCCGGGAACAGGCTAGGACAACCCATACACTCACATTAACTAGGTACACAAAAGAATATCTACCTTAACCACGGGAAGGGTTCCAAAGGAATCCCCCCCGATGTGATTAGCAGATCTAAAAAAGAAAATCAAGGCTAGCCCCGGTCACACGAACCAGGCTCGCTGCATGTATCCACCTTTCGCAAAAGTCTGTCGGGTGCAGCCGTTTCCGTTCAGTTCTAATCTTCATTTTGAGCTGGTGCTCAAAATATCGGATTAGATCCTGATCCGAAAGACGACCGCCCCGCAAGACTTCCTCCAGTCGCGTCGTCCATATCACCATTCTAGCCGAAGCCAGCAGCGTCAGAAACACCATCCGCTTCACTCCAGAGTACGGGGGCAACACATTGTCCACAGCGTATGCGCGATCAATGAGCACGAGCTCCCGCGGCGCGATACGAGCAGTCAACTCGCCGACACGCGCCCACAACGGGCGAACGCGCGAACAATGGAAGAAGGCGTGCGCAGACGTCTCCTTAATTCCAAGGTTGCAACGTTCACAATCTGGCAAATCCGCCAGGCCCATTGCGAAACGCTTGTCATTGAGAGACAAACCATTCCGAGCCAATCGCCAGGTCAGAGAAAACTCAGAGTTGCTGAGCCAATCTGCACCTGGCGCCCAAGACTCCAATGAGAGCGGTACTCCACTCTCGACATGCCGAGCTTACTCCACAGCTTATCCTTCACGGCACCCTCCACTAATCCCCGATAGAAGATTTTCCTAGGCTGTGAAAGGTCACTGGACCGTGGAATGGCCTGTAAAGCCGCCAGACATTCGAGGAGGAATTTCGGTCGCACCCAAGGCCTGACGGTCAGCCATAGGGTCGGGGGCGTGATGGTAAGGCAAGGGAACATGTCCCTCACTACCCCCGCAAGCAACCGATCTTCCTCTAACGCGCGCCTGAGGAATGCCAACCTTGAAGCGAGCACGTGGCTCCTCAAGTGTGGCATCCCCAGACCCCCTTGACACGGACGGAGGCAACAGACTCCTTTGTCGACCATGTGTTTGCGTCCTCTCCAAAGACAGGAGAATAGCAAACGCTCGAGCGCCTTCTCATGATCGTCACAAAGGGGAAGTACTGACAGCCGGTAAAGGATCATGGGAAAGAGGTATGTGTTACACACCTCCGCCAAGCCCTTCACGGAGAGACCCCGTCGACGCCAAATCTTGACCGACGCGCCGACCTTTGCCAGTACTTCTGACCAGTTTTTCTCCAGCTGTAAGTCCGGACCGAACCAAACTCCGAGGAGCTTGACCGGCCCGTCCGTCCAGCTGAAGGGCCCCGGGAGGGAAACTCCCTTCCAGGCACCTAACCGCAAGCCGGATGACTTGTCGCAGTTAATTCTGGCCCCTGTCACCTTCTCGTACCGTACAAGCGCCTGGTGTACCGCCTCTATGTCCCTGCGGGAGGACACAAAGGTCGTTACGTCATCGGCGTACGCAGAAACCCTGGCTCGAGCTCCGCCAGGGACTTCAATTCCACGCAGGACCGGACTGCCCGTCTCGTCCCTTAGCCGGCGAAGGAGGGGCTCCAACGCCAAGACATAAAGGAGAGAAGACAGTGGACAACCCTGTCGGACCGACCTAGACAGCGCGAAAGCGCCCGACAGCTTCCCGTTCACCTGTACCACAGCCCGGGGGGAGCGATACAGAAGGCTAATCCAGCGGCTGAAGTCGGGTTTGAATCCGGCGGCCTGCAGGACAGCAGCCAGGTAGCCATGGTCAATCCTATCAAATGCCTTGGACTGATCTAAATTGATCAGCGCGGCCTCATCGTCGTCTTCTACACCCTCTATGATCGTGCGAATCAAGTGCAGGTTGCTCTGAATTGTTCTCCCCTTCACAGAACAAGTCTGATCCGGTTCCAACAGAGACTCGGCAACTAGCTGCAAGCGATTCGTCAGGATCTTGGCCAAAATCTTTAACTCTGTGTTTAGCAGAGTTATGGGCCTGTAATCGTCTAGTTCCCTCCCAACCTTCTTGCCTTTTCTCAACAGCGTGATCACACCCCTGGTGATCCGACCGGGGATGGACCCCTGCCGAAACCAGTGGTTGAACACGACTGCCAAGAGCGGGACAAAAAGGTGCGACATCCTCAAGTACAATTCATAGGGCAAACCATCCAAACCTGGCGACTTGCCACTGCCGACCTTCTTCAAAGCCACGTAGATTTCGTCCTCCGTAATCTCCCCTTCGCAGCTAGCCGCTTCAGCCGGCAAAAGCCGGGGAAAGTCAGCCAAATAGCTGCGAAAGTCCTCGTCACGGAGACCAGGCTCCTTGGTAAATCGGTGTTCGAAATGCTGCCGGAACGCCTCGCACATGTCGTCGGTCGACCTAAGGAGATGTCCCTCCGGGTCGCGTACCTCTCGAATGTACCGGTCGCCGGCTCGGCGAATTTCTTCCTTGCGCAGTTCCGCGCCCATTTTCACAGCTTCGGAAGACATCTTGCTTAACTTAGCCCTAATTACCTGGCCCATGTAGCGCCCGCTAGTCGAACGCTCCAGGGCCTCCCTGGCTAAGGCTATTTCTAGGGAATCCCCACCAGCCTCCGCCCGGGCGAAATTAGCTCTAAGTGTCTTTGCCTCCGCAGCCTTATCTAGGTTGAGCCGCTGGCTATATTTGGTGGCGAAAGACCTAATGGAGTCCTTAAGACTAACCCACCACTTACTCCCAATGACTCGCCCAATTAACGCCCGCTGAACTAGTTTTGTCAGCTGGTCACGAAAGTCCCGCCTGTCCAGTAGGGACTGGTTGAACTTCCAATAACCAGCCAACCTAGGCCTAAAATCTAACACCACACGGGCACAAACGAGTTTGTGATCCGTGTAGCCTAACCAGTGGAACGTTGGACATTCTAAGAAGTCTATGTCGGCTTCTCTCACTAACACCCTATCCAGGTACGCTGATACCCGGGTAGAGGGCCAACTACGCGTCCACGTCCACATGCTCCCTTCCGGATGATCGACCCGGTATCTATCGACGAGACCAAAATCGCCGACAAGATTGACCAGGCTACGATCACCACTCCACCCGCTAGCGCCCCCTCCCTCTATCCCATTTGGGGGTTAGGATGGCATTCCAGTCCCCAACTAAGATTAGCCGTGTTGAATGCACCATGAAGGGCTCCAACAGCCGAAAGAAAGAGACACGCTCACCTTGAACATTGGGCGCATAAACCGCAATCAGCCGGAACGACTTGCTTTTCACTGCAATATCGGCCACGATCAGCCGGCCCTCGGCACCGACATGGACAAGGTCAACCCTCGCGTCCAGGGTACGCTTAACCAGCAAAGAAACACCTCTGGCCCGCCGGCTCCCCCCATATGCTGAATAAACGACAAAGTCGTCATCCAGCACACACGAGTCGACTTCGCAAACAAAGTGAGTCTCTTGGATCGCGGCCACATCCACGCCGTACGACAAGAGGTCACGAAGCAGGCGAGCCGCCTTGCCCCGATCCCTCAGGCCATACGCATTCAAACTGGCTATCTTGATAGACATTTCTTAGGCCTGAAAAAGAGAAACAGAAAAAACATGCAACAACGGCTCTAATCACATACGGGGAAAAAATCTCTGGTGGATGGGACCCCGACGGACTGTCCTAGGGACCCTGTACCTATATCGGACGTAATCCGTCCGTCTAGGACAATCCCGCCGACGTCCGTTGGATAAATAAGTTTTACCACCCTATATAAGCAGGGGTGGAGCAATACGGGGAACCTCCCCGAACAATTCTTAGCCATTTTTCTTAAATCGGGTGTGTTTTCTTTCACCATTGTTAGCTGCGAGAAATGTTTTTGCGCCTCTGCAATATGGTCCCAGACCCGCAGGTTCCCACCGGTGTTTCTTACCAGGGTGATGACGCCTGGGGCCTGGGCAAAGTTCCTCGGGTCTTCCGTGGAGAGACCCTTTACCGAGGTCAGGTTTAGCAGAGGCTTGAGCAGCCTTCTTCTGTGGGAAGACCACTCTTCTGCGATGTTGTCCTTGATCTTCAACAGGGCATCCCCTCGAGGGAGGGCATTTTTTTTCTTAGCCCGAGAGGGAGTGGGAGTAGGAGAAGGGGAGGGAGTGGGAGTTGATGTGCTAGATTTAGCCAGGGGGTCAGTTTAAAGACAGGGGACTGGGAAGCTTTACGCGGGGACGAGGGGAGACTCCTAGCCTTTTGGGCGTATGTACATCTTACGGGGGAGACCGGCAGTGAGGAACATTTGCTTACTACCTTCCTCCTCTCGACACTCCTGCTCTTGCGCCGATTTTTTGGGTTGTCGCAGTCTACTTCCTCCTCGTCTCTCCCTCGCTTCAGGGAAGCTGATCTCTCCACCTCCATATGCTGTTCTTCTGGGGGGGTGGACTTCTCTCCTTCGTCTGCTTCGGCGGAGACTTCTTTACGGGCGCCTCCTTTGTTATTACGGGCGACTTGCCAGGTGGCGTCACTTTTGCCGGGGAAGGTGTTTTCGCCTTTTTCCCCGGCTCACCACCTGCCATTCGCCCTCTTTGTTTACTACCGGAGCTTGTGGGGGTGCTACCGGCTTTGCGCCCTCCTTCTCCTGTCCCATGGTCTGCTGCTTAGCTGTTTGCGCTGGTTGGGCCGTTGGGGCCGGGTTTTTGGTCGGACACGTTTTAGCGATGTGTTCCGCGGCCCCGCAGACCCAACAGCATGGCTTCCTACCTTCGACGATGATGAATATCTTATGTCCCCTGCAGGTGAGGATGTTGGGGATTTTCCCGATATTCTCTTTGGATACAGTCACCTGCAGTGTCATATCACCTGTAATGATGCCAGCTTTTGACCGCAGCGAGGAGACTGAGGCCACCTTTCCGTATCCTGCGAAAAAGGCGCCCACGTGGTCTTCATCAATGTCCATGGGGACGCCATGCAATGTAATTTTTACTTTTCTGGCACCCATGTACTCGGTGCTGAACTGGAGTGTTTTAGTTTCCAGCACAGCTCCGACCAGACGCTTCGCCTCGTCGGCCGTGCCCAGCAGGACGTCCCACATGGCATTGCCCCTCCTCGCCACGGCCCTGGCCTTAATGTTTAAAGCTTTAATCGCTTCCTCAAACATGTCCCTGGATACTCCAACCAGCTTATGCGTTTTTAAATCCTTTGCGTGCAAAGTGATAATTCTTGCCTCGATTTCGGCTAACTTTTCCGGCACAGAGACCAGCTCTGTGCCCTTGATGTATTCCGCGTATTTGGCTCTCATATCTTCGTAATACTTCTCGTCTTTGCTTATCATTATGCTACTGGTTTTACTTCCTGTCCACCCCGAAGTGGACGGTATGGGGGAACCTGCTGCTGCTACGGAGGGTGACTCCCGTGGCGGAAGTTGCCAGTCACCCTCCTTTCCTCCCACCGACGCCGTGGTGGGGGGAACACTCTCCACCGGCCCATTCGAGGCCATTGCCACCAAAGTGGCCGAACACCGGACAACTTTTTTCCGGTGTTTCGCGTCCAAAAACACTACTTTACCGTGGCCCGAGCTATAAACTCGGGCTGGAAATCAGTACGTCCAAGAAACACACTGTCAGCAAATATCACGATGGAACAGATGCTGCAGCCTGCTCTTATGCCAAACACCACACAAACAAAAGTCTGGGAGGGGATGGCTAGTTTTATTTATCTTATATTACAAAGATTATGGCACAAGGCCGAAAAATGGGAGGGGGAACAAAACTTGGGGTGGTCTTCAGTACTCTATCTTATACCTAGCTAATCGGATTCACGACCCATACATACGTTACAATTTTCTCAATCACCATAAGAATTTGTCCATCAACACTCATACATATCGTACACCAAAATACCGCAAAAAACCATACCAGGGACCTACAAAACACCCCAAATGTACATAAAAATTTGTGACTATTTACAAATATAATACAAAAATAGATTTAAAAATTTGTACATGAAATGACATGATGGGAAGGGGGAATGAAGAAACAAAAATCCCCAAACTAAAAACAATTTCAAATGAAAACATATACATAGTGTTAGTAAGACCCAAACACACCCTCATAATTAAAGAGGCCACTGTATTCTGCCTTAAAGGCAAAATCAAGTAGCTCTCTTTCTACAGGGGAATGGAGAAGCAGGTTAAAATAAATTGGACTGGGGAATATATAAGGCTGACCCAGCCGAGAGTAAAACGGGACAAAATAACGATGGACAACGGGGATCTCGAACTGGATCATAACAAAAGTATTGGAGCCGGGAACAGGCTAGGACAACCCATACACTCACATTAACTAGGTACACAAAAGAGTATCTACCTTAACCACGGGAAGGGTTCCAAAGGAATCCCCCCCGATGTGATTAGCAGATCTAAAAAAGAAAATCAAGGCTAGCCCCGGTCACACGAACCAGGCTCGCTGCATGTATCCACCTTTCGCAAAAGTCTGTCGGGTGCAGCCGTTTCCGTTCAGTTCTAATCTTCATTTTGAGCTGGTGCTCAAAATATCGGATTAGATCCTGATCCGAAAGACGACCGCCCCGCAAGACTTCCTCCAGTCGCGTCGTCCATATCACCATTCTAGCCGAAGCCAGCAGCGTCAGAAACACCATCCGCTTCACTCCAGAGTACGGGGGCAACACATTGTCCACAGCGTATGCGCGATCAATGAGCACGAGCTCCCGCGGCGCGATACGAGCAGTCAACTCGCCGACACGCGCCCACAACGGGCGAACGCGCGAACAATGGAAGAAGGCGTGCGCAGACGTCTCCTTGATTCCAAGGTTGCAACGTTCACAATCTGGCAAATCCGCCAGGCCCATTGCGAAACGCTTGTCATTGAGAGACAAACCATTCCGAGCCAATCGCCAGGTCAGAGAAAACTCAGAGTTGCTGAGCCAATCTGCACCTGGCGCCCAAGACCAATGAGAGCGGTACTCCACCCCCGACATGCCGAGCTTACTCCACAGCTTATCCTTCACGGCACCCTCCACTAATCCCCGATAGAAGATTTTCCTAGGCTGTGAAAGGTCACTGGACCGTGGAATGGCCTGTAAAGCCGCCAGACATTCGAGGAGGAATTTCGGTCGCACCCAAGGCCTGACGGTCAGCCATAGGGTCGGGGGCGTGATGGTAAGGCAAGGGAACATGTCCCTCACTACCCCCGCAAGCAACCGATCTTCCTCTAACGCGCGCCTGAGGAATGCCAACCTTGAAGCGAGCACGTGGCTCCTCAAGTGTGGCATCCCCAGACCCCCTTGACACGGACGGAGGCAACAGACTCCTTTGTCGACCATGTGTTTGCGTCCTCTCCAAAGACAGGAGAATAGCAAACGCTCGAGCGCCTTCTCATGATCGTCACAAAGGGGAAGTACTGACAGCCGGTAAAGGATCATGGGAAAGAGGTATGTGTTACACACCTCCGCCAAGCCCTTCACGGAGAGACCCCGTCGACGCCAAATCTTGACCGACGCGCCGACCTTTGCCAGTACTTCTGACCAGTTTTTCTCCAGCTGTAAGTCCGGACCGAACCAAACTCCGAGGAGCTTGACCGGCTTCGTCCGTCCAGCTGAAGGGCCCCGGGAGGGAAACTCCCTTCCAGGCACCTAACCGCAAGCCGGATGACTTGTCGCAGTTAATTCTGGCCCCTGTCACCTTCTCGTACCGTACAAGCGCCTGGTGTACCGCCTCTATGTCCCTGCGGGAGGACACAAAGGTCGTTACGTCATCGGCGTACGCAGAAACCCTGGCTCGAGCTCCGCCAGGGACTTCAATTCCACGCAGGACCGGACTGCCCGTCTCGTCCCTTAGCCGGCGAAGGAGGGCTCCAACGCCAAGACATAAAGGAGAGAAGACAGTGGACAACCCTGTCGGACCGACCTAGACAGCGCGAAAGCGCCCGACAGCTTCCCGTTCACCTGTACCACAGCCCGGGGGGAGCGATACAGAAGGCTAATCCAGCGGCTGAAGTCGGGTTTGAATCCGGCGGCCTGCAGGACAGCAGCCAGGTAGCCATGGTCAATCCTATCAAATGCCTTGGACTGATCTAAATTGATCAGCGCGGCCTCATCGTCGTCTTCTACACCCTCTATGATCGTGCGAATCAAGTGCAGGTTGCTCTGAATTGTTCTCCCCTTCACAGAACAAGTCTGATCCGGTTCCAACAGAGACTCGGCAACTAGCTGCAAGCGATTCGTCAGGATCTTGGCCAAAATCTTTAACTCTGTGTTTAGCAGAGTTATGGGCCTGTAATCGTCTAGTTCCCTCCCAACCTTCTTGCCTTTTCTCAACAGCGTGATCACGCCCCTGGTGATCCGACCGGGGATGGACCCCTGCCGAAACCAGTGGTTGAACACGACTGCCAAGAGCGGGACAAAAAGGTGCGACATCCTCAAGTACAATTCATAGGGCAAACCATCCAAACCTGGCGACTTGCCACTGCCGACCTTCTTCAAAGCCACGTAGATTTCGTCCTCCGTAATCTCCCCTTCGCAGCTAGCCGCTTCAGCCGGCAAAAGCCTGGGGAAAGTCAGCCAAATAGCTGCGAAAGTCCTCGTCACGGAGACCAGGCTCCTTGGTAAATCGGTGTTCGAAATGCTGCCGGAACGCCTCGCACATGTCGTCGGTCGACCTAAGGAGATGTCCCTCCGGGTCGCGTACCTCTCGAATGTACCGGTCGCCGGCTCGGCGAATTTCTTCCTTGCGCAGTTCCGCGCCCATTTTCACAGCTTCGGAAGACATCTTGCTTAACTTAGCCCTAATTACCTGGCCCATGTAGCGCCCGCTAGTCGAACGCTCCAGGGCCTCCCTGGCTAAGGCTATTTCTAGGGAATCCCCACCAGCCTCCGCCCGGGCGAAATTAGCTCTAAGTGTCTTTGCCTCCGCAGCCTTATCTAGGTTGAGCCGCTGGCTATATTTGGTGGCGAAAGACCTAATGGAGTCCTTAAGACTAACCCACCACTTACTCCCAATGACTCGCCCAATTAACGCCCGCTGAACTAGTTTTGTCAGCTGGTCACGAAAGTCCCGCCTGTCCAGTAAGGACTGGTTGAACTTCCAATAACCAGCCAACCTAGGCCTAAAATCTAACACCACACGGGCACAAACGAGTTTGTGATCCGTGTAGCCTAACCAGTGGAACGTTGGACATTCTAAGAAGTCTATGTCGGCTTCTCTCACTAACACCCTATCCAGGTACGCTGATACCCGGGTAGAGGGCCAACTACGCGTCCACGTCCACATGCTCCCTTCCGGATGATCGACCCGGTATCTATCGACGAGACCAAAATCGCCGACCAGATTGACCAGGCTACGATCACCACTCCACCCGCTAGCGCCCCTCCCTCTATCCCATTTGGGGGTTAGGATGGCATTCCAGTCCCCAACTAAGATTAGCCGTGTTGAATGCACCATGAAGGGCTCCAACAGCCGAAAGAAAGAGACACGCTCACCTTGAACATTGGGCGCATAAACCGCAATCAGCCGGAACGACCTGCTTTTCACTGCAATATCGGCCACGATCAGCCGGCCCTCGGCACCGACATGGACAAGGTCAACCCTCGCGTCCAGGGTACGCTTAACCAGCAAAGAAACACCTCTGGCCCGCCGGCTCCCATATGCTGAATAAACGACAAAGTCGCTAGACAGCACACACGAGTCGACTTCGCAAACAAAGTGAGTCTCTTGGATCGCGGCCACATCCACGCCGTACGACAAGAGGTCACGAAGCAGGCGAGCCGCCTTGCCCCGATCCCTCAGGCCATACGCATTCAAACTGGCTATCTTGATAGACATTTCTTAGGCCTGAAAAAGAGAAACAGAAAAAACATGCAACAACGGCTCTAATCACATACGGGGAAAAAATCTCTGGTGGATGGGACCCCGACGGACTGTCCTAGGGACCCTGTACCTATATCGGACGTAATCCGTCCGTCTAGGACAATCCCGCCGACGTCCGTTGGATAAATAAGTTTTACCACCCTATATAAGCAGGGGTGGAGCAATACGGGGAACCTCCCCGAACAATTCTTAGCCATTTTTCTTAAATCGGGTGTGTTTTCTTTCACCATTGTTAGCTGCGAGAAATGTTTTTGCGCCTCTGCAATATGGTCCCAGACCCGCAGGTTCCCACCGGTGTTTCTTACCAGGGTGATGACGCCTGGGGCCTGGGCAAAGTTCCTCGGGTCTTCTGTGGAGAGACCCTTTACCGAGGTCAGGTTTAGCAGAGGCTTGAGCAGCCTTCTTCTGTGGGAAGACCACTCTTCTGCGATGTTGTCCTTGATCTTCAACAGGGCATCCCCTCGAGGGAGGGCATTTTTTTTCTTAGCCCGAGAGGGAGTGGGAGTAGGAGAAGGGGAGGGAGTGGGAGTTGATGTGCTAGATTTAGCCAGGGGGGTCAGTTTAAAGACAGGGGACTGGGAAGCTTTACGCGGGGACGAGGGGAGACTCCTAGCCTTTTGGGCGTATGTACATCTTACGGGGGAGACCGGCAGTGAGGAACATTTGCTTACTACCTTCCTCCTCTCGACACTCCTGCTCTTGCGCCGATTTTTTGGGTTGTCGCAGTCTACTTCCTCCTCTTCTCTCCCTCGCTTCAGGGAAGCTGATCTCTCCACCTCCATATGCTGTTCTTCTGGGGGGGTGGACTTCTCTCCTTCGTCTGCTTCGGCGGAGACTTCTTTACGGGCGCCTCCTTTGTTATTACGGGCGACTTGCCAGGTGGCGTCACTTTTGCCGGGGAAGGTGTTTTCGCCTTTTTCCGGCTCACCACCTGCCATTCGCCCTCTTTGTTTACTACCGGAGCTTGTGGGGGTGCTACCGGCTTTGCGCCCTCCTTCTCCTGTCCCATGGTCTGCTGCTTAGCTGTTTGCGCTGGTTGGGCCGTTGGGGCCGGGTTTTTGGTCGGACACGTTTTAGCGATGTGTTCCGCGGCCCCGCAGACCCAACAGCATGGCTTCCTACCTTCGACGATGATGAATATCTTATGTCCCCTGCAGGTGAGGATGTTGGGGATTTTCCCGATATTCTCTTTGGATACAGTCACCTGCAGTGTCATATCACCTGTAATGATGCCAGCTTTTGACCGCAGCGAGGAGACTGAGGCCACCTTTCCGTATCCTGCGAAAAAGGCGCCCACGTGGTCTTCATCAATGTCCATGGGGACGCCATGCAATGTAATTTTTACTTTTCTGGCACCCATGTACTCGGTGCTGAACTGGAGTGTTTTAGTTTCCAGCACAGCTCCGACCAGACGCTTCGCCTCGTCGGCCGTGCCCAGCAGGACGTCCCACATGGCATTGCCCCTCCTCGCCACGGCCCTGGCCTTAATGTTTAAAGCTTTAATCGCTTCCTCAAACATGTCCCTGGATACTCCAACCAGCTTATGCGTTTTTAAATCCTTTGCGTGCAAAGTGATAATTCTTGCCTCGATTTCGGCTAACTTTTCCGGCACAGAGACCAGCTCTGTGCCCTTGATGTATTCCGCGTATTTGGCTCTCATATCTTCGTAATACTTCTCGTCTTTGCTTATCATTATGCTACTGGTTTTACTTCCTGTCCACCCCGAAGTGGACGGTATGGGGGAACCTGCTGCTGCTACGGAGGGTGACTCCCGTGGCGGAAGTTGCCAGTCACCCTCCTTTCCTCCCACCGACGCCGTGGTGGGGGGAACACTCTCCACCGGCCCATTCGAGGCCATTGCCACCAAAGTGGCCGAACACCGGACAACTTTTTTCCGGTGTTTCGCGTCCAAAAACACTACTTTACCGTGGCCCGAGCTATAAACTCGGGCTGGAAATCAGTACGTCCAAGAAACACACTGTCAGCAAATATCACGATGGAACAGATGCTGCAGCCTGCTCTTATGCCAAACACCACACAAACAAAAGTCTGGGAGGGGATGGCTAGTTTTATTTATCTTATATTACAAAGATTATGGCACAAGGCCGAAAAATGGGAGGGGGAACAAAACTTGGGGTGGTCTTCAGTACTCTATCTTATACCTAGCTAATCGGATTCACGACCCATACATACGTTACAATTTTCTCAATCACCATAAGAATTTGTCCATCAACACTCATACATATCGTACACCAAAATACCGCAAAAACCATACCAGGGACCTACAAAACGCCCCAAATGTACATAAAAATTTGTGACTATTTACAAATATAATACAAAAATAGATTTAAAAATTTGTACATGAAATGACATGATGGGAAGGGGGAATGAAGAAACAAAAATCCCCAAACTAAAAACAATTTCAAATGAAAACATATACATAGTGTTAGTAAGACCCAAACACACCCTCATAATTAAAGAGGCCACTGTATTCTGCCTTAAAGGCAAAATCAAGTAGCTCTCTTTCTACAGGGGAATGGAGAAGCAGGTTAAAATAAATTGGACTGGGGAATATATAAGGCTGACCCAGCCGAGAGTAAAACGGGACAAAATAACGATGGACAACGGGGATCTCGAACTGGATCATAACAAAAGTATTGGAGCCGGGAACAGGCTAGGACAACCCATACACTCACATTAACTAGGTACACAAAAGAATATCTACCTTAACCACGGGAAGGGTTCCAAAGGAATCCCCCCCGATGTGATTAGCAGATCTAAAAAAGAAAATCAAGGCTAGCCCCGGTCACACGAACCAGGCTCGCTGCATGTATCCACCTTTCGCAAAAGTCTGTCGGGTGCAGCCGTTTCCGTTCAGTTCTAATCTTCATTTTGAGCTGGTGCTCAAAATATCGGATTAGATCCTGATCCGAAAGACGACCGCCCCGCAAGACTTCCTCCAGTCGCGTCGTCCATATCACCATTCTAGCCGAAGCCAGCAGCGTCAGAAACACCATCCGCTTCACTCCAGAGTACGGGGGCAACACATTGTCCACAGCGTATGCGCGATCAATGAGCACGAGCTCCCGCGGCGCGATACGAGCAGTCAACTCGCCGACACGCGCCCACAACGGGCGAACGCGCGAACAATGGAAGAAGGCGTGCGCAGACGTCTCCTTAATTCCAAGGTTGCAACGTTCACAATCTGGCAAATCCGCCAGGCCCATTGCGAAACGCTTGTCATTGAGAGACAAACCATTCCGAGCCAATCGCCAGGTCAGAGAAAACTCAGAGTTGCTGAGCCAATCTGCACCTGGCGCCCAAGACCAATGAGAGCGGTACTCCACTCTCGACATGCCGAGCTTACTCCACAGCTTATCCTTCACGGCACCCTCCACTAATCCCCGATAGAAGATTTTCCTAGGCTGTGAAAGGTCACTGGACCGTGGAATGGCCTGTAAAGCCGCCAGACATTCGAGGAGGAATTTCGGTCGCACCCAAGGCCTGACGGTCAGCCATAGGGTCGGGGGCGTGATGGTAAGGCAAGGGAACATGTCCCTCACTACCCCCGCAAGCAACCGATCTTCCTCTAACGCGCGCCTGAGGAATGCCAACCTTGAAGCGAGCACGTGGCTCCTCAAGTGTGGCATCCCCAGACCCCCTTGACACGGACGGAGGCAACAGACTCCTTTGTCGACCATGTGTTTGCGTCCTCTCCAAAGACAGGAGAATAGCAAACGCTCGAGCGCCTTCTCATGATCGTCACAAAGGGGAAGTACTGACAGCCGGTAAAGGATCATGGGAAAGAGGTATGTGTTACACACCTCCGCCAAGCCCTTCACGGAGAGACCCCGTCGACGCCAAATCTTGACCGACGCGCCGACCTTTGCCAGTACTTCTGACCAGTTTTTCTCCAGCTGTAAGTCCGGACCGAACCAAACTCCGAGGAGCTTGACCGGCCCGTCCGTCCAGCTGAAGGGCCCCGGGAGGGAAACTCCCTTCCAGGCACCTAACCGCAAGCCGGATGACTTGTCGCAGTTAATTCTGGCCCCTGTCACCTTCTCGTACCGTACAAGCGCCTGGTGTACCGCCTCTATGTCCCTGCGGGAGGACACAAAGGTCGTTACGTCATCGGCGTACGCAGAAACCCTGGCTCGAGCTCCGCCAGGGACTTCAATTCCACGCAGGACCGGACTGCCCGTCTCGTCCCTTAGCCGGCGAAGGAGGGGCTCCAACGCCAAGACATAAAGGAGAGAAGACAGTGGACAACCCTGTCGGACCGACCTAGACAGCGCGAAAGCGCCCGACAGCTTCCCGTTCACCTGTACCACAGCCCGGGGGGAGCGATACAGAAGGCTAATCCAGCGGCTGAAGTCGGGTTTGAATCCGGCGGCCTGCAGGACAGCAGCCAGGTAGCCATGGTCAATCCTATCAAATGCCTTGGACTGATCTAAATTGATCAGCGCGGCCTCATCGTCGTCTTCTACACCCTCTATGATCGTGCGAATCAAGTGCAGGTTGCTCTGAATTGTTCTCCCCTTCACAGAACAAGTCTGATCCGGTTCCAACAGAGACTCGGCAACTAGCTGCAAGCGATTCGTCAGGATCTTGGCCAAAATCTTTAACTCTGTGTTTAGCAGAGTTATGGGCCTGTAATCATCTAGTTCCCTCCCAACCTTCTTGCCTTTTCTCAACAGCGTGATCACGCCCCTGGTGATCCGACCGGGGATGGACCCCTGCCGAAACCAGTGGTTGAACACGACAGCCAAGAGCGGGACAAAAAGGTGCGACATCCTCAAGTACAATTCATAGGGCAAACCATCCAAACCTGGCGACTTGCCACTGCCGACCTTCTTCAAAGCCACGTAGATTTCGTCCTCCGTAATCTCCCCTTCGCAGCTAGCCGCTTCAGCCGGCAAAAGCCGGGGAAAGTCAGCCAAATAGCTGCGAAAGTCCTCGTCACGGAGACCAGGCTCCTTGGTAAATCGGTGTTCGAAATGCTGCCGGAACGCCTCGCACATGTCGTCGGTCGACCTAAGGAGATGTCCCTCCGGGTCGCGTACCTCTCGAATGTACCGGTCGCCGGCTCGGCGAATTTCTTCCTTGCGCAGTTCCGCGCCCATTTTCACAGCTTCGGAAGACATCTTGCTTAACTTAGCCCTAATTACCTGACCCATGTAGCGCCCGCTAGTCGAACGCTCCAGGGCCTCCCTGGCTAAGGCTATTTCTAGGGAGTCCCCACCAGCCTCCGCCCGGGCGAAATTAGCTCTAAGTGTCTTTGCCTCCGCAGCCTTATCTAGGTTGAGCCGCTGGCTATATTTGGTGGCGAAAGACCTAATGGAGTCCTTAAGACTAACCCACCACTTACTCCCAATGACTCGCCCAATTAACGCCCGCTGAACTAGTTTTGTCAGCTGGTCACGAAAGTCCCGCCTGTCCAGTAAGGACTGGTTGAACTTCCAATAACCAGCCAACCTAGGCCTAAAATCTAACACCACACGGGCACAAACGAGTTTGTGATCCGTGTAGCCTAACCAGTGGAACGTTGGACATTCTAAGAAGTCTATGTCGGCTTCTCTCACTAACACCCTATCCAGGTACGCTGATACCCGGGTAGAGGGCCAACTACGCGTCCACGTCCACATGCTCCCTTCCGGATGATCGACCCGGTATCTATCGACGAGACCAAAATCGCCGACAAGATTGACCAGGCTACGATCACCACTCCACCCGCTAGCGCCCCTCCCTCTATCCCATTTGGGGGTTAGGATGGCATTCCAGTCCCCAACTAAGATTAGCCGTGTTGAATGCACCATGAAGGGCTCCAACAGCCGAAAGAAAGAGACACGCTCACCTTGAACATTGGGCGCATAAACCGCAATCAGCCGGAACGACTTGCTTTTCACTGCAATATCGGCCACGATCAGCCGGCCCTCGGCACCGACATGGACAAGGTCAACCCTCGCGTCCAGGGTACGCTTAACCAGCAAAGAAACACCTCTGGCCCGCCGGCTCCCATATGCTGAATAAACGACAAAGTCGTCATCCAGCACACACGAGTCGACTTCGCAAACAAAGTGAGTCTCTTGGATCGCGGCCACATCCACGCCGTACGACAAGAGGTCACGAAGCAGGCGAGCCGCCTTGCCCCGATCCCTCAGGCCATACGCATTCAAACTGGCTATCTTGATAGACATTTCTTAGGCCTGAAAAAGAGAAACAGAAAAAACATGCAACAACGGCTCTAATCACATACGGGGAAAAAATCTCTGGTGGATGGGACCCCGACGGCCTGTCCTAGGGACCCTGTACCTATATCGGACGTAATCCGCCCGTCTAGGACAATCCCGCCGACGTCCGTTGGATAAGTGAGTTTTACCACCCTATATAAACTGGGGTGGAGCAATACGGGGAACCTCCCGGCACAATTCTTAGCCATCTTTTTAAGTTCGGGTGTATTTTCCCTAAACATTCTGAGTTTAGGGTAATACTTCTGGACTTCAGCAATATGTTCCCAGACCCGCAGGTTCCCTCCGGTGTTGCGGACCAGAGTAATGACCCCTGGGGCCTGGGAAAAGTTCCTGGGATCCTCAGTGGATAACCCATCCACCGAGGTTTGCTTAAGGAGTGGTTTAAGCAGTTTTCGCCGTTGTGACGACCACTCATCAGCAATGTTCGGATCGACTTTCATCAGAGCCTCCCCACGTGGGAGGTCTTTTTCTTCTTCGCCCTAGTGGGAGTGGGAATAGGAGAAGGGGAGGGTGTGGGGGTTGCAGCGCTGGTTTTCTTGAGGGGGGTCAATGCAAAGGTTAGGGGCTGGGAAGCTTTTTGCGGGGACGCGGGCAGGCTTCTCGCCTTTTCCGCGTACGACAGTCTAACGGGCGACACAGGAAGCGACGTACATTTTTCTTTTTTGTGCCTTTTCTCCCTACTCCTGCTTCTTCTTCTAGTCTTCGGGCTGTCGTGCTGCTCTTCCGCCTCTTCCTCTCTCCCACGCTTCAGGGAAGCCGATCTCTCCACCTCCATTCGCTGCTCTTTTTGTGGGGAAGGACTTCTCTCCTTCCTCTGTTTGGGAGGAGACTTCTTTGTGGGCGCCTCCTTTGTTTTTACGGGCGTCTTGACTGGTGACGGCACCTTCACCGGGGAAGGTGTCTTTGCCTTTTTCCTGCTCACCACCTGCCACTCGCCCTCTTTATTCACTACCGGAGCTTGTGTGGGTGCTACCGGCTTTGCGCCCTCCTTCTCCTTTCCTACAGGCTGCTGCTTCGCTGGTTGAGCTGGTTGGGCCTTTGGGGCCGGCTTCTTGGCCGTACACGTCTTAGCGACATGATCTGCCGCCCCACAGACCCAACAGCACGGCTTCCTTCCCTCTACAATTATAAATATTATACGCCCCCTGCAGGTGAGGATATTAGGGATTTTTTCGATATTCTCCTTGGACAGAGTCACCTGCAGGGTCATATCTCCTGTTATGAAGCCAGCTTTTGACCGCAGCGAGGAGACCGAGGCCACCTTTCCGTAACCAGCGAAAAAGGCGCCAACATGATCTTCATCAATGTCCATGGGGACGCCATGCAACGTGATCTTAACTTTGCGGGCACCCATATACTCAGTGCTGAACTGGAGAGTTTTTGTCTCCAGCACCGAGCCGACCAAACGCTTTGCCTCCTCGGCCGTGCCCAGCAGGACGTCCCACATGGCATTGCTCCTCCTCGCCACGGCCCTGGCTTTAATGTTCAAAGCTTTTATCGCCTCCTCAAAGGTGTCTCGAGGCACTCCAATTAACTTATGCGATTTAATATCCTTCGCAATTAAGGTGATTATCCTAGCCTCGATTTCCGCTAATTTATCCGGCACAGAGACCAGCTCTGTGCCCTTGATATACTCTGCGTATTTAGCTTTCATTGCCTCGTAGTACTGCTCATCTTTGCTGGTCATCACGCTGGCAGTTTTAGTCCCTGTCCATCCAGAAGTGGAAGGTATGGGGGATCCTGGTGCTACTGTAGACGGGGGATTGCTCCTTGGCGGTAGTGCCCAATCCCCTTCCTTCCCTCCCTCCCACCGACGCCGTGGTGGGGGGAACACTCTCCTCCGGCCCATCAGTGGCCATTGCCTCTATGAGGCCGAACACCGGACAACTTTTTTCCGGTGTTTCGCGTCTAATGACACTACTTTACCTTGGCCCGAGCTATAAACTCGGGCTGGAAATCGGTACGTCCAAGACACAAGAAGTCAACAAATATCACGAAGGAACAAATGTTGCTTGCTTGCTCTTTTTGCCATCAACCACACAAACAAAAGTCTGGGAGGGGATGGCTAGTTTTATTTATCTTATATTACAAAGATTATGGCACAAGGCCGAAAAATGGGAGGGGGAACAAAACTTGGGGTGGTCTTCAGTACTCTATCTTATACCTAGCTAATCGGATTCACGACCCATACATACGTTACAATTTTCTCAATCACCATAAGAATTTGTCCATCAACACTCATACATATCGTACACCAAAATACCGCAAAAACCATACCAGGGACCTACAAAACGCCCCAAATGTACATAAAAATTTGTGACTATTTACAAATATAATACAAAAATAGATTTAAAAATTTGTACATGAAATGACATGATGGGAAGGGGGAATGAAGAAACAAAAATCCCCAAACTAAAAACAATTTCAAATGAAAACATATACATAGTGTTAGTAAGACCCAAACACACCCTCATAATTAAAGAGGCCACTGTATTCTGCCTTAAAGGCAAAATCAAGTAGCTCTCTTTCTACAGGGGAATGGAGAAGCAGGTTAAAATAAATTGGACTGGGGAATATATAAGGCTGACCCAGCCGAGAGTAAAACGGGACAAAATAACGATGGACAACGGGGATCTCGAACTGGATCATAACAAAAGTATTGGAGCCGGGAACAGGCTAGGACAACCCATACACTCACATTAACTAGGTACACAAAAGAATATCTACCTTAACCACGGGAAGGGTTCCAAAGGAATCCCCCCGATGTGATTAGCAGATCTAAAAAAGAAAATCAAGGCTAGCCCCGGTCACACGAACCAGGCTCGCTGCATGTATCCACCTTTCGCAAAAGTCTGTCGGGTGCAGCCGTTTCCGTTCAGTTCTAATCTTCATTTTGAGCTGGTGCTCAAAATATCGGATTAGATCCTGATCCGAAAGACGACCGCCCCGCAAGACTTCCTCCAGTCGCGTCGTCCATATCACCATTCTAGCCGAAGCCAGCAGCGTCAGAAACACCATCCGCTTCACTCCAGAGTACGGGGGCAACACATTGTCCACAGCGTATGCGCGATCAATGAGCACGAGCTCCCGCGGCGCGATACGAGCAGTCAACTCGCCGACACGCGCCCACAACGGGCGAACGCGCGAACAATGGAAGAAGGCGTGCGCAGACGTCTCCTTAATTCCAAGGTTGCAACGTTCACAATCTGGCAAATCCGCCAGGCCCATTGCGAAACGCTTGTCATTGAGAGACAAACCATTCCGAGCCAATCGCCAGGTCAGAGAAAACTCAGAGTTGCTGAGCCAATCTGCACCTGGCGCCCAAGACCAATGAGAGCGGTACTCCACTCTCGACATGCCGAGCTTACTCCACAGCTTATCCTTCACGGCACCCTCCACTAATCCCCGATAGAAGATTTTCCTAGGCTGTGAAAGGTCACTGGACCGTGGAATGGCCTGTAAAGCCGCCAGACATTCGAGGAGGAATTTCGGTCGCACCCAAGGCCTGACGGTCAGCCATAGGGTCGGGGGCGTGATGGTAAGGCAAGGGAACATGTCCCTCACTACCCCCGCAAGCAACCGATCTTCCTCTAACGCGCGCCTGAGGAATGCCAACCTTGAAGCGAGCACGTGGCTCCTCAAGTGTGGCATCCCCAGACCCCCTTGACACGGACGGAGGCAACAGACTCCTTTGTCGACCATGTGTTTGCGTCCTCTCCAAAGACAGGAGAATAGCAAACGCTCGAGCGCCTTCTCATGATCGTCACAAAGGGGAAGTACTGACAGCCGGTAAAGGATCATGGGAAAGAGGTATGTGTTACACACCTCCGCCAAGCCCTTCACGGAGAGACCCCGTCGACGCCAAATCTTGACCGACGCGCCGACCTTTGCCAGTACTTCTGACCAGTTTTTCTCCAGCTGTAAGTCCGGACCGAACCAAACTCCGAGGAGCTTGACCGGCCCGTCCGTCCAGCTGAAGGGCCCCGGGAGGGAAACTCCCTTCCAGGCACCTAACCGCAAGCCGGATGACTTGTCGCAGTTAATTCTGGCCCCTGTCACCTTCTCGTACCGTACAAGCGCCTGGTGTACCGCCTCTATGTCCCTGCGGGAGGACACAAAGGTCGTTACGTCATCGGCGTACGCAGAAACCCTGGCTCGAGCTCCGCCAGGGACTTCAATTCCACGCAGGACCGGACTGCCCGTCTCGTCCCTTAGCCGGCGAAGGAGGGGCTCCAACGCCAAGACATAAAGGAGAGAAGACAGTGGACAACCCTGTCGGACCGACCTAGACAGCGCGAAAGCGCCCGACAGCTTCCCGTTCACCTGTACCACAGCCCGGGGGGAGCGATACAGAAGGCTAATCCAGCGGCTGAAGTCGGGTTTGAATCCGGCGGCCTGCAGGACAGCAGCCAGGTAGCCATGGTCAATCCTATCAAATGCCTTGGACTGATCTAAATTGATCAGCGCGGCCTCATCGTCGTCTTCTACACCCTCTATGATCGTGCGAATCAAGTGCAGGTTGCTCTGAATTGTTCTCCCCTTCACAGAACAAGTCTGATCCGGTTCCAACAGAGACTCGGCAACTAGCTGCAAGCGATTCGTCAGGATCTTGGCCAAAATCTTTAACTCTGTGTTTAGCAGAGTTATGGGCCTGTAATCATCTAGTTCCCTCCCAACCTTCTTGCCTTTTCTCAACAGCGTGATCACGCCCCTGGTGATCCGACCGGGGATGGACCCCTGCCGAAACCAGTGGTTGAACACGACAGCCAAGAGCGGGACAAAAAGGTGCGACATCCTCAAGTACAATTCATAGGGCAAACCATCCAAACCTGGCGACTTGCCACTGCCGACCTTCTTCAAAGCCACGTAGATTTCGTCCTCCGTAATCTCCCCTTCGCAGCTAGCCGCTTCAGCCGGCAAAAGCCGGGGAAAGTCAGCCAAATAGCTGCGAAAGTCCTCGTCACGGAGACCAGGCTCCTTGGTAAATCGGTGTTCGAAATGCTGCCGGAACGCCTCGCACATGTCGTCGGTCGACCTAAGGAGATGTCCCTCCGGGTCGCGTACCTCTCGAATGTACCGGTCGCCGGCTCGGCGAATTTCTTCCTTGCGCAGTTCCGCGCCCATTTTCACAGCTTCGGAAGACATCTTGCTTAACTTAGCCCTAATTACCTGACCCATGTAGCGCCCGCTAGTCGAACGCTCCAGGGCCTCCCTGGCTAAGGCTATTTCTAGGGAATCCCCACCAGCCTCCGCCCGGGCGAAATTAGCTCTAAGTGTCTTTGCCTCCGCAGCCTTATCTAGGTTGAGCCGCTGGCTATATTTGGTGGCGAAAGACCTAATGGAGTCCTTAAGACTAACCCACCACTTACTCCCAATGACTCGCCCAATTAACGCCCGCTGAACTAGTTTTGTCAGCTGGTCACGAAAGTCCCGCCTGTCCAGTAAGGACTGGTTGAACTTCCAATAACCAGCCAACCTAGGCCTAAAATCTAACACCACACGGGCACAAACGAGTTTGTGATCCGTGTAGCCTAACCAGTGGAACGTTGGACATTCTAAGAAGTCTATGTCGGCTTCTCTCACTAACACCCTATCCAGGTACGCTGATACCCGGGTAGAGGGCCAACTACGCGTCCACGTCCACATGCTCCCTTCCGGATGATCGACCCGGTATCTATCGACGAGACCAAAATCGCCGACAAGATTGACCAGGCTACGATCACCACTCCACCCGCTAGCGCCCCTCCCTCTATCCCATTTGGGGGTTAGGATGGCATTCCAGTCCCCAACTAAGATTAGCCGTGTTGAATGCACCATGAAGGGCTCCAACAGCCGAAAGAAAGAGACACGCTCACCTTGAACATTGGGCGCATAAACCGCAATCAGCCGGAACGACTTGCTTTTCACTGCAATATCGGCCACGATCAGCCGGCCCTCGGCACCGACATGGACAAGGTCAACCCTCGCGTCCAGGGTACGCTTAACCAGCAAAGAAACACCTCTGGCCCGCCGGCTCCCATATGCTGAATAAACGACAAAGTCGTCATCCAGCACACACGAGTCGACTTCGCAAACAAAGTGAGTCTCTTGGATCGCGGCCACATCCACGCCGTACGACAAGAGGTCACGAAGCAGGCGAGCCGCCTTGCCCCGATCCCTCAGGCCATACGCATTCAAACTGGCTATCTTGATAGACATTTCTTAGGCCTGAAAAAGAGAAACAGAAAAAACATGCAACAACGGCTCTAATCACATACGGGGAAAAAATCTCTGGTGGATGGGACCCCGACGGCCTGTCCTAGGGACCCTGTACCTATATCGGACGTAATCCGCCCGTCTAGGACAATCCCGCCGACGTCCGTTGGATAAGTGAGTTTTACCACCCTATATAAACTGGGGTGGAGCAATACGGGGAACCTCCCGGCACAATTCTTAGCCATCTTTTTAAGTTCGGGTGTATTTTCCCTAAACATTCTGAGTTTAGGGTAATACTTCTGGACTTCAGCAATATGTTCCCAGACCCGCAGGTTCCCTCCGGTGTTGCGGACCAGAGTAATGACCCCTGGGGCCTGGGAAAAGTTCCTGGGATCCTCAGTGGATAACCCATCCACCGAGGTTTGCTTAAGGAGTGGTTTAAGCAGTTTTCGCCGTTGTGACGACCACTCATCAGCAATGTTCGGATCGACTTTCATCAGAGCCTCCCCACGTGGGAGGTCTTTTTTCTTCTTCGCCCTAGTGGGAGTGGGAATAGGAGAAGGGGAGGGTGTGGGGGTTGCAGCGCTGGTTTTCTTGAGGGGGGGTCAATGCAAAGGTTAGGGGCTGGGAAGCTTTTTGCGGGGACGCGGGCAGGCTTCTCGCCTTTTCCGCGTACGACAGTCTAACGGGCGACACAGGAAGCGACGTACATTTTTCTTTTTTGTGCCTTTTCTCCCTACTCCTGCTTCTTCTTCTAGTCTTCGGGCTGTCGTGCTGCTCTTCCGCCTCTTCCTCTCTCCCACGCTTCAGGGAAGCCGATCTCTCCACCTCCATTCGCTGCTCTTTTTTGTGGGGAAGGACTTCTCTCCTTCCTCTGTTTGGGAGGAGACTTCTTTGTGGGCGCCTCCTTTGTTTTTACGGGCGTCTTGACTGGTGACGGCACCTTCACCGGGGAAGGTGTCTTTGCCTTTTTCCTGCTCACCACCTGCCACTCGCCCTCTTTATTCACTACCGGAGCTTGTGTGGGTGCTACCGGCTTTGCGCCCTCCTTCTCCTTTCCTACAGGCTGCTGCTTCGCTGGTTGAGCTGGTTGGGCCTTTGGGGCCGGCTTCTTGGCCGTACACGTCTTAGCGACATGATCTGCCGCCCCACAGACCCAACAGCACGGCTTCCTTCCCTCTACAATTATAAATATTATACGCCCCCTGCAGGTGAGGATATTAGGGATTTTTTCGATATTCTCCTTGGACAGAGTCACCTGCAGGGTCATATCTCCTGTTATGAAGCCAGCTTTTGACCGCAGCGAGGAGACCGAGGCCACCTTTCCGTAACCAGCGAAAAAGGCGCCAACATGATCTTCATCAATGTCCATGGGGACGCCATGCAACGTGATCTTAACTTTGCGGGCACCCATATACTCAGTGCTGAACTGGAGAGTTTTTGTCTCCAGCACCGAGCCGACCAAACGCTTTGCCTCCTCGGCCGTGCCCAGCAGGACGTCCCACATGGCATTGCTCCTCCTCGCCACGGCCCTGGCTTTAATGTTCAAAGCTTTTATCGCCTCCTCAAAGGTGTCTCGAGGCACTCCAATTAACTTATGCGATTTAATATCCTTCGCAATTAAGGTGATTATCCTAGCCTCGATTTCCGCTAATTTATCCGGCACAGAGACCAGCTCTGTGCCCTTGATATACTCTGCGTATTTAGCTTTCATTGCCTCGTAGTACTGCTCATCTTTGCTGGTCATCACGCTGGCAGTTTTAGTCCCTGTCCATCCAGAAGTGGAAGGTATGGGGGATCCTGGTGCTACTGTAGACGGGGGATTGCTCCTTGGCGGTAGTGCCCAATCCCCTTCCTTCCCTCCCACCGACGCCGTGGTGGGGGGAACACTCTCCTCCGGCCCATCAGTGGCCATTGCCTCTATGAGGCCGAACACCGGACAACTTTTTTCCGGTGTTTCGCGTCTAATGACACTACTTTACCTTGGCCCGAGCTATAAACTCGGGCTGGAAATCGGTACGTCCAAGACACAAGAAGTCAACAAATATCACGAAGGAACAAATGTTGCTTGCTTGCTCTTTTTGCCATCAACCACACAAACAAAAGTCTGGGAGGGGATGGCTAGTTTTATTTATCTTATATTACAAAGATTATGGCACAAGGCCGAAAAATGGGAGGGGGAACAAAACTTGGGGTGGTCTTCAGTACTCTATCTTATACCTAGCTAATCGGATTCACGACCCATACATACGTTACAATTTTCTCAATCACCATAAGAATTTGTCCATCAACACTCATACATATCGTACACCAAAATACCGCAAAAACCATACCAGGGACCTACAAAACGCCCCAAATGTACATAAAAATTTGTGACTATTTACAAATATAATACAAAAATAGATTTAAAAATTTGTACATGAAATGACATGATGGGAAGGGGGAATGAAGAAACAAAAATCCCCAAACTAAAAACAATTTCAAATGAAAACATATACATAGTGTTAGTAAGACCCAAACACACCCTCATAATTAAAGAGGCCACTGTATTCTGCCTTAAAGGCAAAATCAAGTAGCTCTCTTTCTACAGGGGAATGGAGAAGCAGGTTAAAATAAATTGGACTGGGGAATATATAAGGCTGACCCAGCCGAGAGTAAAACGGGACAAAATAACGATGGACAACGGGGATCTCGAACTGGATCATAACAAAAGTATTGGAGCCGGGAACAGGCTAGGACAACCCATACACTCACATTAACTAGGTACACAAAAGAATATCTACCTTAACCACGGGAAGGGTTCCAAAGGAATCCCCCCCGATGTGATTAGCAGATCTAAAAAAGAAAATCAAGGCTAGCCCCGGTCACACGAACCAGGCTCGCTGCATGTATCCACCTTTCGCAAAAGTCTGTCGGGTGCAGCCGTTTCCGTTCAGTTCTAATCTTCATTTTGAGCTGGTGCTCAAAATATCGGATTAGATCCTGATCCGAAAGACGACCGCCCCGCAAGACTTCCTCCAGTCGCGTCGTCCATATCACCATTCTAGCCGAAGCCAGCAGCGTCAGAAACACCATCCGCTTCACTCCAGAGTACGGGGGCAACACATTGTCCACAGCGTATGCGCGATCAATGAGCACGAGCTCCCGCGGCGCGATACGAGCAGTCAACTCGCCGACACGCGCCCACAACGGGCGAACGCGCGAACAATGGAAGAAGGCGTGCGCAGACGTCTCCTTAATTCCAAGGTTGCAACGTTCACAATCTGGCAAATCCGCCAGGCCCATTGCGAAACGCTTGTCATTGAGAGACAAACCATTCCGAGCCAATCGCCAGGTCAGAGAAAACTCAGAGTTGCTGAGCCAATCTGCACCTGGCGCCCAAGACCAATGAGAGCGGTACTCCACTCTCGACATGCCGAGCTTACTCCACAGCTTATCCTTCACGGCACCCTCCACTAATCCCCGATAGAAGATTTTCCTAGGCTGTGAAAGGTCACTGGACCGTGGAATGGCCTGTAAAGCCGCCAGACATTCGAGGAGGAATTTCGGTCGCACCCAAGGCCTGACGGTCAGCCATAGGGTCGGGGGCGTGATGGTAAGGCAAGGGAACATGTCCCTCACTACCCCCGCAAGCAACCGATCTTCCTCTAACGCGCGCCTGAGGAATGCCAACCTTGAAGCGAGCACGTGGCTCCTCAAGTGTGGCATCCCCAGACCCCCTTGACACGGACGGAGGCAACAGACTCCTTTGTCGACCATGTGTTTGCGTCCTCTCCAAAGACAGGAGAATAGCAAACGCTCGAGCGCCTTCTCATGATCGTCACAAAGGGGAAGTACTGACAGCCGGTAAAGGATCATGGGAAAGAGGTATGTGTTACACACCTCCGCCAAGCCCTTCCCTTCACGGAGAGACCCCGTCGACGCCAAATCTTGACCGACGCGCCGACCTTTGCCAGTACTTCTGACCAGTTTTTCTCCAGCTGTAAGTCCGGACCGAACCAAACTCCGAGGAGCTTGACCGGCCCGTCCGTCCAGCTGAAGGGCCCCGGGAGGGAAACTCCCTTCCAGGCACCTAACCGCAAGCCGGATGACTTGTCGCAGTTAATTCTGGCCCCTGTCACCTTCTCGTACCGTACAAGCGCCTGGTGTACCGCCTCTATGTCCCTGCGGGAGGACACAAAGGTCGTTACGTCATCGGCGTACGCAGAAACCCTGGCTCGAGCTCCGCCAGGGACTTCAATTCCACGCAGGACCGGACTGCCCGTCTCGTCCCTTAGCCGGCGAAGGAGGGGCTCCAACGCCAAGACATAAAGGAGAGAAGACAGTGGACAACCCTGTCGGACCGACCTAGACAGCGCGAAAGCGCCCGACAGCTTCCCGTTCACCTGTACCACAGCCCGGGGGGAGCGATACAGAAGGCTAATCCAGCGGCTGAAGTCGGGTTTGAATCCGGCGGCCTGCAGGACAGCAGCCAGGTAGCCATGGTCAATCCTATCAAATGCCTTGGACTGATCTAAATTGATCAGCGCGGCCTCATCGTCGTCTTCTACACCCTCTATGATCGTGCGAATCAAGTGCAGGTTGCTCTGAATTGTTCTCCCCCTCACAGAACAAGTCCGATCCGGTTCCAACAGAGACTCGGCAACTAGCTGCAAGCGATTCGTCAGGATCTTGGCCAAAATCCCCAACTCTGCGTTTAGCAGAGTTATGGGCCTGTAATCATCCAGTTCCCTCCCAACCTTCTTGCCTTTTCTCAACAGCGTGATCACGCCCCTGGTGACCCGACCGGGGACGGACCCCTGCCGAAACCAGTGGTTGAACACGACAGCCAAGAGCGGGACAAAAAGGTGCGACATCCTCAAGCACAATTCATAGGGCAAACCATCCAAACCCGGCGACTTGCCACTGCCGACCTTCTTCAAAGCCACGTAGATTTCGTCCTCCGTAATCTCCCCTTCGCAGCCAGCCGCCCCAGCCGGCAAAAGCCGGGGAAAGTCAGCCAAATAGCTGCGAAAGTCCTCGTCACGGAGACCAGGCTCCTTGGTAAATCGGTGTTCGAAATGCTGCCGGAACGCCTCGCACATGTCGTCGGTCGACCTAAGGAGATGTCCCTCCGGGTCGCGTACCTCTCGAATGTACCGGTCGCCGGCTCGGCGAATTTCTTCCTTGCGCAGTTCCGCGCCCATTTTCACAGCTTCGGAAGACATCTTGCTTAACTTAGCCCTAATTACCTGACCCATGTAGCGCCCGCTAGTCGAACGCTCCAGGGCCTCCCTGGCTAAGGCTATTTCTAGGGAATCCCCACCAGCCTCCGCCCGGGCGAAATTAGCTCTAAGTGTCTTTGCCTCCGCAGCCTTATCTAGGTTGAGCCGCTGGCTATATTTGGTGGCGAAAGACCTAATGGAGTCCTTAAGACTAACCCACCACTTACTCCCAATGACTCGCCCAATTAACGCCCGCTGAACTAGTTTTGTCAGCTGGTCACGAAAGTCCCGCCTGTCCAGTAAGGACTGGTTGAACTTCCAATAACCAGCCAACCTAGGCCTAAAATCTAACACCACACGGGCACAAACGAGTTTGTGATCCGTGTAGCCTAACCAGTGGAACGTTGGACATTCTAAGAAGTCTATGTCGGCTTCTCTCACTAACACCCTATCCAGGTACGCTGATACCCGGGTAGAGGGCCAACTACGCGTCCACGTCCACATGCTCCCTTCCGGATGATCGACCCGGTATCTATCGACGAGACCAAAATCGCCGACAAGATTGACCAGGCTACGATCACCACTCCACCCGCTAGCGCCCCTCCCTCTATCCCATTTGGGGGTTAGGATGGCATTCCAGTCCCCAACTAAGATTAGCCGTGTTGAATGCACCATGAAGGGCTCCAACAGCCGAAAGAAAGAGACACGCTCACCTTGAACATTGGGCGCATAAACCGCAATCAGCCGGAACGACTTGCTTTTCACTGCAATATCGGCCACGATCAGCCGGCCCTCGGCACCGACATGGACAAGGTCAACCCTCGCGTCCAGGGTACGCTTAACCAGCAAAGAAACACCTCTGGCCCGCCGGCTCCCATATGCTGAATAAACGACAAAGTCGTCATCCAGCACACACGAGTCGACTTCGCAAACAAAGTGAGTCTCTTGGATCGCGGCCACATCCACGCCGTACGACAAGAGGTCACGAAGCAGGCGAGCCGCCTTGCCCCGATCCCTCAGGCCATACGCATTCAAACTGGCTATCTTGATAGACATTTCTTAGGCCTGAAAAAGAGAAACAGAAAAAACATGCAACAACGGCTCTAATCACATACGGGGAAAAAATCTCTGGTGGATGGGACCCCGACGGCCTGTCCTAGGGACCCTGTACCTATATCGGACGTAATCCGCCCGTCTAGGACAATCCCGCCGACGTCCGTTGGATAAGTGAGTTTTACCACCCTATATAAACTGGGGTGGAGCAATACGGGGAACCTCCCGGCACAATTCTTAGCCATCTTTTTAAGTTCGGGTGTATTTTCCCTAAACATTCTGAGTTTAGGGTAATACTTCTGGACTTCAGCAATATGTTCCCAGACCCGCAGGTTCCCTCCGGTGTTGCGGACCAGAGTAATGACCCCTGGGGCCTGGGAAAAGTTCCTGGGATCCTCAGTGGATAACCCATCCACCGAGGTTTGCTTAAGGAGTGGTTTAAGCAGTTTTCGCCGTTGTGACGACCACTCATCAGCAATGTTCGGATCGACTTTCATCAGAGCCTCCCCACGTGGGAGGTCTTTTTTCTTCTTCGCCCTAGTGGGAGTGGGAATAGGAGAAGGGGAGGGTGTGGGGGTTGCAGCGCTGGTTTTCTTGAGGGGGGGTCAATGCAAAGGTTAGGGGCTGGGAAGCTTTTTGCGGGGACGCGGGCAGGCTTCTCGCCTTTTCCGCGTACGACAGTCTAACGGGCGACACAGGAAGCGACGTACATTTTTCTTTTTTGTGCCTTTTCTCCCTACTCCTGCTTCTTCTTCTAGTCTTCGGGCTGTCGTGCTGCTCTTCCGCCTCTTCCTCTCTCCCACGCTTCAGGGAAGCCGATCTCTCCACCTCCATTCGCTGCTCTTTTTGTGGGGAAGGACTTCTCTCCTTCCTCTGTTTGGGAGGAGACTTCTTTGTGGGCGCCTCCTTTGTTTTTACGGGCGTCTTGACTGGTGACGGCACCTTCACCGGGGAAGGTGTCTTTGCCTTTTTCCTGCTCACCACCTGCCACTCGCCCTCTTTATTCACTACCGGAGCTTGTGTGGGTGCTACCGGCTTTGCGCCCTCCTTCTCCTTTCCTACAGGCTGCTGCTTCGCTGGTTGAGCTGGTTGGGCCTTTGGGGCCGGCTTCTTGGCCGTACACGTCTTAGCGACATGATCTGCCGCCCCACAGACCCAACAGCACGGCTTCCTTCCCTCTACAATTATAAATATTATACGCCCCCTGCAGGTGAGGATATTAGGGATTTTTTCGATATTCTCCTTGGACAGAGTCACCTGCAGGGTCATATCTCCTGTTATGAAGCCAGCTTTTGACCGCAGCGAGGAGACCGAGGCCACCTTTCCGTAACCAGCGAAAAAGGCGCCAACATGATCTTCATCAATGTCCATGGGGACGCCATGCAACGTGATCTTAACTTTGCGGGCACCCATATACTCAGTGCTGAACTGGAGAGTTTTTGTCTCCAGCACCGAGCCGACCAAACGCTTTGCCTCCTCGGCCGTGCCCAGCAGGACGTCCCACATGGCATTGCTCCTCCTCGCCACGGCCCTGGCTTTAATGTTCAAAGCTTTTATCGCCTCCTCAAAGGTGTCTCGAGGCACTCCAATTAACTTATGCGATTTAATATCCTTCGCAATTAAGGTGATTATCCTAGCCTCGATTTCCGCTAATTTATCCGGCACAGAGACCAGCTCTGTGCCCTTGATATACTCTGCGTATTTAGCTTTCATTGCCTCGTAGTACTGCTCATCTTTGCTGGTCATCACGCTGGCAGTTTTAGTCCCTGTCCATCCAGAAGTGGAAGGTATGGGGGATCCTGGTGCTACTGTAGACGGGGGATTGCTCCTTGGCGGTAGTGCCCAATCCCCTTCCTTCCCTCCCACCGACGCCGTGGTGGGGGGAACACTCTCCTCCGGCCCATCAGTGGCCATTGCCTCTATGAGGCCGAACACCGGACAACTTTTTTCCGGTGTTTCGCGTCTAATGACACTACTTTACCTTGGCCCGAGCTATAAACTCGGGCTGGAAATCGGTACGTCCAAGACACAAGAAGTCAACAAATATCACGAAGGAACAAATGTTGCTTGCTTGCTCTTTTTGCCATCAACCACACAAACAAAAGTCTGGGAGGGGATGGCTAGTAAATTTCAATGCCTCTAAAACGAAGCTGTTATCAACTAACCACCATAGACAATCGCATCTACCTCCCATTAGCATGGGACAGGCTAGCCTCCCAGAGAGTAAAATACTACGCCTCCTTGGCCTTACACTTTCGGCGGACCTCAAATGGAATGACTATATCGAATCCATTGCCAAATCTGCTGCTATGAAAGTCGGCTCTCTGTGCAGGGCCCGGAAGTTTTTCCCACCTGAATCTATTCTACACATATACAAATCTACCATCCGCCCGTGTATTGAATATTGCTGCCATATCTGGTCGGGTGTCCCTGCTGCTCTCCTTGGGCTTCTTGACAAAATACAAAGGAGGATCTGTAACGTGGTTGATACTGGCTTGGCAGACCGGCTGCAACCATTCTCTCACCGGCGTGATGTGGCTTCCCTGTGACTCTTCTACAAGTACTTTTATGGCTTCTGCTCCGATGAGCTTAGATCACTGGTGCCGCCTAAGCACGAATTTACACGAGATACTAGATTAGCAACTAGGTCCCACCCTTTTACAGTTAAACAAATAAGATGTAACCGTAAATTCTACTCCAACAGCTTCTTTTCTTGCACTTCCCGCCTGTGGAACTCCCTTCCACAAGTCTGCTTTCCCGACAGCTACAATCTCCAGGTGTTTAAATGTAGGGTCAATAGACACCTCCTATCACACTAACTCCCAATTATTCTCAGAACACTCTCATCTACCCAACCCTCATTCTCGGTATCCTTACCCGCCTATCACCCACCCTCTAACATTTCCTATATTTAACCATTCTCGGTATCCCTACCCGCCTATCACCCACCCTCTGACATTTCCTATATTTAATCATCCTTTCTCCACTCTATGTAGCCCCCTGCGCAGTAGTGGCAGCGACATGCCTTGCTCGGGGTGAAACGCTTATAAAAAATTAAAGAAAATTTGTTATTAGCTGTTTTTTATTTAAAGGCATATTTATATTTATTTGAACGCGCGCACGCACACACACACACACACACACACACACACACACACACACACACACACACACATATATATATATATATTTGTTAATAGCTGTCTTATATTTAATTAAGGGAAAACAACAAAACAGCACTCTTCGCTTGACCAAGGGTCACTGGTCAATGCAATCATAAAACAAATACGGCTAAAAAAGAAATTGTGTAATAATTTTAAATGGCGTCAGTCGGTCTCGTGCGACCGCGGATCAGCCATCGAAGAGCAATGTCCTCTTCAAGGCAGTTTCTTGTTCTTTTTATGAGAGATCAGTTGTCTATGCAGAACGTCTCCAGGTAGAGTTCAATACAGCTTGCTACTGGTATAATCGCGGGAGTTGCCACAACGAAATTGAACTTGACATCAGATTGTCTTAGAGACTTCAACTTCGGAATTGAATTTAGAGCTGTCCTTCTCTTAGTCCGGTTGCCAACCATAGCTACAAAGCGCTACTATCAACCCGTTGTTGGAAATTTTGAATTCAGCGTTTTTTCTTCTCCTAGACCAGTTGACATCCAAGGCTATATTACCAAGTCTGCCCTGCAATAATAATAATAATAATAATAATAATAATAATAATAATAATAATAATAATATATTGGTAATTACTCAACTCAGTAAGAAAATACAAAATTATGAAAAATAGTACGAATCAAAATACTGACTTATCACGGAAAGTATTCACGATTATCACCGAATTTAAATATTCGTGTTTATTTTCTTTAAAATATACTTAATGTTATTTTTGCCTGATTTATGCATATTTTTTTAATGATCCTGATTTAAGCATATTTTTCAGTATCAACAAAATCGTTTGACATTAAAAAATTGTGACGCAATTTTTAGCTGGTGTCTTTAAAATTATAATAATTGTTGTGGGATCTCCCCTTTGTATATGATAATGGACTCGACTGAGTATACACATGCTCCTGCCATAGAGAGAACAGCAGTTGAGTGTTGAGAGTGGAGAGTAATCGTAGGGATCCGTCAGAGATATCGGAGAGTACCGGAGCTGATACGTAAGTTACCGAGAGATACCGAAGGTACCCAGAGATTACCGCATCTGAAGTCAGACTAGCTCTGAGCTCCACTAAGCTAGAATAATATACACGGATATACTATTTCAAACGACTTCACTTCAAGACATGTATATATTTATTTCTTACTAATAGTATTCCTTGATTTGCTAACCTACGTTCAAGTTTGTATATTACGTTCAATATAAATTACTTTTCTCTCTCCATATCTGTTTTGTTGTTCATTATTTTGTGCGGTTCCTCATCCGGAATTCACAACAATAATCGAGTGGAATCCTTATATTAATGTCTTTGCTTTAGTTTCTTTTTTGTTTTGTTTTTTCAGCTAAAGAATTTGTAAATTGAAAAAACATTTTAACCATCTTAACTATCTGAAACAAATGTGAAACGAATCCTGAAATAGTTTATACAGATAAAAATTTATAGGCGCCCAAACTTTTGACTTCATACTTTCTGAAGTATTAAACTCGACAACACTGATTTCGACATAACAACTTATTTTAGAAAAATATATCTTAACCCCAGTCAGAAGTCCACAAAAATAAACTTCTGTTTACACTATTTACTTTGTTCGGAGTGTAGTTTTCATCTTTGTTGCCATATTCACGACGTTTCGTCCGTTGTACGCATCGACCTTCATCACGTGATTGAAATTTCAAACTGAACCCTTTATTTCGTTCACTTTATGTGTCCAAGCCGCATGCACCCTGGTCGGGGTTGAGCCGGCTTTCTCCACGATGAAGTAAGCTTCATTGGGATTTGTTTAAGGGCAGGGTCCCAAGTCCTGCCCTGTTATTTTACCCATAACTGGAGGGAAGGGACGGATTAATACCTTTCCCAAGGGTACCAGTGCGTAGTTGAATGCAGAGTGTTCGTCTAAAATTTGGACTCGGCTCACCGATTTTTCTTTCCGAGCCGATATCTACTGCACCACAACGCAGATCCGTTAATAAACGCTTACAGCACCTGGTATTCCCAAGAAGTCAGCCATCTAAGTACTGACCAGGTTCAATGTTGCTTAACTTCGGTGATCGAGCGAGAACCGGCGTATTCAACGTGATACGACTGTAAGCATTTCGTTCACTGGTGTAGATTGTTCCAGTTCTTTCTGGAACGTATAATAAAAGAGATTATAGAGAATTTGACACTCACAAGAGAAGCTAAAAGCAAGAGAAGCAGGGTAAATCAGCGAGTAAACTACTGTTATATTAAGCGTGTGGTGGCAGAACAAAGAAACGACGGAGGTTTAGGAAATAAATAATTGTATTAAAGAAAAAAAAATACAAGTGGTAAACCGGCGTGAATCTCTCTCGTTGAAAGAAAGAGGTAAGTAGAGTCATAAAACGTCGTCCATGAAGGTGCACGATAGGAGAGGGAGGGTGAGTTGTGACTTACTGTGTCGACGGCCTTTAGCGATTGTCATTAAACATGAGAAGTCGCTGTCGATGAGCATTATGAATAATGGCTGGTGTGTCGGTCGACTGCCGGAGAAGTCCCTTTTTGATGGGGTTTTATATCCTTTTCTTAGGCTCAGGTTGGCTTCAATTTTTCTTTAGGCGGAAGTGGTTGCTATTGATGAAAATTCTGGATTGTATTTTTCTTTTAGTATGTAAGTGGAATGGAAGCTATGTTCCGAGCCTATGCGCAGTTCACAAAGTTTTTAATTCAGCCGTAGGTGTCGAAGTATTCGCATCCGGACAGTGGTGGAAATTTGGGTAACATGAAAATGAGGATCTGGTCTTAGAAAGATTATTATACGACTTAACGAAGCATTTTTTCTTAAGACATTTTTTCAGGAAGATAGTTTTCTCGTGCCCACTATTATCGCTCTTTGTTTCTTTCTTAATTTTTTGTTTGAAGTAGTGTGGAACGTGTTGTAATCCTAAAAGCATACTGCGGGAGGTTGAGACTAATAGTATATCACTAATAATAGTCCAAAACTCGCACACTGCGTGGAGTAGATGCACTGTTAGTGAACTGCTAGTCAATATAATAACTCTCCATTTCTTTACTACATAAGTGTCTACGTATTTAAGAAGATGGGAACATTCCATTCCTGTCACTTTTTATTGGCTCGTTCCAGAGTTAATATTTTTTAAGGGTCAATGTCAATACTTTCTGTATCCTTTCTCTTCCTCTTACTACGCTTTTTCCGGGTCTCTATTTCAGGAGCTTTTTGGAGGATAGGCACGTTAAACGTATCAAAGAGAACCTCCTTAGATTCCACCTCATCTAAAGAATTGTTCTTTTAAAATTCCCAACTTTAATGCTTTTATGCACTAATTCTGATCCCTTAACCAGATATATCATTTTTCCGATTTTCCAACAATACCACCGACTTCCCAATACGTTTTATTTGCCCAATACATGCTGCAAAAAAACTTTTGTCCGATATTGTAAAAGTCATTCCCAATTTCTGTTTTGGGAATCAATTTATCAAACAGCGATTGTATCTTACGCGCAAACATAATCTCTGCCGGAGGCATGACTGAAGGCGCGTTTTTATTCGGTGTCAGTCTATACACCTGCAGAAATTGCCGCATTGCCACATCTGTGGATCTACCGTCGGCTTTTTTGTTTAAGCTATCTTGAACGTATCCACGAAACGCTCTAACTGGCCGTTGCTTCTAGGAAGGTAAAGGGCAATTGTAATGTGATTTAACAGAAACATCATGCAAAATTCATTGAATTCTCTCAACCTAAATTGCGTACCATTATCAGAAACAATCGAATCTGGAACTCCAAATTGGAATTCCTTCAGGATTATTTTTGTAGCGCTAGAGGTACCACTATTCTTTCGCTGTACATGAGAACGTCATCACATATTTAATAAAATTCAGAGTCTTTTTTATTCTTATCTTTTAATTTATTTTCCATTTCAATAACGAATTTTGCATCTAGTGCTTTCTTTTTTATATCCTTCATATAAAACGTCGTATGTTCGATATTGCCTAATTTTTGTAAAACTAATCTAACCTTTTTCTGATCCGACCAGTTTACGCAGTCTGTCTTGAAAATGTATTCATATATGCGAAAATTCGATGCAAAAGTTACGTTCTCCTCGGGCCTATAGTTGAAATCTGTTAACGCTTTCACAATAGCTTCCTCAGAAAAAATTCGAATCATCATTAATGTTGCTTGTAAACATTTTCTGCTGTTTCCAAAAAATTCCTCGAATTTTTCGAGCCTTTGTTCAAGGTATTTTTGTTGTTTTTGTTGTTGCTTTAACATTTCTAACAACTCTTTTTTAAACTTCCCCATATTGTATTTTTCAGACAGCATATATATTTTTTATATTTTTTACACAAGTGTCAACCAAAAATACTTTTTTTCTGCAAATTACTTCCACATAACACTTTAATCCTGAGAAATCCTCTCGATATTACATTTTTTTTCAGTTTAATTTAAAAACGGTTCCCACTTCTGCGATTTACGCGTTACTCTCTAGTAATGAATTGGGTTCTCCCGTTGACTGGCGTGTGTATACACTGCATATCTATAACATGCTAAAATGTCCTCCTTTCTCATGGCTTAGGGAGTAGGCACTCCGACTGACACCAAATCAGTCGAGTTTCGATCCCGGCTGGAAGTAAGTGGATGTCTAACCACACTGATGAGCTCTGATATAGCGAAACAGGCTTGTATGTGAATGACTAATATATATATATATATATATATATATATATATGTGTGTGTGTGTGTGTGTGTGTGTGTGTGTGTGTGTGTGTGTGTGTGACGTAAACTGCAACCAGTGTGACTCTAAATTTTGTGTCTTAAATGTTGAGTTAGCCCTTAAATGCCATTACTTCCAGGTCTATACTTGCTTGGATCGGTAGTACCTGTTAGAGTCCCATCTATGGGTCAAATAGTTTGCGTGTTTGACTGAGTGAGTGTATTTTTATGTGAATACACTGCGTGTATGTATTTATGTATGTATGTATTTATGTATGTATGTATTTATGTATGTACACTACCGGCCATAATTATTAGGCTGCCGCAGTGTTTTAAAAATGATGTATTTCATATTTTTTTTACTATTTATTGCCAAGTAAATAACTGTAAATGAAAATAGAATGATTCTTTTGTTAATACTGCACAATAACATGTGCATCAAATGAATTTATAAATATTTAATAATTACCTATATTACAGTTTCATCAATGAAAGAATGAATATATTTAGGGTGATTCAGCCGAGTTCATCTTTGTTTCCTTGCCTTGTAAAATTTTGCAAGGTAATAATAACAAAATAATCATTTTATTTTCATTTGGCAATAAATACTAAAAATAGTATGAAATACAGCATTTCTTTTAAAAAACTGGGTGGCCTAATAATTATGGTCGGTAGTGTATGTATGTATGTATGTATGTATGTATGTATGTATGTATAACTGAAGGCACAATGCTAAAGTTGACATAGCTTAAACTTAAGATATCATAATAAGGATATTAATACAATAATATCAAAATTCACTACACATAGTTTACATATACATGCACTGCCGACCATAATTTTTAGGCCGCCCCAGTGCTTTAAAAAATGATGTATTTCCTACTATTATTTAGTATTTATTGCCAAGTAAATAATTGTAAATAAAAATAGAATGTTTTTTTTTTGTTAATACTGCCCAATAACATGGGCATCAAAAGAATTTATAAATATTTAATAATTACCTATATTGAAGTTTCATCAATGAAAGAATGAAGAAAATTTAGGGTGATTTGACCGAGTTCATCTTTGCTTCCTTGCCTTGTAAAATTTTGCAAAGTAATAATAGCAAAAGAACCATTCTATTTTCATTTGGAATTATCCACTTGGTAATAAATACTAAAAATAGTATGAAATACATCATTTATTTTAAAAAACTAGGTGGCCTAATAATTATGGCCGGTAGTGTATATATAATAAAACGAAAAAAAATTATAATAAAAACATTTGCGTAATAAAAATTGACATTGACGATATTGCATCCGTCAGTCTCTAGCTTTCTTTTTGTACTTTTCTTCTTTTTTTTTTCTTTAATAAGAATGCCAAAATTCAAAATCGAGTGATTGATTTTTTTTGTGGGGGGTGACTTATTGTAGGTTGTTTAAAGCGAGAAAATATTTGTATATTAATTTTCTTTTTGTTTGAGATAATAATTTAGTGATACAACCTTTACTAATTAACCCATATCTGGGGATGAACGGCTGGATTTGTACCTTTCCCAAGAGATATTTTGCGTGTAAGTGAAATAACAAACCCAACTGAAATTGGAACTCGGCTCTCCAATTAACAATTATGAGCCATTAATCATTACATTACCTGTACATCCAGCATCTGGTATCTCTAAGCGATCTAGGTACTGACCAGGCTCGACGTTGCTTAACTTCAGTTCTCGTTCGGGAACCGGTGTTTTAATGTAAAGTGGCTGTAAGATTTTAAAAAGGAAAAAGATCCTAAAAAACATCAAATACAGTGATTAAAGAGGACAATCGTATTACAGCAATTTCTAAATTTCTAAACTGGATAAATAATTCAATACAAATATAGAATATTTTTCTGAAGTTTGTATTTTAGCAGTGTGTAAGGGGCTGAAATAATAAAGGATTTTTGGCGCTGCACATTCACAGACCTTCAGTTTTTTTGGATAATCGAAGGAAAGATTTAATTCTTTTTAAAAATTCACATGCATTTTATATAACATAAAATATGCTGTACCTTGATTTTATTTTTAATACCTTCATGAAATATTAGATCGTCTTATACACGAATATATAGGCCCGTGTTTTAAATCTACAATTCAGAAACAACCATTAGTCCTAATGTTTCACTCTGCTGGTGAGTTTATTGAATTATCTAATGAAATACGCGTGAACCTCAAAGCAATTTTTTTTAAAGTTATGAGCCGTTGTTCATGAAACGAAGCTGGGATTTTATCTGATTTTCTTTCGCGATATAATTACCGACGCCAAGAGAAAAGGACATTTTTTCTTTTTTTTTTTTTTTTTTGCTTTATTGGTGGGGTTGAGTTAAAACCCCTGGTTTCACAACCCCGTCTACTGCCAAGTTCAAATTCCTACGCTAGAGCGTCGAATTTCTTTCTGTTCACTCGCATTCTTCGACAAATACAATGCCGTTTCTCTCGTCCAATGAAAAGCTTGAAAGCGAAAATCAAATTTAATCAATTGTAGATAGACTCATTTCACCTAAAACAATAGGAACATTGTCTTTATCTTTTTTTTATTAAGTTGACCCATAAATAAGTTTGGCTTTTGCTTATCAACTTTAATCTTCAAAAAATGATGTATATTTACATAATATTCAATTCACCATAATTTGCAATCACTTGTTGCCACTTAACATTGGATGCTTTTGATCACCATGGTGGCTTATTGGGAGCAATCAACGCCGGCGCCCCTAGGGAGCGTTTCTCTAACCAATCCACATGATATAAATAATTTGTCTAATAGTATCAGTCAGTTACGTGAAACATGTTTGAGTGATCATGTCTCTTACTAACTAGGTAGAAGACTTTCCCACAGTAAGTTGCTATTTCTTTCTGCGGTAGACACACTGTCATGTTATTCGACTGGAGGAAGAAGAGATGGATTCATACCTTTCCCACGGGCATTTGTGCGTCAGTGAATGTGACTGGAATTCAACTGGAATTTGAACTCGCCTCTCCGAATTCTTATTCTGGGGCGATGTCCATTGCCCCACAACGCACATCTATGTTTAACAATATGCTTCGATACTCCTCCGATCATTTTAGAATATCTACACTGATTATAAAACGGTACTCCTCCAAAAATCTAAACGATCATAGATTGCCAGCTGACTGATGCTGATATAACTTGGAGCAAACAGTGGCAGTGTATGCAGATTGTCAGTTAAATGCCATATGTGATGCACGCTTGGGCGATCATTTCTAGAAAGAGACATGACTGACTGCGCAGAAGATTATCACGCAGTAGGTTGCCATTTCTTTCTGCGGTAGACTGGTTGCCAGCCAAGGCTATAGAACCCAATCTGCCCTGTTATTTAACCCATAACTGGGGGGAAGAGACAGATTAATACCTTTTCCAAGCGTATTTGTGCGTAAGTGAATGCAAGGAATTCAACTGGAATTCGAACTCGACACTCCGATTTGTCGTTCAACCAGGAGGAAAAATTAGCTATTATGTTGTTCCTAGACCGAAAAAATTACTAAATGAAAGATCCGAAATTATGTCCAGATGTAATCATGCCAGTTAGGATCGCACAATCATGAATTTAAATTTAAATTTAAATCTAAAATTTTAGTCAACAATACAGCAATCCTCACTCATGCACACAGTAAAAAGAACCTTTAGATATTGGAGGCCATCAACATTAAATCCAAACAACCCACAATTAATAAAATCACGTTTAAATCTGGTCATAACACATTACATTGCATTTGAATATATGGTTCTGTTAACATTTTGAGCTCTCACGTGGTGTGACGTCATAGAACCGCATTACAAATTTGCGAACTACGTTTGTTATTTTCGGTCACTATTGTCATTGCCTAGCTGAATTAGATAAAAACGTCGCTGATGGTAGATGTTTTTGTGTTACTGTCCTTATAACCTCTTTGAAGATGGCTCATGTGAGCCGAAAGCTTAGAACCAACTTAATGAAAAATTATCCAAATGTTGGAGAATTTTTGTCTTTATTTTCAACTGAAATTAAAGCCAAAATACGATGTTTAGAACTGCTCATGATTAAACGTAATAGACATTCATTGTCTCTTATATTTAACAGTATATATATATATATATATATATATATATATATATATATATATACAATTGCTATTAAATATTGCCATTGCAGCGACACCAATAACAACAACAACAAGCTGTACCACTTTGTCAACATTTTATTTACTTGTTTATGTCAATAATAATACACCGTGAAAATTGGGTACCAGCGCGCATGCGCATAGACAACCACACGGCCGGATCCAATGTCGCTTGCACTTCATATAGGCTGCTTTGAAAGTTAACACGCACACACATGCGTGCACACGCAAACACCTCATGCACATAGAGGCACAGACACACACACACACGTGCAGACACACACACAAAACACTGAAAAAGGAACGAGTCACACCCATTTTGCTCAAACAAATCGCACAGCTCCATTTTCATGTATTTTCGGACATATACTTGGAGGTGTCACTGAAAGAATTTCCGTTTATGGCTGCGAAAATTTAAATAGCTTAAAATTTGAATTTGACATCATTATAATACAAACTTCATATTTTTTTATATACGACGTGTGGTATATATATATATATATATATATATATATCAAATACAGATCTAATATAGATTAGAATTCGACAGAATGAGTGTAAAGAGTACATTGGAAACATTTATAAATCTGACATGTTTCGCTTTGATTAAAGCTTCATCAGAGAATGCGACATGGAGAAAAAGACAGAAAAAGAAAACTTTTAATATTCTTAATTTTTAGCTTATTTGTTTTAGTCTGATTAATCAGTACCAAAACACACACATACACAGAAATTAAATATACCAGTTTTTCTATTTCTCCATATCTCATCCTCTGTTGAAGCTTTAATAAAAGCGAAACATATTACATTTTAAACGTTTACTATTTGTTCCTTATATCATATATATATATATATAAAGTAAATATCATAATTTTTTAAAATTATGAACATAACAGCCATGTTTCTTCTTTTTTATTTACTCGAACTAAAATTGATACTACCGAGTTGAATTGAAAAAAAAATGCCTGAAGCCAGCTATATTTTGAAGACAGTAACAGACTTCATTGAAAAAAATAGACTAAACTATCGCCCGGTTCACACTCCGCCAACATCTATTGAACAGGTGAAGAGGCTCATCCCTTGTTCCCTGTTTAGTATGTGGTTTCCGGCTTTCTCTTTTCCATTCTTTTTACCCTTACGTAGCCCCCTGCGCATCAGTGGCGTTATCGCCTTGCTTGGGGTGATATGATTAAAAAAAAATAAAAAATAAAAAAATAAATAAAAGTGATATTTAAATATTTACAATATTAAAAAAAAAGTTATAAAAATCAATTTAGTAGATAGCTATAATGAAACCAACCCCAAAGCAAAACTAATTATCCACTAACGCCAGTATCAATCGTATAAAAAAACGGAACGATTTGACTAAAAAAAAACAATACGTCCTCCTTTAGTCGGCCTACACGAGAAGAGAGACCAACCTATTAGTCAGGCTGGTCGCCGGACAGACAGGTATTTCGAGATAAGCATGAAATAATAATAATGTGGATACTAGTTAGTAATAACAGTGAGCTATGGTGCTTGAGCAAATTGCGGGCTGAATTGTAAGCAGAAGATTGTTTAAGATCGTTTAAAGTGATACACCATCAATATAAGGACAAGCAAGATATAATAAATAGCGTAGTCGACTAATAACCACAGTCAAGAAGAAGCAAGATCGTCTGGGTGATAGGAGAGAGGGAAACAACATGGAGTCTGTTTAGAAAAAGAACCCGCTTCAGTGACGATTAGAGTTTCTCGTTCTTTCTCTCTTAATCACTCTCATTTTTATCCTCCGTATTAGACACCCTCCCTAACAGTTTTTCTATTCTATTCTAATCTATCTATCTATCTATCTATCTATCTATCTATCTATCTATCTATCTATCTAGTCTATCTATCTATCTATCTATCTATCTATCTATCTATCTATCTATCTATCTATCTATCTATCTATCTATCTATCTATCTATCTATCTATCTCATTCTGTTTATATCTATCTATCTATCTATCTATCTATCTATCTATCTATCTATCTCATTCTGTTTATATCTATCTATCTATCTATCTATCTATCTATCTATCTATCTATCTATCTATCTAGTCTGATCTATCTATCTATCTATCTATCTATCTATCTATCTATCTATCTCAGTCTGATCAATATCTATCTATCTATCTATCTATCTATCTATCTATCTATCTATCTATCTATCTATCTCATTCTATTTATATCTATCTATCTATCTATCTATCTATCTATCTATCATTCTGTTTATATCTATCTATCTATCTATCTATCTATCTATCTATCTATCTATCTATCTATCTCATTCTTTCTATCTATCTATCTATCTATCTATCTATCTATCTATCTATCTATCTATCTTAGTCTATTCCTAAGACATTATACAAATCTATCTATCTATCTATCTATCTATCTATCTATCTATCTATCTATCTATCTATCTATCTATCTATCTATGTTTGTATGTACACGCCTGAGTATGTGTATGGGGAGAGACTGAACGAAACCCACTGACTGACAATGCATCCAGATTTAGCAATAAAATTGCACCCTTCTGCTTTAAAGAAGAGCGCTGTTTTTCAATTTAAGAAAACTCAATATCCTACAAATACCATGGATCGAACATGGGAGAAACTACAAAGTCCTAGCGATAATGTCTACAAAAAGCACACTCATGCTTAACGTTCTCTTGAAAGAACAGTTGAAATATCTGCGGTACATAATGAGGAAAGAGGGTTTGGAAAATGTGATACACCCAGGACAGACTGAAGGTAAGATGGTCAGAGGAAAGCAACTCACAATTTAATGAATCGGTTGCAGATCAGGGTTTGGGAGTGATGGCAAAAAGACAAAAGTTACTAAATGTTACAAAGGACAAGGAAATGTGGAGAACCATGATCGGTCCTGAAGCGACATAAAAGAAAAATAACATTATGCCACCTATTTTTCGGTATATATGGTCCCCGAAGTGTTCCGGATTACCCGCTTTGTCGAATCAACAGAAGTTATTTAATAACATTTCAATATACACCCCTGAAGTATGCATGTCTCGTGTCTCTATCGCATCATCAACTGTTAGAAATTGATTTGTAAATTATATGTGATTGAATAAACCTGGCAGATTGTCCGGATTAAAAGAGGTATACAGTTGTCGTTCACCGGAAATTTCGTGGGGCATTCATTCATCCTTTTACAAGGCAAGATTGGAAGAAATTGCTGTTAGGAAGATCGTGTTGCACCAATTTTCCAATTATAAAGGCTTGTCTTGAACATCAATACACGAAATACTTAATCAAGCTGGAAAATGCAGTTATCTTTCGCATTCGCAGGTTTAGGTGTTTCAACCAATCTCCTTGCCAACAGATCAATGTACCAAACGCTTATATTTTATCGAAGTTTAATTCTTCTTTCTTTAATTCTTCTTCTGTACTGAGCATGTTTAATAATCTGCTTAAATACAAGTACGACTGTGACTAAAGCCTTCACTGAGAGCGAGTTAAACACACGCGTTCACAGACACGCAAACACACCCGTCTATCTTCCTTTTTTTTACTGTTGAATTTCAGTTTCACCAACCTTTCTCCCCACAAACACTTCATGTTATTTGCCTCCATTATCCCTACAACCGCGTCGTTACACGACTTCATTTTCCTCTGCACATTTCTCTTATATGAAATACATAGTGTACGCATCAGCGACACCCAAACAGGTTTGTCAGCCATAACAGCGACATCAATAATAAACAACAACAATGAACAACAACAACAACAACAACAATATATGATGCTCACGAGCGGGTGTCGGGAAATGCAGGAGGAAGATAAGGAGAAAAAGGAAGAGGAAAAGATAGCAAGAAAAGAGGCTGGCTCCGAGAGGTGGATGCAGGAGACTTGCTGCAGTAGTTGTTACCGTGAACGAACGAGTTGCTGCGATGTAACAACTAGGATTCGATAAGATTTATCTCTGTACTAACTCAAAGTTAAGACTGAAAATGTTAAACTAATTTTTTTCTTTTCCTTTTTCTTTTTTTTTTTTTTTGTTTGTTTGTTTTTGTGGTGTGCAACTTGTGGAAGTCGCCCCACTCCAATTAGCGATCAGTCTTAAACAGAAAGTGTTTATTTCGGATATATAACAGATTTTTAAAAATTTTCCATTCCTTGCAAGCTTTTGAAGATATGATCGAAAGAAAAGACTAGTATAACCTTCTTCTTCTTCTTCTTCTTCTTTGTACTGTATCTCTTAGGTACAGGAGCGGTAATGGCTCTCCACAATTTCCTCATACTTAGTAAGTTTTGTCTTTTCGCTTTCTCCTAAACCCCGTCCTGCCAACCATTTATACTGGTTCGTGAGGTCGGTTATTCACTGATTTTCTCCATCTGCATTCAATATCCTGTGAGTGCCAAATTCTCAAAACCCTCCTTCCTCATAAGTCAGGGTGGCCAAACTTGCTTAATGTAAGAACCACATTCAATAAACTGTTGTTTGAGAGCCGCAAGACATGGAAAACAATTACATATTAGCTTTTGTTACATACACATTAACATTAAACTTAAAATATAATGGGGTCTCAATTCATACCGAGTAAATAATTATAAAGCTTGAATTTTTTCTTATTTACCCGTTATATTAACTGTGATTAAAAAAGAAGCTCACATTTCCACGAGCCGCGGTCAAAGTGTCGCATGTGGCTCGCCAGCCGCTGTTTAGCCGCCCCTAAAATATCTCTTGGAAATTTCAATTGTCTTTTACTGATTCTAAGTGTAATACTTTTTTTATTGCATTCACTTACGCACAAATACCCTTAGGAAAGGTATTAATCCGTCTCTTCCTTCCAGTTATGGGTTAAATAACAGGACAGATTGGGTTCTATAGCCTTGGTCGGCAACCAGTCTACCGCAGAAAGCAATGGCAACCTACTGCGTGATAATCTTCTGCCCAGTCAGTCATGTCACTTTCGAGACATGATCGCCCAAGCGTGTTTCAAGTATCTTTTTCATTTGTGGAGCGATTGTCCAACATTCCTGCCATAAAGAAAAACCAATATTACATAACTGTTCAGCGCCTCCCCATTCTTTTTTTTTTGTTTGTTTCTTACAAAATTTGCATGTTTTTAATATTTTGCTTTTTTGTTTTTGGAAGGCATTTTTCGTTATGCTCCTTTTCCGTCCTCTGTTAAGAACTTACCCGAATATATAAATTTTTGTATTTCCTTGATTTTGATAAACCCGTATATAAGATACCCTGATATAAGAGACCCCGATATAAGAGATATTTTCTCTGGTCCTAAATTACAGTCTGTGGTAATGTATATAAAATATACCAAACCCGTATATAAGAGAACGTTTATCCGGTCTCGCCAGCTCTCTTATATCAGAGTTATACTGTATCTTCAATTTATGTTTGTTTCAGGGTTTGTTTGTTTTTTTTTTTTACTGACAACCATACATTGCCTTCTTTCAATTGATGCTTAGTCCTTTCTTCTCACCTTCCTTTACTTGGCTTTCTCTACATATTCCAAAGCTTAAGAAGTGTTAGGCTGTTGAATTCTGCATTTTTTTTATCTAATATTCGAATCAGTGCTTTTTTTCTTGCAAAGGAATAAAAATCTATTTGCATTTTTATTTTGTTTTTTTGTTCGACACTATACCGAAATATCTGTTGATTTCCAATCCATTATTCTGCCATTGACTTTTATCGGCAAGAATGGCTACAGTCTCAGCTCTTGCAATAAAGAGGCTCAAATACTGTTACAACCCCAAAGTGTGACTCCGCGGTTAAAAGTATCTAAGAAAAAAATGTTCGTGTTCGATACCATGAATTTAATAATTTAAATATGTTTCTCAGTTAATAATGAATTATTATAACTTATTCAAAATTACTTAAAAAACTACGATAAACGTGAAACACTATGAAATCATGCCTATCTATCTATCTATCTATCTATCTATCTATCTATCTAGTCAGACAGACAGACAGACAGAGAGTGAGATGCAATCGATCGCTGAACGAAAGTAATATAAATATAGATAACAACGAAGTAATATATATATGTGTGTGTGTGTGTATGTGTGTGTATATGTGTGTGCGTGTGCGTGTGTGTGTAATATATATATATATATATATATACAAATAAATAGACAGATAGATACAAAACATCCATAGAAATTTAGATACGCGAAAAAAAGTTACATAGATTTTATATCAAAAACAATTTTTAGAAAAACTGACAATTTCTTTACATATTGTCACAGATTTTTTTCAAAATAGATAAACGCGCGCGCACACACACGCACACACACACACACACACACACACACACACACATATAAACAGAGGAAACTTAGATACTAAATTAGGATAAATAAATAGATAGATTTGAAGAGGCTGAGATAGATCGATAGATCGATAGATCGAGATACATAGAGACACTAAGTGGTTACTAAAGAAATTACATTCCGCTGTTTGATATTTACTTTTAAAAAGTGCTCAATACGTAGAGCATAGATGTATTGTAATAATCAATATACATTTTGCCTCGACGGTGAGGAAAAAAGTATATCAGTTATTATAAAGTATAGCTCTGTTTTTATACATCCAGCACTATTTTATTATCACCAGTAACCAATGTATGATAAACATTGTTTTTTAGTGGAGACTCCCATTTGAATCAATGCTTCATTTTATTAAACATCATTTTATTCTGTCTATCGGCTTGCATACTTGAGAAAAGTAGATAGATAGATAGATAGATAGATAGATAGATAGATAGATAGATAGATAGATAGAAGCTAATTGTAGATAGATAGATAGATAGATAGATAGATAGATAGATAGATAGATAGAAGCTAATTGTAGATAGATAGATAGATAGATAGATAGATAGATAGATAGATAGATAGATAAAAGCTAATTATAGATAGATAGATAGATAGATAGATAGATAGATAGATAGATAGATAGATAGAGAACTAATTATAGATAGATAGATAGATAGATAGATAGATAAAAGCATATAATTATATATAGATAGATAGATAGATAGATAGATAGATAGATAGATAGATAGATAGATAGATAGATAGATAATGAACAAAGTGAGATAGATAGATAGATAGATAGATAGATAGATAGATAGATAGATAGATAGATAATGAACAAAGTGAGATAGATAGATAGATAGATAGATAGATAGATAGATAGATAGATAGATAGATAGATAGATAATGAACAAAGTGAGATAGATAGATAGATAATGAACAAAGTGAGATAGATAGATAGATAGATAGATAGATAGATAGATAGATAGATAATGAACAAAGTGAGATAGATAGATAGATAGATAGATAGATAGATAGATAGATAGATAGATAGATAGATAGATAGATAGATGCGACCAAACTGGCAGATTTTCAAATAAAACCTAATATGCGATAAAATTTCCAGTTGGAGGAAAGTCATTACTATTTTAAAGTGTAAATTACTGTTAATGTTAAAAGGAAAGGTCAGAGGAGGATTGGCTTCCTGTTTGAAACGAGAGAGTGTGGTGCGTGAAAATGGAAGGTGAACGAGAGAGGGAGAGAAGAGAGAGAAGCGTGTGTGGTGGGTGGGGGTGGCTGCCTTATTATTATTCTTCTTCTTCTTATTATTATTAGGCAAGCAGTCGACTTAATGAGTGGAAACAACAAATGACAACAAATACATTGCAGTTGCTAACTACTGAGAGTAAACTGCATTTGGAGGGAAAAAAAGGCGAAGAGAGAAACGAGAGGGAGAGAGGGGGGCGCAAAGCAGGAGAGAAAGTGAAGACTAAGAGATAAAGGAGGTAAGAGAATGAAAGAGGAAAAAGAAAAAAAAAGAGATAAAAATGGAACGATGAAAGAGAAGAAAAGAAAACTGATAAACGTGACAAAGAAAAAGGGTTGAAAAAGAAAAAAAGAAAGAATGAAAATGAATGAATGAATGATTTAAAACGAAGAAAGCAAAAGGATAAACAGAGAGAGAGAGAGAGAGAGAGAAGCAATAGAGAGTGAGAGAGAAAGAGAGTAAAAGAATAAAACAATAAAAAAAGACAGAGCGAATGAATTTCTGAGCCGATGGGCGTTGTATCAATTTTTTCTTTAGGTTTTTGTTGGTTGATGTGGTTACGCCATTACAGCGACATCAATGAGAACAACAACAATAAGGAGCAGACGTAGCCGAAACATTTCAGGCAACACACACACACACACACACACACACACACACACACACACACACACGAACAATAGCAGGCACACACGCGCGCACACACACACACACACTGATTGCGCGCATGAGCGTTGTTTTGTGTTGTGTACAAAACTTGAAATCAAGAAAGTGGGTAAGAGAGAAAGACAGAAATAGAGAGAAAATAAGAAAACGAAAAGAAATATGCCAACAACAAAATACATTTTATTTTTTTAATAACCTTATTTGAACGTTTAATAAATAATAAATCTTGTAATAAAATTTAAATGGAAAAAAAAATATTCCGATGTTTACATCTATGATTTTTAGTACCTTTTTCACTAATTTTCTTGGTTTTAAAATTAATTTTTATTAATAAAAAAAAGCTTTTTTGAGGCATTTATTTTAGCATTAAAGCTAGAGAAAGGGTTAAAGTTTTCCAGTAAGCAAAACACTTTGGTGTATTTCAAACAAAAATCATATTGATTTGAATTGACCTTTTTGGAGATGGAGGTTTCTTTTAAAATCGCTAATTAAACACCCTTTTTTATCGCAATGTATTTTCTGTATTAAAAAAAAAATCTTTCGAAAATAAAATATACTTCTCTGAAACTTAATTTGAGAAATACTAGCCGATTTAAAATATAATTTGATTTTTTAAATATTATTTACTTTAAAATAACAGGGAATAGATCTTTTAAAATAAACAGGAGCTGTGATTACGCATTTGGATGCGCATGTAGTGCTGTGGATATCGGCTCGGAACAAGAAATCAGAGAGGCGAGTTCGAATTTCAGTTGAATTCGTTGCATTCACTTACGCGCAAATACACTTGGGAAAGTTATTGATTCATCTCTTCTCCCTCCAGCTATGGGTTAAAAGGCAGGACAGATTGGGTTATCTAGCCTTGGTTGGCAACCGGTCTATCTGAAAGTAATGGCAACCTATTTCAGGAAACATGATCGAGACATGATCGCCCAAGCGTATGTTACGCATGGCATTGAACTGATTACGTACTTGTCACCGCTCGTCAATCACTAACAAATGCTTATAAAGGTGTTGACAGTTTTATTATTATTTTTAACTGATAGAACAGAATTTATTTAAGAAAATGGCGGCTAAGTCCCCTTCCTTTTTTTATATATAATTTTAAAAGTAATCAGTAATGACAAAAATGCTGGAAAATATTCTCCATAATCTTAATTTAGGAATGTTGATGTGAAATTTACTATAGCCATCACTCTTATTTCCTAATAATGTCGTGTATGGTCGACCATACTTTAAAAAATGAGCAACTTACGTAATATTTTATATACATAAGAAAAATTTTCAAATATTTAAAAACTCTTGATGCAAAACAAATTGTGTTGATCTTTTGAATTGTTGATTAGTAAATACAGTTTTCATTTATACCATCTAACAGGATGAAAGTACTGCTGGGTTTTAAAAGATTTATTATAATTCAATTTTTTTAAAATTCTTGTAAAAAAATCATTATTCAGCGAAATATCTTTTTAGAAATACAATAATGTTCTTAAATCTTATTTATAAAAGCAATTATGAGATTTAAAAATGTCAGTTTCATTACTTTTTTTTTTTTTTTCGGGTTTTTGGGAAATAAGTAGTAGTTTGAAAAAAAAATGAGTCCTGCTTTTAACTAATAAAAAATGTTCAGATAAAAATTTAATTTCTAGAAATTTCATGAAATTGAGTTAGTTCCGGGGAGGGGGGAGGCTAATATAGTAAAAAAAAATGCCAAGATTTTCTAAAAAAATTTCACAAATAATTTTATTTTATTTGTGAATAAGTCCTGAATGTTTTATCTCACAATTATATGAATTTTGCAAGAATTTACAAATCAGTTTTTTCGCCTGAAAAAGACGCTAAAATACTACTAAATACCAATTGTAAATATTACTACGACCGCTGACACCAGAAAAAATATTTTTGATGAAAATGTAGAATATGCTAGTAAATTAAAAATATTTAAAAATAATTGAAAATATTTTTTATCTTTCCTCTTAATAATAACAAGCATTTTGCCTATAAAACTATTGCTTTTGTTTGGGGCCTTTTTTCATCATGCTATGCTTTTTCTTCAGAGAAAAAGTGGAGGTATGAAATGACGCCGTGAAGCATTCAAAATTTTCAGAAAAACAGCGCCTTTGAAATCTAAAACCGCGGAGACAAAAAAAACAAAAAAAACAATTACAATTTTTGTTTTGTTTTGTATTGTCGCATTTATCACCCACAAAGTTATAATTTGGGAGAGAGACACACTCTTTAAGTAAAAGCAGTGACAATGATAAAAGATACCGTGCATAATAGTTTTGAACTGCAGACAAAAAATAAAATATAAGCCGGAAAAGTATATTTGAAACTCCTGCACGATGGGTAAGGGCCTGGAGCAAATCTCATTTTCAAATATTCAGCATTTAGTACATGTAAAGAATAAAAAGTAGAAGTTTAGTGGAAAGAGTGCACCCTCCCTCCAGCAATTAACGCTCACCAACTTAAGCTTGGTTATTTTTAACGCGTTCTTTGCATGACAAGATATTCAAAATCAACGTTCTCTAATGCAGGGATTCCAAATATAGGACACACGCATAAGAGGCAGGGGAAACAATTTGAAAACTGATGTGAGGTGGGGATTTTAAATTTTGTTGAGAAGAGCGAAAAGTATTCCTTGGCTAAAAACTGTGTTTGTTGTATCAAGGTTTGTCTGATTAATTCAAAAAGCATCTTCATATGTATTCAGATATTTCATTTGTTTAGGCTGTTGGCGGATGGGTTAATAAATGTTTAAGATTTGTTATAATTATGAGGAAAGAGGGCTCAATATTGAGTCGACGTTTTGTGTGGACAGCGTTTTATAGTAGGTACCAGGGGCGTAGCTGATGCTAAAAAAACACTGGGCACAGAGAAAATTGCCCGGATTTATTAGCTGACAATGTGATGACGTCATCAGTGTCATCCGTTTCCAGAAACTAATTTTTGCGGTTTTCTTTCGGCTATTCCAATGGAAATTAGGCACAGAACGTGAACGAAAGCAGAAAATCGGGTTCGGACTTTCTGAGTATAACCAGTCTTTTCTCCCAAAATTAATAAATACACAAACAGATTTTTACTGCGGTCATTCGGATGTTTTCTTCGTTTTTCTTTCTTTCTTTCTTTCTTTCTTTCTTTCTTTCTTTCTTTCTTTCTTCGTGAATTGTTTAGTTTGATTTCTGACGAAGACATTTTTCCGTGCCCGGATTTTTACTATGATTGCACGGATCGGCCCGGACCCGTGCCCGGTGTGCCCGGTAGTCAGTTAAGGCCATGGTAGGTACCTCCACTGATTCGCTGAAACAACAGCATGGCATGAAGAAAAACGGTTTCAAACTTAATAAAAACAAAATCTTTTCAACGAAATGTTTGTTATTCTTATGAGGAAAGATCAAAGTATTTTTTAATTATTATATAAATTTTTAAATATTTTCTAACACGTTCGAAATTCTGGTTAAAATGTTTATTTCCTTTTTTCCGTTAGTGATTTTTACCAGATTTTTACCAGACTTTATTATGATGAATGCAATTATAGTAAAACTTCTTTGGTACCGGTGAAAAACACATTAATTTAGAAATTTTTGAAAAAAATCAAATAATTGTCGGATTTTAATGAAACTTTTAGGACTTATTCACAAATAAATTAAATTGTTTTTGAAATTATTATTCTTAAAAATATTAGTAAAAATAATTTTTTACATCTATTACCTTATTTTTTAAAATTTTTTAGTCAGTTACAACTTTCCCTAAAATCTGCTGCGAATATGCAATAAAACACTGAAATTATTTAATTAGATAAGCTTTTAAAATAATTTTAGAAATAGTATATAAGGACTCTATAGTCTGAAAAACATTTTTTTCGAAGAATAATGAATTTTTACAAGAATCGTTTCCTTTTTTCTTTTTTATTTTATAATAATTAATAAAAAAAATTAAAGTATTTTAAAATTCTTCATTGTGATTAGGTTAAGATACGTGAAGATTTTATTTACTAATCGCAAATTGAAAAGTTTGATAAAAATCTTCATGCAGAAAAATTTATAAAATAATTTTAATTGTTTTATGTGCAGAAAACCTTACGGAAAAAAAAATCCACAAATAAATTATTTCGGCTGTTTTCAATTCTTACATTTCACTCCAGCTTTATAGCTAAAATAACAAAAATTTAATAAAATCTAAACTTATTTATAAATGGAACTTTGTGTGTGTGTGTGTGTGTGTGTGTGTGTGTGTGTGTGTGTGTCCGTTACCTATAGAATCCGAAACGGCTGAACCGATTTTCTTGAAAATTTAAACAGTTGTACTATAAGCGTCTGCGAGTGTTCTTAGCTAGGTTTTGTGTCGAGGTACCCCCGATAAATATCGAAAATCAATAATCGAAAAAATCGGGTTATAGAAGGAGTGGTCCGATTTTAATCAAATTTGATACACTCATAGACAAAGACATAAGAAACGATATTCAGAAGTTTCAAGGTTGCAGTTCTTACAATAGTGCAGAAAATTTTATATCTATACCAGGAAATCAAAATTTGACTTACAGCCATTCATTTTTCTTTCAGTCTACGGTGTAACAACCCAGCGGAGGTCTGAACAATTTCTCCGGCGGCCGTTCTCCACGCTGTGATGTTCCCGGGGGTTGATTGAAAAAGTCGAAGCTGGGGGTACAAGATAAACTATAAGGAACGAACTTCCACAACTTGGATGAGTTAAATCGATGCTTTATTTCGCTTTCAGTTGGGGCAGGTGATGTGGCACTCAGCTCTAACTCTAATTAATGGAGATCAAATGCCGAACCAACCGACTCAAGACGAACGGAGTTTCTACTTCAAGCACATGCCCGGCTGAACTAACTCGACTGACTCAACCCAAACCACTTGTATTTATTTAAAATAATCGGAAGTGACTAAACCACCGGGCGATAAGCATTGGCGACTGTAAGTCCAAAACTTCAAGGTACTTAAATTTTGCTTCCTTTGATGTGTAAACGGGATGTCTACACTAAGCCTCCAAGTATTTTCCAGGATTTTTTAAAAACTGTTTATCTTAATAAAGCTTCGTGTGAAGGCCGCCGGATATTTTTATAGCCCTGACCCTTTACCCGTAACCAGGCGTTTGTTTTTTTTTATTGCCTGGAGAAAGGGAAAATTCTATTATCTTTTCTTAATGTGTGGTCAAGATACAGTAAAGACAGTTTTGCTTTTTAGTCTTTCGTGCCAACGTCCAAAGAGTCTGGGCTCCAGGACCATGGACTAGTTTTAAAGCTTTCATTACACCTGAGCAACGCCGGGCTATAATGCTAGTGTTAAATAATTTTTGGCATTTAAATTGTATCGTCCCCCTCCCCCAAATTGTCAATTGTCCATGTTTTTGTTCAAGTTCTTTCAACCGTCTCAGTCATTATCAAGAATTAGATGTTGTCGATATAGTAGAAAATATTTTGTTGGTATTTGAATTGTATCACCACCCCCACCCTTAAAAACAAGAAAAAAGAAAATTATATAGCAAACAAAATCTTGTATACATACAGGCAACTTACTGATAAAATAAATCCTTATTAAGAAAATGTCCCAACAGTCACATTTAATAAGACTTCGTTTGTCCTGGCCGGTTGATATCATTTTCACTGATTAGAAAGACAGTAATGTACCCTCTGAATATAGCGCTTACAGTAATAAGATATATATATATATATATATATATATATATATATATATATATATATATATATATATATTGTCATCCGCAGACAGATCTGTGTGTATCACAGCTCATCAGTACGGTTAGACTCCGATTGTTACACAACCCAAGCTCGAAACCCGACCGAAATGGCGTCAGTCGGCGACTCTCCCCCTGGGCTATGGGCGTTCGGTGGAAGTAGGCAGACTTTTTAGCGCATATCATTATACGCGCCCAATAGCTAGAGCGATCTAATTCATTTCACTGAATGAGCGATGCGTATATGCCAGAGTAGGTACTGTTTATCAAAGTCTACTATTTTTCCAGAGTGCTAAGCACGAATTTACACGAGATACTAGATTAGCAACTAGGTCCCACCCTTTTACAGTTAAACAAATAAGATGTAACCGTAAATTCTACTCCAACAGCTTCTTTTCTCGCGCTTCCCGCCTGTGGAACTCCCTTCCACAACTCTGCTTTCCCGACAGCTACAATCTCCAGGTGTTTAAATGTAGGATCAATAGACACCTCCTATCACACTAACTCCCAATTATTCTCAGAACACTCTCATCTACCCAACCCTCATTCTCGGTATCCCTACCCGCCTATCACCCACCCTCTGACATTTCCTATATTTAATCATCCTTTCTCCACTCTATGTAGCCCCCTGCGCAGTAGTGGCACTGACATGCCTTGCTCGGGGTGAAACGTTTATATATATATATATATATATATATATATATATATATATATATATATATATAATATATATATATATATGTCCAGTCCGTAAACGGCGAAGATAACCCAACAAGATCAACTTAATATAAAATATTAAGTGTTATATCTATATAGAGAGCTCAATGGATGTTATCCAGAGCAATATGATATTTATAAAGGAAAACTCAACACGTCATTTAAATTGGTTATAAATTATAATTCATTTCAATAAGCTAAATTAGCACATTTCATCGGACCACACAATATTTCTTCCATTTGATAAAAATATATTTTGCCGGAATAAGCATTTCCTTTAACTGAAGAGAAAAATAAGAAAAAAGAAAAAGGAAAAAAGAGTCAGGACAGAGGCATTAGCGTCACATCAGTTGGGGGTATTCAGACCAGTCGCGAAGATGTTGACCATCAAGTTATTAACCGCCTACTTCTACTTCATTGGATACGTATGTATGTGTAACCCCACAAACTAACCCACCTATGTACACTAACTTATATCCACATATACATATGCGCACACATCCACATATGTACATACAAATGTGACTGTGTTTATGTTTATACATACTTATAGACTTACATTTATTCATACCCACATAAGAATCTTGTGTTCATATACTCACATATATATTTTATAAAGACGGGATTTCCGTGATATATATATATATATATATATATATATATATATATATAAGTAGGCTAACAATTCTCACACATACTCCCAAATTACGCATATATTTTCATACTTACATACATCTTCACATTGATACGTATATCTACTCATAGATGCACCCGCATCCCCACATGCATATATATATATATATATATATATATATATATATATATATACGGTAGGTGAAAGAAGATACCACAACATAGGCATGGTGGTGTTTGATGAAGAAAAAGTTTTCTTTTCTTTTTATTGGTTCATTTTCTACTGCTTATCAGCCACTTGCAGGTTATTTAAATCCATAAATTATTTTTAGATTGTAAACATTTTTTATTAATTTAGATGATAAAGATTTAGTGATACAAGTCTTACTAATTAACCCATAGCTGGGGGAGAAGAGGTGGATTCATACCTTTCTCAAGTGTATTAGAAGAAAAGGAGAATGAGTAGTACTTGAATAAAACCGTTTCAAATAGCCGATCTTCTTTTCTCGGTAATCAAATAAAAATCAAATAAAAATCGCGTAATAAAACTAAGCCGCATGAAACGACTTCATTACTTATCCGATAGGAACATTTCCGGGAGAGGCAAAAATACTCAGGAATTTGTTTCTGCGTAGTTCTCTATCACGTGCCAGTTCACGCCCTCAGACATTCCAGCAAGATGCAAAAATATTTACACCAAGTTATTCAAGAACTTGAAACGAGTTGATTCTGAAAATCATTGACGATGATTTAGAATCGAACTGGGCCGACAAAAACGTAACTTTGTGCGAAATGGATTCAAATCAGAGTAATTAGAAAATTTGTTCGGCTTTACTTCGCGAGAAAAGATATTTGGATTAAAGATTATAAAAATTGAATTTTAAAAATTATTTGACACTTGATACAGAGTGTCCCTAGAGTCTGGATACAGAAAATCTCATTAACTATCGTTTGTTACAATACGAACCTTGAGCATTTATGCACCTCTGCCATCAAGCGACGAGATTATTTATTCCTCGTTGATAAAAAGTTATTGGCTTTGATACAACGAAATCTTTGAAAGCTGATTCCACCATAATCTTTTGTTGATGCAACTTTGGCTTTGGGGGACTCATCACGCTCAAGCCATTGACCTGAACGTTTACGGTTATCATAAAGGATCCATTTTTCATCACAAGTGACTATTTGGTCAAGAAAGGAATCATTGGTGTTACGCAGAAAGAGCATCGGGCACACTTCAAGACGCTTAGGTTTTTGATTTTCATTGAGATCATGAGGAACCCATTTATTGAGCTTTTTCACTTTGCAAATGGCGCGAGACTGTTGCAGTGCTGACACCAAGTGTCTGAGACATTTCTCTGACATTTTGACGTGGGTTTTGCTCAACAACTGCTTGCAATTGTCCGTTGTCAAGACTGCATGACTGTCCCCTACCTCTTCATCTTCAAGGCTCTCATCACCAGTACGGAATTTCTGGAACCCCTTTCGTACTGTCGGATCACTTGTAGATCCATCTCCCCATGCTCTGGACTCAAGTTTGAACTCATGTAAAAAGGTAAACGAAGGTCATGTTTTGTCATGTTCATAACTAAGGGCTCCTATACTTCAAGAATATTTCTATCTGAAAATTAATTAAAAATTATTAAAGAGCACACATTAATTATTATGTATACCAAAATTCACCTAATATATACCGTGAATACTATGTTAAAATGGCTTTTCAAAATACAACACTTCAAGCGGCCATTATTTGTGTAACAATCTAATACATTTCTTTCATTTCCACATAGTTTCGTCGAAAGGAGAAAGAACTGACTTATTTTTCTGTCGTCTGCTAAAGAAGGTGTATTCAATGAAAATCAAAGATGCAACACACTTGATTGAACACATAAAGAGCGAATGTGCTACAGTTGACGGCGATGTGGTGTTATTGCATCGAGTTCACCTGAATCTTGCAAGGTGCATTAACCTGTGCATTACGAATGATGGAAATCATATTGAAGATGTTATTTGTTAATATTCAAATTCAATAAAATGTTGTTGAAAATTTTCTTTTTTGAACTTTGCATTTTTGCCTATGTGTCCAAACTTTAGGGGCACCTCGTAGTCAGTCAGTTAAGTACCATAGGTGAAACACGCTTAGGCGATCATGTCTCGAAAGAGACATGACTGACTGAGCATAAGATTTTCCCGCAGTAGGTTGCCATTGCTTTCTGCGGTAGACTGGTTGCCAACCTAGACTATAGAACCCAATCTGCCCTGCTATTTAACCCATAACTGTGGGGAAGAGCCGGATTAATATTTTTCCCAAGGGTATTTGCGCGTAAGTGAATGCAATAAATCCAACTGGAATTCTAACTCGGCACCCCGATTTCTCGTTCCGAGCCAATATCCACTGCACCACAACGCACATCCGCACCCCGTAGAATAAAAAGAAAATATATCCGTCACTAACTCCAGTATACTGGCGAACGAAGGTTTTCATTGACTTCATCATCGTCTACAAGTAGTACAGCATTACATGGATATCTAATGGCAAGGTAAGTACTCAGTAATTTATTGCAAGATATCTGTCACAAGTTAATAACCATTCGTGTGTTTGTAAAATCTGCGATACCCATAGCTTCAATAACCCAAATATTTTCTTTTAAATCTCAATGTAAATGTTAAATATTTTTTTTAATCATATCACCACGAGCAAAGCGATAATGCCACTGATGCGCAGGGGGCTACGTAAGAGTGAAAAGATTGGAAAAGAGAAAGCCGGAAACCACATCCTAAACAGGGAACAAGGGATGGGCCTCTTCACCTGTTCAATAGACGTGGGTGGAGTGTGAACCGGGCGATAGTTTATCTACTCCAATTGAAAAAAATAAAATGAAAAGAGTGAAAAGATTGGAAAAGAGAAAACCGGAAACTGCATCCTAGGTATGAGCCTCTTCACCTGTTCAATAGACGTGGGTGGAGTGTGAACCGGGCGATAGTTTAGTCTATCTACTCCAATTAAGTCTATCTACTCCAATTAAGTCTATATACTCCAATTAAAGTCTATCTCTTTTTAAGATATCTTGTATCTCCTAAAGAAAAAAAATGCTTTGGTAACTTTGTCCAAGGCTTCAGATCGCTTGAATTGTAACGAGAGTGGGTAACAGATTACAGAGTTTCCTTCGTCTTCTTTTATGTGCCTGGTCCGTTCAGGACGTAGGCAATCATGGCTTTCCACATCTCCCTATCCCTGGTGGCTCTTAGCACGCTTTCTCCTGTTGCACCATGCAACCCTCGTTCCGTCATCCACCTGATCAGGTCCTTCAAATATGTTATCCGCTGCTTTCCCCTGTCTCTTTTTCACTCTATCTGGCCTGTTAGTATCAGGTTCTCCAAGCCCTCCTTTCTCATTGCATGTCCCAGGAACTTTAGCTGTCTCTTCCTGATGCTCAGTATTAATTTCCTTTTCGTTTCCATCCTTTCCAATAACTCATCATTGCTCGGTCCATGCTCGGTCCATGATATCTGCAGCATCCTTCTGCAGAACCACATTTCAGCTGCTTCAAGTTTTTTCTTCATCTTCGAAGATATTGTCCAACATTCACTGCCATTTTGAAGAACCGGCATCACATAGCAATCCAGTACTCTTCTCTTTGTTTCTAGTGAAATTGTCCTGTTTCTTAATACTTTACTCAACTTCTGGAATGCTTCCTTCGTCATGCCAATTCGACTTCGGATCTCTGTGTTGCACTTTCCGTCTTCTGTTAGAACATTTTCCAGGAATCTAAATTTTTGTACCTGCTTGATTTTAGTGTCCCTCACCTTTTTGCTGATGACCATGCATTCGGTTTTCTTGCAGTTTATTTGTAGTCCTTTCTTGTCACTCTCTTCAGCTACCTTCTATAGGAGGTCTTTTAGTTTTCTTTCTGTGTCTGCTATCAGCACTGTATCATCTGCGTACCTTATATTGTTTAAATTGTGGCCTTTGATGATGAATCCTGGCATAACTTTTAGGGTTCTCAGAATAGTCTTGCTGTATAAATTAAATAGATCCGGTGAAAAGATGCATCCTTGTCTTACGCCCCTTTCAATCTTTGTATAACTACTGAATGTTCGTATGCAGGCAATTTGATGCCAGTAGAGATTCTTGATTACTCTTACGTCTTTCCCAAATATGTCGAGGCTGCTGAGCATCTCCATCAACTGTTTATGGCATATTTTGTCAAACGCCTTTGCTTAATCAATAAAACATAGTTACAAGTCCTTTTTAATTTGTATTGCCCTTTCAGAGAGCACCCTAATAATAAATATAGCGTTCCTTGTTTTAGTGTCTTTGACGAAACCGCACTGTTCTTGTTCCTATTTCTGGCCTGATTCTGCTTCTTGCTCTATTCATCAGGATTCGGACGATCAGTTTTGTTACATAGCTCATTAAACTGCTGCTTCTGTGGAGTTCGCACTCGTTTGCTCCTGGCTTCTGAGACAGTGCTATGAAGATTGACTTGCTGAGGTCATCTGGTATTATACCACTATTATAAATTTCATTTATTATTTCTGTAATTTTCTCTATGCCAAATTCTTCCAAGGCTATCAGCAGCTCTATGACTATGCCGTCTGGTCCAGCTGCTTTGTTTCTATTCAGTTTGGCTATTGCAGATTTCAATTCAGACTTTAATATTTCCGGTAAGTCCACATCTTGTGTATTATCGGTTGCTCTCGCTTGTCGTGGAAAAGATCTTTTATATATTCTTTCCATCGTTGGAGTATTTCCTCTTTCTCCAATATGATTGTTCCATCTTTGGATTTTATACATCCTGTTGAAGAGCAGATTTTTTTGCCCTGTCATTTCTTTTATTTCTTTATGCATGTCTGCTTTATTATTCCTGCTCAAACTCTCTACTTCTGCACACTTGTCATTGAGCCATTCCTCTTTAGCCTGTCTGCATTTTCTCCTCATTTCTTTATGTAGTTCCCTGTACTCCATTCCATGTCTTGATATCATTTTCTGCCTCCTTTGCATCATGTCCAGAATCCATTCAGTCATCCAAACGTTTTTTTTTTCTGTGCGTAAGTTCCTTTGGGGCAATGTTGTTTGATGATGTCAGTATTGCTTCCTTTAGCGAGTCCCATTTCGAGTGCTCTTTTCCAATTTGTTCTTCATATTTGATTTTCACGCTGTTAGTATTCTTTCTGTAGGTTGAGGTCATTCACGAGCGTGTTGTATTTCAGTTTTGGTTCTGCACTAGACTTCTTCAATGTCCGGAGTTTTACCTTTAGTTTGCAAATGGCTGGGATGTGGACGCTTCCACAGTCGGCGCCTGGATAGGCTTTGCTTTGAACCACTGCGTTTCTGAATCTCTTGTTTATGGTTCTGTAGTCTGTCTGGTTTTTCGTGGGCTTCTCCATGTCCATAGACGTCGTGAATGCTCTTGAAACCATGTTTTAGTTATTACCTGGTCATAAACTCTGGATACATAGGAAGTTTCATTAACTATATATTTTTTACCTCCACGGATTATATTTTTTACCTGCACGGATTATATTTTTTTATCTCCATGGTTTTGTTGAAAGAAGAAAGAACTGACTTCTTTTTCTGGGATATACTAAAGAAGGTGTTCACAATGAAAATCACAGATGCAACACACTTGACTGAACGCATAAATAGTGAATGTGCTAAAATTGACATTAATGTGGAGTTATTGCATCGAGTTCATATGAAAATCTTGCAAAGAGCATCAAACTTTGCATCACAAATGATGGAAATCATCTTGAAGGTGTTATTTGTTAATATACCAACTCAATAAAAAGTTGTTGAATGTTGCACTGTTTCTTGAGTGTCCTGACTTCAGGGACATTCAGTATAATAAGAGATGAGGCTCATATGTAATGATCATATCTAGGTGATTTTATTAGCATAGCTACGACGTGGCACAAGGCCACAAGTATAGGGCACCGGTGAGGATCGGACAAACTATTCACTCGTAATTGATCAAACGAGACAAACTTGTAAACCATTCCATCACGTCGAGGCAACCTACTGATCATGTCTATGCAATACTCGGAGTCGACGGAAGAAGAATCAGTTATGTAATGTTCAGGTATATGCAAAATTCGGATTCGACAATGTTTTATTTGGTTTAATTTTTTTCTTTATGGCATATAAAAGTTTAGCAAATTATTAATAGTTACGCACAAGTATAATTTCCCAGTTAACAGAACTTTTAATCATAAAGAACGTACGATTAAGCTCTAACCGAGCTCTCTCTCTCTCTCTCTCTCTCTCTCTCTATCTATATATATATATATATATATATATATATATATATATATATATATATATATACTAACAGTATAGCCCGGCGTTGCTCGGGTGTAATGAAAGCTTTAAAACTAATCCATGGTCCTGGAGTTCAGATTCTTTGGACGTTGGCACGAAAGACTAAAAAGCAGTAGTTGTTTCCAGTTAAAGCGAAACCATAGAGTGAAAAAAAATGAATGGATGTAAGTCAAATTTTGATTTCCTTCTATCGATATCAAATAAGTTTTTTTCGTCGGAAACTGAATTTTGAAGGTTGAATAAGTCCTCTAAGTAAATGGTATCATGGCTAAGACTAAGAACTACAATTATACCTACTTAGAGCCAAACCCGAAGCAAAAACTAAAATAAAAGATCTGAAAAAATACAGACATACAGGCAGATAAACAGACACACATACAAACATTTTGACAAATATATATATATATATATATATATATATATATATATATATATATATATATATATATTATCGATTTTCTGCACGATTGTAAGAACTGCAACTTTGAAACTTCTGAATATCGTTTCTTATGTCTTTGTCTATGAGTGTATCAAATTTGATTAAAATCGGACCACTCCTTCTATAACCCGATTTTTTCGATTATCGATTTTCGACATTTATCGGGGGTACCTCGACACAAAACCTAGCCAAGAACACTCGCACACGCTTATAGTACAACTGTGTAAATTTTCAAGAAAAGTGGTTCAGCCGTTTCGGAGTCTATAGGTAACGGACACACACACACACTGACACACACACACAAAGTTCTATTTATAAATAAGTTTAGATAAAGTTATCTTGATTTTATATGAGAGAATATATTAAACTATCATTCTCTCTGCCCTACGTCTCTCTCTCTCTCTCTCTCTACCTCTTTCTATTCTCTCTCTTTCTACCTCTTTCTATTCTCTCTCTTTCTACCTCTTTCTATTCTCTCTCTTTCTACCTCTCTCTATTCTCTCTCTTTCTACCTCTTTCTATTCTCTCTCTTTCTACCTCTTTCTATTCTCTCTCTTTCTACCTCTTTCTATTCTCTCTCTTTCTACCTCTTTCTATTCTCTCTCTTTCTACCTCTTTCTATTCTCTCTCTTTCTACCTTTCTTTCTATTCTCTCTCTTTCTACCTCTTTCTATTCTCTCTCTTTCTACCTCTTTCTATTCTCTCTCTTTCTACCTTTTTCTATTCTCTCTCTACCTCTTTCTATTCTCTCTCTTTCTACCTCTTTCTATTCTCTCTCTTTCTACCTCTTTCTATTCTCTCTCTTTCTACCTCTTTCTATTCTCTCTCTTTCTACCTCTCTCTATTCTCTCTCTTTCTACCTCTCTCTATTCTCTCTCTTTCTACCTCTTTCTATTCTCTCTCTTTCTACCTCTTTCTATTCTCTCTCTCTCTCTCTCTCTCTATACATATATATATAAGCACAAAAGTGTTTTGTGCTTATCAACGATCCATCTCCACCACAATATCGAGCACTTTACAATAAAAAAGAACTTGCTTGTTAAAATACTTTTTATCAGTAAAACCGCTGAAAAAATCAACGATATTGGCGCTAAACATTATCCCAATTAAACACTATATATGTATGTGTGTGTGTGCGTATATATATATATATATATATATATATATATATATATATATATATATATATATATATATATGGTCCAGTCTTGCTCCTAGTCATTTTGACTATGGATTTACGATTGACATTACATTTGATCGGGAAGACAAACAACATTTCACCAGGCCTGCAGTTATTGATGACTAAATCAAATTACTGATTAAACATAATCCAGGTCACGTGACACGGAATCTCGCGGAGATACTCCATCTATTTTATATGCTCGTTGTAAATTATTTGCACAAGTTTCAAAATTGTACACATATGTTTTGCATGCAGAAGATTGGTTTACATGAGAGTTGAAAAAATCGACATTGATTTAGTAAAAAGTTGTGCTCTTTTATTATAGGTTTATTCTTCCGTAGGGTATGCAGTCATTGTATTCTTGACCCTAGTCGACAGGTTGGTCGTTGGCATGTAATGTTCATGCGCAAGCAATCTAGATGCCGACGGACATCATTTTCATGTGTTTATGTTATAGTTTCTGTTCACAATAGCATATTTTTAAACAGATTTGCAATTCACCGACGCAAAACGAAGGTTTCAAGTGAAGGTAACCAAAAAAGTCCTTACTGTTTTTTATTTATTAGAAAGAAAAGGTGTTTGAGTTTGAGTTTTGTTTAACGGTATATCAACACCTCTGTGGGTTATTTAATGCCAAAATGGTACTGTTTTAAGGTATTTTTAATGTTTGGTTATAGTGAGAAGTTTGATTTAGTCAAATTTTGATTAAATTTTATTTTATTTTAGAAAACTGAAGATGTCTTCTAGTTTTGTATTCAAAAATGTGTTGCTGGTAATAATTTTTTTCTTTAAAAAATGTATTCTGGCCATTTTTTTCTTTCAAAAACGTGTTATGGTAATCATTTTTTCTTTTAAAAATGTATTGTTGGTAATATTTTTTCCTTCAAAAATGTATATTTTTAATAAAAGTTCATTTTTATGTATATATTTCTATAAAAGTATATTTTTATACTTTCATGGTTTTTGGACCCCAGTTTGGGGTTAACTATTTGCCCATAGATGGGAACCTAACAGGTGCTACCACTCCGAGTTAGGGTGAACCTGAGAACAACAGCAATTAAGAGGTGGTTCCATGATCCTCACAACCTCCCAATCAGAGACCTTGCTGCCGGATGCAGTTTACTATCATACCAAGGACTGAAATAAAAGGTATACAGAAAATTGGACATACCATTAGTCTTCAAAGTAATCCCGATCGGCATCCAGAACTCTTTTCAAACGTGTCTCCAGCCGCGTAATACCGTAAAATCAGGTGTCCTGGACTGAATAAGTCTGTGAATACCTGCTGCAGCTCTGTCTCATTTCCGAAGTATCTCCACGAAGGTAGTTGTCCAGGGAATCGAAGAGCCGCAAGATCCATTGAGTAAGGTGGATGGCTCAAGTCAAGTTGCCTTATGTTACCTCCATCCACCCACACAACATAAAGCCTGGCCTTGTCATGGAGGAAGAGTACCCCTTTGCGATTAACCAATTATGGTTCCTTCTGCTTCAATACCTGTTGTACACATTCCAAGTACAGACTACAGTGATGGTTTGGCCGTTGATAGAAGCTCGTAGTGCCCCACTTGTCGTGGTGTGAAACATGGAGTCCCATGGTGATAACCAATGTCTGGTATACTTAGGAGTATCGTACAGGATCCATTTTTTTTTATCACTGGGGAGCACTCGATCAAATATGCGCAAGTTACGGTCACTCGTTGTTGCTTTTTAGCAACTGACAGTCTGTGCTGTACCCATTTGCTGTACGCCTTCCTGATGTAATGCCCTTAAAGTGTGACTGTTTCCCCAGAAATCTGGAAGCGTTCGGCAAGCTGACCAAAGTTGTCCTCCTCTATAGCCGCCTTCACTTTCTCATCCATGACTTGTGACAGGCCACTGTGGGGTTCATCACAAAGGGACAATTCACCGGACCTGATCTTCTGGAACCGATGCCTGGTGGCGCGTTCATTCGCAGCATTATTACCAAAGCCTTGACGTATTGCGACTGCGGACAAGCCTACCTTAAATTCATAAAGCAGATAAACCTGAATGTGTTGCTTCGGCACCGCCATGTTTCCTCGCCGCTTCTCGAGCCATGACTGATATGTGTGCACAATGCACTTGCATTAGTTAAACAAGCAATATCAAAAACCCACTTATCCCATCGCTTTCCAGCCAAGTGACGCACTCATTTGCCTACCAGTGATCGTTTCATCCCACACGACGTACAACACGGCAAGCACTTTTTTTTGTTCAGTCCGTTAAGTGCTATACGTGATACACGCGATCATTCTCGAAAGAGACATGACTGACTGGGCAGAAGATTATCCTGCAGTAGGTTGACATTGCTTTCTGCGATAGACTGGTTGCCAACCAAGGCTACAGAACCCGATCGGTCCTGTTATTTAACCTATAAAGAAGAAGAAACGGATTAATACCTTTCCCAAGGGTATTAATGAGAAAATTAATAATATGCATTAGGTTCTTCACAGAAAATATGAAATTCCAAAAAATATTTTAAGAATGTTAAAATTAAATGTAGCATCGAGGGAATAAAAAAAAGTCAACCACAAAAAAAACACTCTCTACTTGACTCACTTTCAAATATAAGTTTTTAAATGTACAATCAACAATTTCTTATGTAGGGAGGGATGAACTATAACATTTGGAGCTCTCTGAGCCGGCGTCTGGCACATCCTGTCCTGATAACGTTTTCAAGCAAGGCCTGAAAACGTCTTATATAGACCCCTGCGCATCAGTGCAGGGGTCTATATAAGAGAGTTAAAGTTTTAGGCAGGAGAAGAGTGAAGAGAAAAACGAACCAGTTACAGGGGGTGTCAGAGAAAAGGCAAAAGAAGGATGCAAACACAGGAGTGAAGACAATTGTGAAGGTAGATAGAAAGGAAAAGAACAAGATACACGGGGTGATATAGAAAGAACTCGAGTCAAGTGAATAAGAGATGGGAATTGACATTGCATTTAAATTCTTGGGGGTTGTAGCCGTCAGGAAAGTAAGTATATGGAAGGGAGTTCTACAGGCGGGAAGTGCGAGAAAGTAAGTTGATGAAGTAGAATTGTCGCCTGCATTTGGTTGTTCTAACTGTAAAAGGGTGGGACCTTGTTGCCAGTCTGGTTGCACGATCAAATTCTTGTGGAGGGGGTACCAGTGACCTAAGTTCGTCGGAGCAGAAGCCATGAAAATATTTATAGAAGAGACAAAGTTAAGCACATCCCGCCGGTGAGAAAGTGGCACATCAGCAAGACATAAAGCATGGATATTAGTCTTACTAATTAACCCATAGCTGAGGAGGAGAAGAGGTGGATTCATAGCTTTCCGAAAGGGAGAAATGAACCCAACTGATATTAAACCTCGGCTCTCCGATTAACTATTCCGAGTCGTTATCTATTACACCACTGCGATTTCAAGCTTACAGTGCCAGATATGACCAAGACGTAACCAATCTAGGTACTGACGAGACACGACGTTGCTTAACTTCGGTGATCATAGAGGAACCGTTGTTTTAATGCTATGTGGCTGGTTTTTACCAGCTGTATTTGTGTAAATATTCACAGAACAATCCTTGAAACTGAATGTAACAACATTAGAAAGTCCGATGGAAGAAAATAATATGAAATTAAAATAAATATGAACTTTCGTCAATTTACTGAAAACTTAACAAAACCAATTCGGAAATTTAAAAGTAAAGAAAGGAAAAGTGTCTTTAATCTAACATATTTAAGAGATTTGTTAATTTATTAACAAATTTATTTACAGGTACCACTTCTGCAATTTCTGCATTACTCTTCAGCAATCGAGGTGGTGTAATAGTTAGCAAGCTTGTCTCGCTAGAATCATTACAATTGAGTAGTGAGTTCGATCTTCACTGGGTGTCTCATACTTTCGGCCTGGTGCCACATCTTTTTTTGTTTTTTAATCGTGTCACCCCAGGCAAGGCATTCCACTGCCACTATAGCGCAGGGGGTTACATAGAGCGATTGGGTATAGGAAATGTCAGAAGGAGGGTGATAGACGACTTAGGATGTACATAGGGAGAGAGTTGGAGAGAGTGGGTGTGAGTTAGTGTGTTAGGAGGTGTCTATTGACCCTACATTTAAACTCCTGGAGGTTGTAGCCGTCGGGGAAGCAAGCATGCGGTAGGGGATTCCACAGGCGGGAAGTGCGAGGAAAGAAGCTGTTGGAGTAGAAATTGCGGTTATATTTTATCGGTTTCACTGTAAAAGAGTGGGACCTAGTTGCCAATTTAGTATCTCGTGCAAATTCACATCTAGGGGGCACAAGTGATTTAAGTTCGTCAGAGCAGAAGCCATGAAAGTATTTATAGAAGAGACACATGGAAGCCACGTCACGCCGGTGAGAGAGATACTGCAGGCTGTCAGCCAAGTCGGTATCAATCACATTACAGATTCTTCGCTGTATTTTGTCAAGAGCCCCGAGGAGAATAGAAGGGGCACCCGACCAGATGTGGCAGCAGTACTCGATACACGGGCGGATGGTAGATTTATATAAGTGCAGGATAGATTCAGGCGGAAAGAATTTCCGGGCCCTGCACAGAGAGCCGACTTTCATAGCTGCGGATTTAGCAATGGATTCGACGTAGTCATTCCACTTGAGGTCCGCTGAGAGCGTCAGGCCAAGCAGGTGTACTGTTTTACTCTCTGGGAGGCAAGCCTGTTCCATACTAATGGGAGGGAGGTGCGGTTGTCTGTGAAACTGCGCTTAGAAAATCACCATTACTCATCAGCAACGAATTGAGTTCTTTCGGTGACTGGCTTATATAAAACACGCTAAAATTTTCCTTCGCTGGTTCCATACACCTATGGCTTGTGGATTAAAGACTCCGACTGACACCAAATCGGTCGAGTTTCGATGCTGACCAGACGTAAGTGGATGCCTAGCCGCACCGATGAGCTGTGATACAGCGAAGCAGGTTTGTATGTGGATGACGAATATATATATATATATATATATATATATATATATATATATATATTTTAATCATCTCACCGCAAGCAAGGCATTCCACTGCCACTATTGCGCATGGGGCTACATAGGGGAAGGTAAAGAGAAGGAGTGGATAGACATAGGGAATGTCAGGAGAAAGGTGACAGATGAGTAAGGATAGCGAGGATGAGGGTCGGGCAGATGGGAAGAGTGCTTGATAGAATGGGAGCAGGTTAGTGTGTTAGGAGGTGTGTATTGACCTTACATTTAAACTCCTGGAGATTGTAGCCGTCGGGGAAGCAATCGTTTGGAAGAGAATTCCACAGTCGGGAAGTTACGGCTGCATTTTATCGGTTTCACTGTAAAAGGGTGGGATCTAGTTGCTAATCTAGTATCTCGTGCAAATTCGTATTTAGGGGGCACCAGTGATCTAAGTTCATCGGAGCAGAAGCCGTGAAAGTATTTATAGAAGAGACACAGGGAAGCCACGTCTCGCCGGTGGGAGAGAGACTGCAGGCGGTCTGCCAAGTCGGTATCTATCACATTACAGACCCTCCTCTGAACCTTATCGAGAAGCCCGAGGAGAACAGCAGGGGCACCCGACCAGATATGGCAGCAGTATTCAATGCACGGGCGGATGGTAGATTTGTAAATGTGCAGGATAGATTTAGACGGAAAAAACTTCCGGACCCTACACAGAGAACCGACTTTCATAGCAGCGGATTTAGCAATGGATTCGATATAGTCATTCCATTTGAGGTCCGCTGAAAGTGTGAGACCAAGGAGGCGTAGTGTTTTACTCTCTGGGAGGCAAGCCTGGTCCATGCTAATGGGAGGTAGGTGAGATTGTCGATGATGGTTAATTGACAGTAGCTTCGTTTTAGAAGCATTAAAATTTACTAGCCATTTCTTACCCCAGTCCAATATGGATTGGAGGTCTTTTTCAATCTCGGCTGCGAGTTTAGCTTTGACGCCTACACCAGATTTTTGTTGGAGGCGAGAGTAAACTGTGGTGTCATCGGCGTACAAACCTATTTGGGTTCTTATGGAATCAGGGAGATCATTAATATATATAAGGAAGAGTGTAGGACCTAAGATGGAGCCTTGGGGGACACCTGCGTTTGTATGGTAGTTCTGAGAGGCATGTCCGTTTAATACCACTTTCATTGTGCGGTTAGAGAGGAATGACTGGATTAGTTGAAACAAATGTCCAGTTATACCATAGCTCTGCAGTTTACATAGAAGGCCAGCATGCCAAACTCTGTCGAACGCCTTAGATATATCAAATATATATATAGAGAGAGAGAGGGGGGAGAGCATATAAGCTGTCACACCTTGTTACCCGGATTCAAGACGCGGGTAGCAAGGTGTGACAGGCTATTTGCTAAATTATATTTTGCACTACTTGCTGCATTTTGTATTGAGCACTTTATTATTGTGCATACCGTGTGAGCGGCTGTTTTCTGACTTCTTTTTGTATTGCTTTATATATATATATATATATATATATATATATATATATATGGATGCGCGGTGTGGTACAGTGGATATCAACTCGGAACGAGGAATCGGGGAGCCGAGTTCGAACTCCAGCTGAATTCCTTGCATTCGCTTACGCACAAATACCCTTGGGAAAGGTATTAATCCGTTTCTTCCCCCAGTTATGGGTTAAATAACAGGACAGATTGGCTTCTATAGCCTTGGCTGGCAAGCAGTTTACCGCAGAAAGCAATGGCAACCTATTGCGTGATAATCTTTTGCCCAGTCAGCCATGTCTCTTCCGTGACATGATCACCCAAGCGTGGATCACGTATGCCATTTAACTGATATATAAGATATTGGAATTCTGACATAGTTTGAAGTGATCAAATTAATAAATGGAAATATTGCATGTAAAAAATAGGAGAGATTTGATAATGCATTTTGCCAGTTAAGTCTTCATCAGATCTAAGACGAAAGAGAAAAAGGAATGTATGTGTGTATTTGTGTTTGTTAAAAACAAAATTATAAAACGTATTACATTTACTTTAAGCCGGCGTTTCTTATGAAAACGAATGAAAAAGAGTGACTTTTGAAAAAGTCGTTAATACATTTTGTAGTTCAAATCAAATGATTTTAAATTTTCTCAAATTTATTTTCAGATTAAAGTTAAATTCCTCTGTAGCTCTGTCTGTCTGTCTGTCTGTGTATCTCTCTTCTCTCTCTCTCTGTATGTGTGTGTGTGTGTGTGTGTGTGTGTGTGTGTGTGTGTGTGTGTGTGTGTGTGCGTGCGAGTCTTGCTTTTAGTCATTTTTACTATGGTTTTACGTTTGGCATTACATATGATCGGGAAAGCAAACAACGTTCCACCAGGCCTACAGTCATTGATGACTAAATCAAATTACTGATTACAAACAATCCAGGTCATGTGATACGTGACATCGCGGAAATACTCTACATATTTTATATGCACGTTGTTAATTACTTGAAAGCACATAGAGATGTAAATATTTATGATGCTTGGGTGACTCACGATCTAACAAAAAAAAAATGATTCGATTCTCTACTCAAATCCACAAGAACAACACAAAAGAACTATAAGAGAAAAGCTTTTTTCTCCTGGTAACCCGACCACAGGATGTGCGTTCTTGTACAGTGGATATCGGCTCGGAACGAGAAATCGGGGAGCCGAGTTCGAATTCTAGTTGAATTCATTGTATTCACTTACGCGCAAATACCCTTGGGAAAGGTATTAATCCGTCTCTTCCTCCCAGTTATGGGTTAAATAACAGGACAGATTGACTTCTATAGCCTTGGCTGGCAACCAATCTACCGCAGAAAGCAATGGCAACCTACTGTGGGATAATCTTCTGCCTAGTCAGTCATGTCTCTTTCGAGACATGATAGCCCAAGCATTTACCCCGTCTGGCACTTAACTGACTGAACCCGACCACATGTATTTACGCCTGCTACTAAATGCCCCTAGGAAAGGTATTAATCTGTCACTTCTCCCTCCAAAAGCAAGCCAGATTGGGTTCTATAGCCTTGGTTGCCAACCAGTCTACATCATAAATAATGGCAACCTACTGCGGAAAAGTATTCTGCCCAGTCAGACATGATCGCCCAAGCGTGTATCACGTATGACTAGACTGACTAGACTGGCATTAATGTTCCACCATTTTACCGTCGAAATGTTTAAATGTAACTTTCTCTTCTATTCCATCAGTTTTCTTTTCTCGCATTTCCCGTTTGTGGAATTTGCTTGCAACGTCAATCTTTTACCTACTTGATTCCCATCTATCTTTTAGCGTTTCTTCGACATCCCCTGTACCTCTTTTATTCTTTCACTGTAACTCACTGCTCATCAATGAAATTTCTGCTTTACTTGGGGTGAAATGATTATGTGAAAAATGGTATATAAGTAGATGAATATATCTATGTACAAATTTTTACATATTGAAAATCACTATGAATTGTTGTTTGGACCCCAGTGAGTATCCGAATAATAATCAAATTAAATTATTTTAGCTTGACCCCTCCCAATGTCCAGACTTAAGAGAATGTCTGTCCACAGCCGGAAGAAGCTAAAGGGAGAAAACTGTCTCCACTGAAACGCGTCGTTAATAAATTTTCTACTTTTTCTCATTACTATCACTTTTATTTCGGATACTATTATCTATCCTACACCCCCCACCCCCCACACACTATTGAACTCTCACATTGTTTTCTTAGAAACCCACAGTCAGACTACCCGCACATATCCTTTGATTATACAGCCACACCTTTTGAAAGAGAACAGTATACCACAATGTCTCAAACAAGATGTCATTCAGAGTTGTCTTTTTCTGAGAACAGTTGCCACCCAAGGCTGTCCTGCTATGAGTCTGTTTCGGGTTTGGAGACAAGAGATAGATTCATACATTTTCCAAGGATATTAGCATTAGAATTTAATGAATTCGACTGGAATTCGAACTCGGCTCTCTGATTTCTCAAACCCAGACGCAATCCATTACTCCACCAATACTCTCTCTCTCTCTCTCTCTCTCTCTCTCTCTCTCTCTCTCTCTCTCTCTCTGATATATATATATATATATATATATATATATATATATATATACTATGTTCTCTGCTTATCCTGTTGAACGCTTTCGATTCGGTTTGGACACTCTTGACTGCTGGTGTATTTACATTCTGTCTAAAGACATTACACGCTATGAAATCTGCATTTTTTCTTAGGTGCACCGAGTGCTTAGAGAGTGGATCTCCGGCTGATGACCAATTAGTCGGGTTTCAGTCCCTGCTTGAAGCGAACAGTTAATCTAGCTGCACTGATGAGCTGTGATACAGCGAAACAGGCTTGTTTGCGGATTATATATATATATATATATATATATATATATATATATATATAATAAACGTGAATATTATATATTATTATTATATATATATACAATAAACGTGAATATATCATGAATTGAATAATCTATTCTTAGTTTCTACCTTTTTATGGCATACGTTCCAATAAATTCCTGCGTCCACGTTGAATACTTTTTTCCTAATTCAATTTCTTTCAATGGGTTCGATTTTCAATTCTCGCGTTTGCCACAATAATTAATCTCTTTACTAACAATTGTCAGCCTTTTTGTCTGCTTTCCTATCAAAACTTTCGTTTTATTCTGTTTGAATTTTCGTTTGGATCTTCTGATTATTTCCTAATTGTGCATCAATTTTTATTTGTCATTGCCGGACGCATCCTTTTAAGCGAAACACTTTGTTCAGAAGAACGAAATTCTTTCGAAAAGGCGAAGAGTCTATTTTTAATAAAAATTTCAGGTAGCCTCGAGAAATTTTGTGTATTTGTATAATAGAAATAACCGATTTTGTTTGAAGAGAATGCATGAAATTAACTTTGATTCGATAAAAGTTATTCAGAAACGAAAAAATGTATTGACGAGAGAGAGATGGGAATAGGGAGATAACCGAGAAAGACATAAAGAGTGAGTGAAAGAGAGAGAGAGAGAGAGAGAAAGAGAGAGTGATAGCGGTAAAGACCTGGAGAAAGACAAGCAGGGAAACAGTTGGAAAAAACGCAGAGAGAGAGAGAGAGAGAGAGAGAGAGAGAGAGAGAGAGAAAGAGAGAGTGGGAAAGTGAAGGACGACAGAAGAAAGAGTGAGTGGTAGACTAAAGAGAAAATGGGTGAAGATGAAAGAAAATGAAAACAGAGAAAGAAAAAAATAGTGAAAGACAAAAAGGGCCAGAGAAAACGAAGATAAAGTGAAAAACTAAAAGAGAGAAGTAAAAGATAGAGAGTGAGAATATAAGTAAAGGGTGAGTGTACGTTAGACAGAGAGAAAGAAAAACATCTATGTGTGCGTGTGTATGCGTGTGAGCAGAGAAGGAGAGAGAGAAACAAAATACAAGCAATGAGAGAAAATAGAGATTGAAAGACGGAGGATGAAAGAGAGAATGTAGAGAGAACGAGAATGTAAATAAAACACAGAGAGACAGAGAGAGTGTGAGTAAATGAATATCAGAGAGTAAGGGGATGAAATATAGATAGAGATAGAGAGAGAGAGAGAGAGTATAAAAAAGATAGAGAGAAAATGAGTTGGCGACTAGAAGACTGAAAGAGAGTGAAAATGGTTAGAAAGAGAGTCAGTGAGAAACAGAAAGGATAAAAGAGATAGAGAGAGAGAGAGAGATAGAGAGAGGGAAATAGAGAGAAATGCTGAGCGAAAGAGAGTTAAAGAAAGAAATGAGAACGACAGAGGGGGAGAGAGCAAGCAAGTTATAGTCGAAGAGTGGGCGAGATTTTCATGCAATAAGGGTGAGATAATAAGTTAAAACAAATAGAAAACGGACAATATAGTATAAATAATAAAACGAGACAATTTAAATCTAGGACATATAATGTAGGAAAGAGGGCTTGGAGAATTAGACACTCACAAGATATATTGAAGGCAAAGAGGGATAGAGGAAAGCAGCGTGTGACCTACGTAACGAGCTTGTGTAAATGGATGATAGATTGGTAGAGATAACAAAAAGAAAAAACTTGCTCAAAGATACAAAAAGATAGGAAGTTTTGGAGAGCCATGATCGTCTATATCCTGAAGGGACACGGCACATAGAGGAAGAAATGTTCCTAAAAATTTGTGTTTATATTTCGGACCAATTCATCGCTTTGATAACGAAATTAGAAGAGATACAAACAAAAAAGAACACACACACACACACACACACTCTCTCTCTCTCACACACACACACACACACACACACACACACACACACACACATACACACTCTCTCTCACTCTCTCTCTCACACACACACACTCTCTCTCACACACATACACACGCATACACACACACTCTCTCTCTCTCACACACACACTCTCTCTCACACACACATACATACACTCTCTCTCACACACGCATGCACACACTCTCTCTCTCTCACACACACACACACTCTCTCTCTCTCTCACACACACACACACACACACACACACATTCACACACACATACACACATACAGTCATCCGCAGATAGTAGTTTCGCAGCGCATCAGTACGGTTAGGCATCATATGTCTTCCCACGGAGATTTAAACCCGACCCGAATTAACATCAGTCGGCGATTCTACATCTAAGCTATAGGTGCCCAGTGAAGGAAGTCGAACTTTAGCGTGTTATATACACAATATAAACACACGCCAGTAGCAGAGAGTGTTCAAATACAATACTGAATGAACGATGCCTAAATGTGTGAGTAGCTACTATTTTTGTCATTTCTCCATAGTGCTCAATCGGCGTGCGATATATATATGCAGATATATATATATGGCTTAGGGGGTAGCATCTCCGACTGACACCAGATCGGTCGAGTTTCGATCCCGGCCATAAGCAAGCGGATGTGTTTAACCACACTAATGAGCTGTGATACAGCGAAACGTGCTTGTATGTGGATGACTAATATATTATGCTCTCATTACGATTGAGCTCTCTAGAGAAGAAAATTTTTAAAACAGTTTCCACTTCTGCGATATAAGCATTAATCTTCAGAAATGAATTGAGTTCTTTCGGTAACTGGCGTGTGTATACACTGCTTACATACAACACATTAAAATTTCCCTTCTCTGATTCCAGTCGGAGTCGCTAGCCACTAAGCCATAGGCATGGCTTAAGGGACAGCGACTCCGACTGACACCAAATCGGTCGAGTTTAGATCCCGGCCATAAGCAAGTGGATGTGTCTGGCCACACTGATAAGATGCGATACAGCGAAACAGGCTTTGTATATATATATATATATATATATATATATATATATATATATATATATATATATATATATATACATATATATATCAAATTATTAATTGCTAAGAGCGCAAGGTGAAAATCCATGATCACCTACGTCCTGAAAGGACACGGCACATAAAGAAGAAGTTCTCTGTGACCAAATAGAACATAGTACGCTGACTCAGACGGTTGTTTCCTAAACAGAGGAGACCTTTATAAAGTCAATGAAGGCGCAGACCGGTAGATACAATTAACAGTATTAAAAAATACTTGTTCTCACTAAAATATAACTTTTAGAGCCAAATATATATATATATATATATATATATATATATACTACCGGACATATTTATTAGGCCACCCCAGTGTTTTAAAAAAGTTATGTATTTCATACTATATTTTAGTATTTATTAACAAGTGAATAATTGTAAATGAAAATAAAATGGTTCTTTTGTTAATACTGCACAATAACATGTGCATCAAATGAATTTATAAATATTTAATAATTACTTATATTATAGTTTCATCAGTGAAAGAATGAAGAAAATTTAGGGTGAGTTCATATATCATTTCTTTAAAAAAACGGGAGTGGCGTAATAATTATGCCCGGTAGTGTATATATATATATATATATATATATATATACGAGGGTCATTCAATAAATAAGGTGAATTGTGCGGCATAAGGACTTCTAATATAGATAAAAGCTTTTTTTTTTCTTAATTTTTTTCCTTTACTTCTTTTTCAAAGGGATTTAATTTTTTTTTGCAGATTGATAAAAAAAACTTTAAGAGTTTTGGAGATTAACAAAGATGGCCGACTAAGAAGCCTGCTCCAGGATTGAACAGATGTCAGTTATCAAGTTTTTGGTTGCTGAAGGGTAGCAAACCAGTTGAAATTCATAGGAGAATGTGAACTGTGTATGGTGATATGTTTCAGCCAAAAAATGTCTACAAGTGGGCTAAATTGTTTAAAGCAGGACGGAGCAGTGTTGAGAATGAAGACAGGCCTGGAAGGCCTACAGAAGTGAGGTTTCCTTAGGTGATCGAATCAGTCAATGACCTCATTCCGTCTGACAGAAGGGTGACAGTGGATGACACTACAAGGACTTTGAGCCTATGTTGGGACAGCACACAAAATTGTCCATAATGACCTTGCCTACTCGAAGGTCAGTTCACACAGCAGCCCAAATGGTGCAGACCATCAACGAGCTGGGCTGGGAACTGCTCCCTCATCCCCCTTACAGCCCAGACCTTGCCCCTTCAGACTTTCACCTGTTTGGTCCCTTGAAAGCGTTCACGAGAGGCACGAAGTTTGAAAGTGACGATAAAGTCAAAAGTGCTGTGAGCGATTGGCTGAGACATCAGTCCAAAGATTTTTACAGTGAGGGAATACGGAAGCTTGTGCACAGATGGGAAAGTGTGTGACACTGCTGAGAGACTACATCGAAAAAAAAAGTAAGCTTCTATCTGTATTAGAAGTTCTTATACCGAAAAATTCACCTTATTTATTGAATGACCCCCGTATATTGCTCTAAAAGTTATATTAGAGGTGGGGTACTAGATGTCTCGCCCCATATATATATACATATATATATTTGTCTCACCATTTATTCGAAGGCATAGAAGTATTGCTACATCAAAAGATCTTTTAAATTATTTTGAGAATAACCTGCAAAACAAGCAAAAAGAATTCACTAAAAGCAACAAAAATCTGTTAGAGAAATATCAGTAATATAACTTCCTAGAATCAGGGGTGCTACTTTTTACACATTCCGTATGTCTACAGGCTGCTTTATCACCCAGTGAGGTTTTCTTTTTGCGCTGTTTAAAGTTTGCGCTGTTTAAAGTCTGCTATACCAAACCCAGTCTTTAAAATAGCTTGAAGGGTGAACATAAAAGTTCAGTCTTCCATACCACGAGAGTTCCTGGTAAAATCAATTGATGCAATTCCTGGGCATCCCGAAAAGTTGATAGTGAAATCTAGTGCCAATATCGAATCTTAAATAAAACCTGATGCTAAAAGATTTCCTCTCATATTCATTTCTTGTAAATATTATACTTAATAATAAATATTATACTTAATAATAAATATTATACTTAATAATAAATATTATACTTAATAAATGAATGATGAGTATTTTTAAATATGGTGTTACCTTTCAATCACTCTGTAGTAGAATTGTTAGAAACAATTAGTTTTGACTTAAATGTAAGCTTTCTTCTTCTTTTATGTGCCGTGTCCTTTCAGGACGTAGGCAATCATGGCTTCCCACATCTTCCTGTCCCTGGTGGCTCTTAGCACGCTTTCTCCTGTTGCACCATGCAACCCTCGTTCCGTCATCCACCTAATCAGGTCCTTCAAATATGTTATCCGCTGCTTTCCCCTGTCTCTTTTTCCTTCTATCTAGCCTGTTAGTAACAGGTTCTCCAAGCCCTACTTCCTCATTGCATGTCCCAGGAACTTTAGTTGTCTCTTTCTGATGCTCAGTATTAATTTCCTATTCGTCTCCATCCTTTCCAAAACCTCGTCATTGCTTACATGCTCGGTTCATATCTGCAGCATCCTTCTGTAGAACCACATTTCAGCTGCTTCAAGTTTTTCCTTCATCTTTGAGGATATTGTCCAACATTCAGCGCCATTTTGAAGAACGGACATCATATATCAATCCAGTACTCTCCTCTTTGTTTCTAGTGAAATTGTCCTGTTTCTTCATACTTTACTCAACTTCTGGAACGCTTCTTTCGCCATGCCGATTCGCCTCCCGATCTCTGTGTCGCACTTTCCGTCTTCTGTTAGACTACTTCCTAGGTATTTAAATTTTTGTACCTGCTTGATTTTAGAGTCCCTCACCTGTAATTGGCATTTTGGGCTGCCCTTTTTGCTGATAATCATGCATTCGTTTAGTTTTGCAGTTTATTTGTAGTTCTTTCTTGTCACTCTCTTCAGCTACCTTCTATAGGAGGTCTTGTAGTTTTCTTTCTGTGTCTGCTATCAGCACTGTATCATCTGCGTACCTTATATTGTTTAAATTGTGGCCTTTGATGATGAATCCTGGCATAACTTTTAGGGTTCTCAGAATAGTCTCGCTGTATAAGTTGAATAGATCCGGTGAAAAGATGCATCCTTGTCTTACGCCCCTTTCAATCTTAGTATAATTGCTGAATTCGTTACCTGTCCGTATGCAGGCAGTTTGCTGCCAGTAGAGATTCTTGATTACTCTTAGATCTTTCCCAAATATGTCGAGGCTGCCAAACATCTCCGTCAATTCTTTAAATGTAAGCTTTAATGAACTAATATTTTTTTTTGTAAATATGCAATATATGTGGCACAGGCTAAACTGCGGATGGGGAAGACTGGTCATCATCTGTCTTATAGCTAGCCACAATCACTGACTCAAACAAACTACACATTATTCCTTGCACGAAAATACCATATTCTTACTTACCATTCTTACTACAACTACCATAATACCTCAAGTCTCTGTAAAGTCATAAGTAATCCTCATATGTACAATTTGTCTGTAATGGGGTGAAATAGAATAACAACATTTAAAAATGAAAAGTCCAATGATTATTTAGAAAATGCATAATGCTGTATACAGTAAACTAAGGAAAATAATTTTAGTAACACCTCATCTAACCAGAGTCTCCTCTATATTAACCAAGGCCTGTTCTATGATTAAAGTTGACTTGCTGACGTCACACTTAGTAGAGCTCTGTTTTATTTACTACACAGCGGCCGTTAGCGTTGACTTATTTTCAGAACCAAACATGCCTTCCCCTTGCGTGGTACCAAATTGCAAAGGGAATTATAAAAATGGACCGAAAGTTCATTGTTTTTCATTTCCAAAAAATAAACATTTATTTGATAAATGGAAACATGCCATTAAAAGGGAGACTTTTACCCCAAGTCCATTTAGCAAAGTGAGTAGTTAAAATTTTATCACCATTTATTTCAACAGGCGCTAAAATCAAAATTTGCTAAAAAATTAGTTTTGCCGTAGCACTAGAAAGAAAGCACTTTGTTTATATCTTTTAAATTAATACAATAAAATAAGATATTATTTTTATTTCTTTGAATAAAATTGAAATAAAAATTATCTTAAAAAATATCTGAATTAAAAAAAATAAAATTTAAATATGGCTATTCGTTCGTAAGTTTTTTTTTCGAAATGTTTTAAAACTTAAACTGAAGCCGAAAAAAGTTGTTAAACATTATATTTTCTAAAAATATTTGAAATAATATTTTATTGATATTTTATTTAAGAAAATAGTGTTTTCTTTTCAATGAAATGTTTAAAAAATTCTTAGAAAACGAAAGTAAAAACTTACTTAACTTTTCTATACTTGCAACTTTATGAATCATTTTTAAACATGAAAAATATTACTGAATTAAATTTAAGCAGTGTTTGTTAAATTGTTTTTAGGATTTAGATGAATAAACGAAAAATTTTGTCTTTAAATCTGTGTTTAATTACAAACACGACCGACAGTCAGTCGTCAACAATGATGTTTATATTTTCTTATTAATTATTGTTTTTCTTAATTTTAATTAAAATTAAAACCAGTATAAATCAAAACATGTCTTTCTTTTTTTTTCTTGATACATTTTAAAACGTTTTAAAATCTTTATTAAAAAAAACGACTTTGTGATTATCAACGTTGTCATGAAGCGAAAAACGGCTACTACGCTGATTCATGGCTCTACTCCTGTGACGTCACATTTCATCGCTCAGACCTTGGTTAATATATATCGGTACCCCCGATAAATATCGAAAATCGATAATCGAAAAGATCTGGTTATAGAAGGAGTGGTCCGATTTTAATCAAATTTCATACACTCATAGACAAAGACATAAGAAACGATATTCAGAAGTTTCAAGGTTGCAGTTCTTACAATAGTGCAGAAAATCGACAATATATATATATATATATATATATATATATATAAGGCAAGATGTTTTTGTGCGTGTCTGTTTATCTGCCTGTATGTCTCTATTTTTTCAGCCCTTTTATTTTAGTTTTTGCTTCGGGTTTGGCTCTAAGTAGGTATAATTGTAGTTCTTAGTCTCAGCCATGATACCATTTACTCAGAGGACTTATTTAGCCTTCAATATTCAGTTTACGACAAAAAAACTTATTTGATATCGATAGCAGGAAATCAAAATTTGACTTACATCCATTCATTTTTCTTTCAGTCTACGCTTTCGTTTTAACTGGAAACAACTATTGCTTTTTAGTCTTTCGTGCCAACGTCGAAAGAGTCTGAGCTCCAGGACCATGGATTAGTTTTAAAGCTTTCATTACACCAGAGCAACGCCGGTCTATACTGCCAGTGTTAAATACAGAGCCGAAGGTTTTACTCAAAATGAACTGACATTTCTGGTCACCTAACGGTGTATAGGATAGGCAATTAAACTAAATAAAGTGGGGACAAAAATAAAAGAGCCCAGTGAGCATACATCACCTAGTTAAGTTAACTTGGTGTAAAAATTAAAAAAAAAACCTAAGCTATCCTATCTGGGGTGGAGTTGTCAATGTTTAATACAGAACTCCCAATATCTTGATGCCTAACCGGCATCAAGATGTTACTCTCAGTCAGCTCTTTTCATCTGACAGATAACAAAAAGACTCACCCAACTTCTGATGGAGAGGGTCGTCGCCTTTGTGTCCTGATAGTAATTGTAAGCTGATGCTTAAACAACAAGGTCAGTTGGGAAGCGGTAAATTTCTCGTCTTTATAGAATTTCTTCTGTCGTGTCGTCCATATCACGACTCAAATAGTACCTAGTCATCACAAAAACACAGAGTGCTCGGACCACGAAGTATTCGATAAACGTGTACAACGGGTACTACGACTTGAAGGCGTGACCGAGGATCTCCACCGACTCACCGCAACGGACGCAGTCGGGAGAATTTCCAAGAATGTGTTTTGACGATTCAGAGGGCCTTTCGTGTTACTTTCATCGTCAGTGAGGCATTTCAATCCAGGTGCCAAAGACCATTTCGAGTGAAACACCCGCTTCGTTAAACCTAGTTCACTAATCAGCTTGAACGAACCTCTTACTAACAATTGTTATAATGCCTTACGAGACAACGTCATGACGTCGGAGATGACATTCGTCACCCGTAAAAGGAACTTAAGAGTTAACCGCCATTCACGATAGAAGGAGCATTCGCATCGGGATAGACGATGTGACTCCTCACTTGGGTGCATACTTCTCAAATATGGAAAGTTCTTACTGGTGTCTTCCTTCCAGAATTCGCCACCCCTATCCGCTTGCGAACACATTCGGTCTAGGAACGCAATGTGAAACGTATATTAACGAATCTCAACGCTAGGCATACACAGACCGCCTTCAGGGATTAACACCAGGGATTCTAGTAACTTAACCACTGTGTATTTTGTGGAACGACGAATTTTGCGCGTATGCTTATTGACTACGAAGACTGACACAATACTTTTTCAACCTTCTTGGGGGGGGGGGGGGTTTAAATACCCACCTTCTTTTATAAGACCTTTCCAACGACTCCGCGATATTGATCATACCTTTAGGTGGAGAGACTTCCAGCAAGAGATTGATATCCCGGCTCCATCACTCTTTTCATTCGTAGTTTTCTTACTGTTCGTATTTGGGGCATTTGTGGATTCCATACTTTTTATTACTTATTTATCTGGTTCTTTTTAACCTCCAGATTGCTACTATTTTCTGCAGGCTTTAATTTGTCTTCTGCATCATCAGGTGGGCACCTTAAAGGTCCCAAACAAATCTTTCATACCACATTCCCCCTACCTTATTCCTACAAAGAAAAGAAATCCTTGAACCGAGCAAGCATTCTTTACTGTCTGCGAGGCCATGGCGAATTATCGGAAGCATGATGAGGTTTTTCTTCATTTTAGATTGAACTGTATTTAATCCTGCAGTGTTTTCGTAATCTACGAATGACTTACTCGTCCTCTGAAGTATTAGTAGGTGGGCGTGGTCTCAGTTACATATTTTACTATGAATAGTTGTTCCACGGCTGTCTTTCTGAAAAAAAAAACGACTTCAGATATAACCACACAAGAAAAATATTTTTTCTTACACCGTAGAACGCATGAAACGAAAGAAAACAAACTATTCTCTATCTCATTTACCTGGTCAAAAAATGCTGTGGCCGAAAGAACAACAGCATCACAAAAAAAAAGATAAAATAAGTGACGTAATTCTGACAGGATTTCCAGAATTTACACCAACGCATTGATTAACGTCTATGAGACGCCAACATATTGTGTAACGCCTCTGAGACACCAACATATTACATAACGGCTTTGAGACACCAGCAAATTGCCTAAAGTCTTTGAGACACTAAAAGATTACATAACATCCTTGAGACACCAACAGATTGCGTAAAGCCTTTGAGACACCTTTGAAACAGTAGATTGCATAGCACCTTTAAGCCACTAACAGGTTACATAATGTCCTTGATACACCAACACATTGCATAACATATTTAAGATACTAACAAATTACATAACGTCCATTAGATGCCCACAAATCACGTAACGCCTTTGAAACAGCAGTAGCTTTCATAACGCATTTGAGAGATCAAAAGATTGCATAACGCCTTTAAGACGCCAACAGATTGCATAACGCCTTTAAGACGCCAACAGATTGCATAACGCCTTTAAGACGCCAACAGATTGCATAATGCCCTTGAAACAGTAACAGATCGCATAACGTCCTTGACACCTGAACAAACTGCATAATATCTTTGAGACACCAACAGATTGCATAACGCCTTTAAGACGCCAACAGATTGCATAACGCCTTTAAGACGCCAACAGATTGCATAACGCCTTTAAGACGCCAACAGATTGCATAATGCCCTTGAAACACTAACAGATCGCATAACGTCCTTGACACCTGAACAAACTGCATAATATCTTTGAGACACCAACAGATTGCATAACGCCTTTGAGACACTAATTGATAGCATAACATATTTGAGACATTAACAGAATGTATAACGCATTCGAGACACCAACCGATTTCATAACGACACCAACAGATTGCATAACGCCTTTGAGACACTAATTGATAGCATAACATATTTGAGACATTAACAGAATGTATAACGCATTCGAGACACCAACCGATTTCATAACGACACCAACAGATTGCATAACGCCTTTGAGACACTAATTGATAGCATAACATATTTGAGACATTAACAGAATGTATAACGCATTCGAGACACCAACCGATTTCATAACGACACCAACAGATTGCATAACGCTTTTGAGAAATCAACATAGCGACTTTGTGACTGCAACAGGTGGTATGACGCCCTTGCGATAGCAACGTATTACAAAACGTCCTTGAAGAGCCAACAGATTACATGGCGTCCTTGAGAGCAACGAACTGCATAACGCTTTTGAGATACCAACATATTGCGTAACACATTTGAGTCCCCAATATATTGCATAACGCCTTTGAGTCAACAATAGATTGCATATCCATTTGATGACAGACTAGATTCACAGCTTCATTTAATCATCTACACTCAAAAAGGTGACCATCCGTCTGAAAAGCATTTGTGCGAAATTGAATGCAACAGACTAGACTGGAATTAGAACTCGGTCCACCGGTTTCACTTTCCTGGTTGATCTCACACCTTTTCATAGGAAAAGATTTTATATTTTTATATTAATTTTTTCCCTTTAACTTCCTGGACCTAAATTAGACATTGCAATTACTTTCATTGACATTTACTCTTCTTTTTATTTCTCCCCAATAAGAGAAAACGGGAAGAAAATAAACCGAAGTTCTGAATAGACTTACTATTTTCCAATGATAGACAAACGAAAATCAATTTATCGTCGTGAAATTACCTCCCTTAGAAATAATGGCCGCCAGAAATAACTGAAGTGATAAATAAACATTTCCATTTTCTAAAGGCAAATATTTGTCTATCCAACTCCGTCCCGAAATTACTGAACGCGTAAACATAGAAATTGATTTTGAATCAAACTTGACAGAACATTTCCTTACACATTGTGTTAAGTCGGTATTGACACCGAATGGATCGGGTTTGAATTTGGTGGGGGATAAGCTTCGTTCGTTTTCTATATGAGCAGTAAGAAAAGTTGGGAATGTTTTACATAATGGAATGTCCTAAATAGTCGAATTAATAACATTTGGTCTAATCGCCTTTTGTCGGTCATAACTGTCAGTGGACTCATCAGCTTTGTAGGTGAAAACGGGTTGATAAATCGCATTCTTTTGATTTAGGCTTCGCTGTTTTCTGTTAAAGCTCTGTTACGCTAACCGGATTCTTTTGAGTAGTAATGAACAATATGAAGGGTTTAGAAGGCAATCCCTGGGTATCTGCAGCATAGTCGAGAACAAGCATTCTACGAAAACGAAACAGTCGATGAAACCGCCGTCGGGTCTCGCATTTTACCCTCACCAGTAGAACAAAGCAAACACGACAAAAAATTCTCTCATTTATTATGGAGAGAGACAGACGGACGAACAGACAGACAGACAGAGAGACAGACGGACAGACAGACCTTAATTCCGAAACACAAAACAATATACTGGGATCAGCAGTAAGGTGATACGTGGGGTTACAATCTTAGCTCTGCTTAACTATGTCTCTCTTTGTGGGAACTTTGTCTCTCTTTCTCACTTCAATTGTGCTTGTCTGCTTGATAAAGAGAGAGGGATAGGGCAGAGAGACAAAACCCCCTTATTTTCAAAACATAAAACGATACTGAGGTGAACAGTAAAGTGATACGTAGGGTTACAATCTCATTCTGAGGTCGAGGTAACGGCATCTGTTTCTGTCCATGGGAACTTTCCTTCATTTTTTGTGTTTTCTGTGGTACTTTGCCTCCAGTCAGTCTAAATCATCCGACTGATCACAGATCACGATGAGAAATCTCCTGCATGTGACATTAAAAAAGAAAAGAAAAAAAAGTTTAACATGATTTTAAATAAGACGCAATGATAAGATTGAAATTTTCTTTTAAATAATATCGGAATCCTTGATTTTTGATGCAATAAGTTTCACTGCCGCTGCTGCTTCTTTTGGTAAATTAGTTTTAGAAAATGGTGCTATCTATCTATCTATCTATCTATCTATCTATCTATCTATCTATCTATCTATCTATCTATCTATGTGTTGATCTCTCACTCGCACCTTCTCTTTCTCTCTATCTATCTATAGAAGACTAGTCAATATCTATCTATCTATCTATCTATCTATCTATCTATCTATCTATCTATCTATCTCACTGAATCGATCTTTCACTCACACTCTCTCTCTTTCTATCTCTCTCTATCTATAGAAGACTAGTCAATGCCTATCTATATATCTATCTCACCGTATCGATCTTTTACTCACACTCTCTCTCTCTTTCTATATCTCTCTATCTATAAAAAACTAATCAATATTTATCTATGTATTTCACTCTATCGATCTCTCACTCGCACTCTTTCTCTCTCTCTCTCTCTCTCTCTCTCTCTATCTATCTATCTATCTAAGTCTATTCATTATCTATCTATCTATCTATCTATCTATCTATCTATCTATCACTCACAGTCTCTCTTTCTCTCTCTCTCTCTCTCTCTCTCTCTCTCTCACTCTCTATCTATCTATAGAAGACTAGTCAATATCTATCTATCTATCTATCTATCTATCTATCTATGGCAGGTTGACAAAATAATGGAAACACCTAGTATCATAATAGCATAATTTGGAAAATTTGATTAAAATGTCAAAAGCTTGTCTACATTTATGTTTGTTGATTTAATAATACTGAAATTTTTTTGCTAAAATTATTCTTTATTTTTACAGATATTATTTAAATAAAGGTGGGAAATGTCTTGTTTCTTGTGAACATTTTTCATGTAAATAAACATATATGCATATTTCAAGTGTTTTGATATAAAGACTTTTGTGGCTTATTGAACTTTTCATATGTTTATGTTGTGAATTATTTGTTTTGTGAATAAGATCAATAATATATATTCGCGCACAACACTGCTAAAGCTGAATGGCAAGATGAACATTCTAGTGAAGTAGACATCTTATCTGGCTACCACAGTCCCCAGATCTCAATGTTATTGAACATTTATGGTTCATTTAAAAAAAACAAGTGAGTACAGCTCTGGCCAAAAGTTTTGCAACACTATGTAAAAGTATAGTTTCAGATATTTTTGAATACCGAAAGTGAGTGAAACCATGAATAATCAATAAATAGCATGTGTTTAATTCGCTTATGCAAATTTTAAGTGATTTGCATGGGCGAGTTATCGACTCTATGAAATGAGAAGGAATTTTTTCTTTTTTTATAAACCACATTATTCATTCTGTACATTTGTGATCCAAATGGAAAAATGTCATTGTTCCTAATCCAAATAATCTGCAATCATTGCTTTACACAAAGCCGGTCTTAGCTGTCGTCAGATTGCCAAAGAGGAGCAGGTTCATGCATCAACGGTCACAAGAATAGTCCAGAAGCAAAGAAAACTGGAAAAATCGAAGTTAGGGTTCAAAGTGATCGTCCAAAAGTGTCTACAGAGCGAGATGACCGACGACTGGTGCGACTTTGTCTGATCGACAGGCCAGTAGTCAGCAGTTACTGAAGGGATGGTCCAGCGGTGATGTGGAAGCTTCAGATTGCACAGTAGGGCGTCGTTTGTTGACGAAAGGATTGATGTCAAAAAGGCCTGCAAGAAAGTTACTTTTGACACGAAAAAATATAAAAAATCGACTAAATTTCTGTCGAATTCATAAAAGTTGGACTGTAGAAGACTGGAAAAAGGTGATTTTTTCTAATGAATCACCTTTTAGCTGCTTCGCTAACAATGGATCAATTTGTGTCAGAAGATGAGTCGTTGAAAGATTCCACCCTCATTGTGTGGTATTCACAGTCAAGCATCCGGACCTCGTTCATATTTGGGGGTGCTTCTCCTTTCATGTCGTCGGAGAATTAGTGATTGTACCCAAAGATACGTCAATGAACAAGGAATGGTATATGGACACTATCAAAAATAGACTACCACAATTTTTGATAGAACACTACCCTGATCGAGATGCGGTGTTTCAACATGATGGTGCTCCTTGCCATAAAGCAAAAGCTGTGACGAAGTGGTTCAAGAACAATAACTTCAGAGTTCTGCAAAACTGGCCTGGTAATTCACCTGATCTCAATCCCATTAAAAATATTATCCATCCTAGAACCAAAGGTGCGTGAAGCTGGTCCACCACCAAGATTTGAACTTGAAACTGTCCTACAAAGATGTTGGACTTCTATTAGATCTAACTGTTTAAAATCACTAATTGAGTCGATGCCAAAGCGAATAAAACTTGTTCTTAAAAAAAGAGGAAATCACATAAAGTATTAAATTTAACATAAAAATTTAACAGACATCATAATAAATATTTTTTTAGTTTGCAATAGTTTAAATTATTATTTTAAAATGCTAAAGCAAAAATAGATGTGCTTTGTTATCGATAATTCGGATTTGTTATGGTGTTGCAAAACTTTTGGCCAGCGCTGTAGATAATATTTTTCACCATCATCACTGAAAGAATTAGAGACTGCTTTAGCTGAAGACGAGAAAAAAATCCTCTGGAAACAATTCAAACTCCATAGTGAAATAAATTTGCACGAATTTTCAAGGTGTTTCCATTATTTTGTTTACACCTCTATCTATCTATCTATCTATCTATCTATCTATCTATCTATCTATCTATCTATCTATCTATCAAAGACTAATCAATATCTATCTATCTATCTATCTATCTATCTATCTATCTATCTATCAAAGACTAATCAATATCTATCTATCTATCTATCTATCTATCTCAATCTCTCAGTCGCTCTCTCCTTCTCTCTCTCTCTCTCTCTGTCTGTCTGTCTATAAAAGACTAAATAATATCTATTTATCTATCTATATCACTTTATCAGTTTCTAATTTGTTATCTCTTTCTCCCCCCACCCCCACCCCGCTATCTCTCTCTCTCTCTCTCTCTCTCTCTCTCTCTCTCTGTTTATCTTGAAGTGTAGGGAGCTGGTTAATGTTTCTTTGGTTCGTCCTTGTTTCAGACTTAACCGAACTCCCTACAGCTTACAAGTTTGATGTTGAATTATCATCAGAATTATCATCATCATAAGGTTGGTTGTCGGTTGGAATGTGTGGATTAGCGTAGAAGAGTTGAATAATAAACTATACATTTTTGTATGTTAAAATAGTAATTTATTAAGAGGAAAGAATAACAAGAATTCGTAGAAATTAATGTTCATTGAGAAAGTTAAGTGTATCAAGAGTTCGTACAAAATGTTCTAGTAGTAAATGTTGAAATATATAAGGAGAAAAAGACAGAGAGGACAATGTCTGGGTCACTTGAAGTTGAGAGTTACATCTTACATGTGTGTCAGCATACCGCCTCCTCTGAACTGACCGTGACCGGTTAGAGACCATCCTTAAATATTCGATCCAGTCACGTCGGGTGGCTCAGTAATTATTTTTTCTTTAGCTGTAGAAAAATTGTTTCTCTGACGTATTTTGAATTTTGCGATTTGATGACCAGTCAGGATCCAGAATTCCGCCACAGGTCCGTAAAAAGAATTTTATATACTACTTAAACCACATCTCCTGACCGGTCAAGTCAGTCTGACATGGAAGCGAATCTGAAAGACCTCGTCGCAATGTGACTAAAGAAAATTTAATTTGCCGACCGACCCGGACGTAAGGGCGCATCGCACACTCGTTCTACCTCTCTTTCCAATTTTCCTTTCTTCGTCTTCACCCACACACTGTCAAAGAAAACAAGATACTTCAACTGAATTAGATAAGTACAACCTCCTTTATTGCTTGACTGTCTATTCCACTTTTTCTCCGGCCCTAAAAAGGAAAAGAACACAGACTTTTATTAGCAACATTTTTAATCTTTTTACATACACGCATTCTGCTACTATCAACTATGAAATCTAAATTTCTGTGAAACATTTAGATACTTAAATTTCTCTTTGAACAATTACAATTTCGTTATTATGTTAATAAAAGATTTACTTTAATGTACAAACGAAATATTTTATCCTTCTACATTTCAACATCTAACCGTCAAGGTTCTTATATTTTAAATTGTTGGGACTTCGGTTGTGTTTGACACAAGGCCAATTTGACAAGCATCACCGAGACTTTTACCTTTCTATTCGTTCATTGCGATTTTTGTCCTACAAAACATCAGTATGATACAGAGTGCCCCAGAAATACCGTTACAAAAGAAAAAATCTCATAACTCTTGAAAAACGTATTATCATCGTCATCATCATCCGTTACATTCAATGGTGTGTAGGGCAGCAACAAAGCTTTTCCACCACTACCTATCTTGGGCCAGACTAGACAATGAACCCCAAGAGTACTGCATAGCTTTCATCTCATACTCTACCGTACTTCTCCATGTCGTTCTTGGTCTTTCCCTCTTTCTTTTGCCATCTGGGGTCCAGTGCAGAGCTGTACTTGTGAGTGACTGTAGATCATTCCGGAGCACATTCCCAATCCATCTCCACTGCCTCCTTGTAATGATGGTGCCCATGTTCTCTTGCTTGCATTTCTTCAACAGGTTTTCATTGGAGATCTTTGCTGGCCAAAATATTCTCAGTATTCGTCGGAGGCATATGGTGTGAAAGGATCGAAGTTTGGCGAGATCCGCTTTAGTCAGTCTCTAGCTCTCAGATCCGTAGAGGAGAGTAGATACAACACACCTCTGATATATCTTGAGTTAGGTGTTGGTGCTGTACTGTTTGATCTCCAGATGTTGTTCATTTCCTTAAGCACACTCCTGGCCTTGCCCAATCTGCTTTGAATATCCTCTTTCGTGACACCCTCAGGTTTGATGATACTGTCCAGGTAAGTGAACTTGTCTGTATGATGTCAAAGTGAATGGAGAAGGTCAAAAACGTATTATACCAGTGTACAATTTGAATACAATGGAACCTGCTTTTTTCACTCACTGTGGTTAAGCTTCACCATACGTTAACTCCAGTTTCTGAGTTATGAAGCATTTTCCTGAATCTGGAGGGAAATCACCGACGATATATTGAAGGAACACGATCATTTTGATGATGAAAAATCTGTTCAACAGTTTCTCATCAGTGGAAACCACCTTATCCAATTTTCTCAGTGACCTTCTTTGATTACGCCTGATTTTTTTCAAACAACTTTTAATGAGTTTTGTGGTTCTGGAACTTCGAGAACGTCTTCATCTCGGTCTGTCTTTGATGGATGAAATCTCATTGAATCGATCAATGGATGAAGTCTCGTTGTATCGGTGGATTATTCGTTTAATTAACATTCTATTGATACCAAGTTGTTTTCCAGCTTTAAAACTCTTAGGTGGAGTTCGTTTTCATGTTGCTCAATTATATACTTTCTTTTAACTTCCATAGGGATTGTTGTTAGAATATTCTAAAACACTTTCGAAAAATATATATATATATATACAAATATACCTCATCTTACGTCGGTAATTCGTTTCAGGAGAGACGATTTAAGTGAGAAAAAAATCTGAACTCGAAAAAAAGAACTAAAGTCGGAAAAAGATTTAAGTCGAATTTTCTAGTCTCCGAATTTACTTGCCACTTAGGCTAAACCACAAATAACCATTCCCATTTTAATGAAGTATGGTCAATAAGAATCAATTTTTAGCTTACACACAAATAAATGTTAGTTTTTAATATAATGCAGAAAAATGTAATCCAAATTTGCGTATACATATGCGTACAAACTTATAAATATAGATGGTTACAACTTGGCGAGCTTTATAATGCTTTATATAACACGGTAAGAGAGATTATGTGTGTGTGTGTGTGTGTGTATGTGTGTGTATGTGTGTGTGTGTGTGATTTCTGACAGGCGGGTGTGCGTTGTGGTGCAATGGATATCGACTCGGAACGACAAATCGAGGAGCCGAGTTCGAATTCCTGTTGAATTCCTTGCATTCACTTACACACAAATACGCTTGGGAAAGGTATTAATCCGCCTCTTCCCTCCAGTTATGGGTTAAATAATAGGACAGATTGGGTTCTGTAGCCTTGGCTGGCAACCAGTCTACCGCAGAAAGCAATGGCAACCTACTGCGGGATAATCTTCTGCCTAGTCAGTCATGTCTCTTTCGAGACATAATCACCCAAAGTGTGTATCACGTATGACACTAAACTGTCTGACTGTGTTTCAAACTGCCAAAGTACCGTTGATATAACTGCTGCCCAGAAAATATGTTTCATATCAGCACTGTCTGTCTAGACAGGCTAGAAATTTTTATGCGTGGGCGATTAATGCCTTTGTGTAGGTTTTTGCCTGTTTCTATCTACTACTTCTGCTACTTGTGAATTGTGTTGGCTGCAAAAATGATATGATTAATACGCATGCTATTCAAATATTTTTATCTATATCAGGAATAATATACCTACGTAATCTATCTATCTATCTTCCCACCACTCTCTCTCTCTCTCTCTCTCTCTCTCTCTCTCTCTCTCTCTCTCTCTCTATCTATCTATCTATCTATTTTAACATAAATAGTCCGGCATTTTGAAATAAATTTTTCACTGTTCCAATACAACTTCGGATTTCGGTGTCACATTTTCCGACATCTGGTAAAACATTTCTTAGATGTTTAAATTTTTATACTCGTTTGATTTCACCAATTCGTAGTTCGTCGTTCTTCTGGGTGACAAGCATATACACTGTCTAATCTATCTATTCCCCCTCTCTCTCTCTCTCTCTCTCTCTCTCTCACTCTCTCTCTCTCCCTCTCTCTTTCTTACTTTCTCTATCTATCTATCTATCTATCTATCTATCTATCTATTTTAACATAAATAGTCCGGCATTTTGAAATAAATTTTTCACTTTTCCAAAACAACTTCGGATTTCGGTGTCACACTTTCCGACATCTGGTAAAACATTTCCCAGATGTTTAAATTTTTGTACTCGTTTGATTTCACCAATTCGTAGTTCGCCATTCTTCTTGGTGACAAGCATATACACCGCCGAATCTATCTATCTATCTATCTATCTATCTATCTATCTATCTATCTATCTATCTATCTCCTCCCCCCCCCCTCTCTCTCTCTCTCTCCCTCTCTCTCTCTCTATCTATCTATCTATCTATCTATCTATTTGGATATATATAGTCCGACATTTTGAAATAAATTTTTCACTGTTCCAATACAACTTCGGATTTTGGTGTCACATTTTCCGACATCTGGTAAAACATTTCCCAGATGTTTAAATTTTTGTACTCGTTTGATTTCACCAATTCATAGTTCGCCATTCTTCTTGGTGACAAGCATATACACCACCTTACAATTGATTCCTAGACTTTTCATCTTGCTTTCCTTTACTACTTATGAATTCGCAACAACACGGTGTCATCTAAGTATATTACATTGTTAAGAGTGTGCCCATAATAATAAATCCTGGTAGGAAAGCTACTTCATTTATTGTAAAGGTTAAATAAAATCTGGCAGGATTTCTAATTCTCTTGCTTCAAACATCAAACAAATCTTGGTAGGACTTTTAGTTCACTTTCAGTATTGGTTGAATAAATCCTTGTACGCCATCTATTTTTCTTGTTGTAAAAGTTAAATGAATCCAGGCAGAACTTCTAGTTGTCTCGCACTAAAGGTTAAAAAAATTCTGGTAGAAATTCTATTTCTCTTGTTGTAAAGGTTAAATACATCCTGGTAGAATTTCTCGTTTACTTGCAGGTTAAATAAATCCTTGTAGAATCTCTATTTCTCTTGTAAAGGTTAAATAAATCCTTGCAGGACTTCATTTATCTCTTGCTGTAAATGTTAAATCATTACGGACAGAACATCTATTTCTCTTGCTGTAAATGTTAAATTAATCCGGATAGGACTCCTTACTGTCTTGTGCTAAAGATTAAATAAATCCTTGTAGGACTTCTATTTCTCTTGCGGCTGATTCCGTTATGATAATTTAACACTAAAGCAGTTGGTGTAGCGTTAGTATTACGGAATGAAAAATTAGTGAGCAGAATTCGAATTTCAGTTGACTTTCTTTTCATTCACTTTCGCAAATATATCCTTGGGGAAGGGTATGAATCTATCTATTCCCCTTCACCCCAACTATGGGTTAATAATAAAGCACATTGCGTTCTTAAAACGTGGTTGGTAACTAGGCTACGAGAATTTAAAAACTTTGAATTCAAAGTCATATATAGCTCTGGCAAACACATACTATGCTTCTACTGAAAGGAATTCACAATGGCTGCGGTCAATCAGATAAATAGTTTCACCTATCGCCCGGTTCACTCTCCTTTCCTGTATTTTTCATTGGAACAGAGGTTTATCGTTTATTTACTGTTTAGATTTGGGTTTCCGATTCTTTCTAAATTCGTCTTATTTTCGTTTACAACTAGTAACCTGTTGCATCTTAGTGGAATTATCGCCTTGCTTGTGTGAAATGATTAGATAGATAGATAGATAGATAGATAGATAGATAGATAGATAGATAGATCTATCGCCCGGTTCACGTTCCTTCTCCGTTTTTTGAATGGGAATAGAAGTTCATCATTTGTTTCCCGTTTTGGGTTGGATTTCTGATTACGTCTAAATAATTCTTATTCATTTCTACAAGTAAATACCTGCGTTTTAGTGTTATTATCGCCTTGCTTGGGTAAAATGATTTTTAAAAAAAATAGATAGATAGATAGATAGATAGATAGATAGATAGATAGATAGATAGATAAGGAAGAGACTTAGATAGATAGATAGATAGATAGATAGATAGATAGATAGATAGATAGATAAGAGACTTAGATAGATAGATAGATAGATAGATAGATAGATAGATAGATAGATAGATAGATAAGGAAGAAACTTAGATAGATAGATAGATAAATCACTCTCTAATTATTGCTGTAATTGTGGTTAAAGCACAGCTTCGAATCTCACATGGTTCGTTTCGCAAAGGAGGTGACCGTTGGAAAATCTCTGAAAAAAATACCATTGGTTGTCCCAAGAATTCTGTGTGAAGTTTAGTCGAGGACATTGTTCAAAATTCAACGATAGTTGTGTTAACGCCATGTCACAAGTCATCGTGGTTGATGGAATGAGTGTACTGGTCTTGTTCAACTGTTGATTCTGTCTGATTGTGCGCTCTCTCTGAGACCAACGTCTGCTTAATATAGTTGATTATTAAACTACAGGTTGATTCTGGTTGTGCGTCCGAGAAGGCGCCTTCAACAAGGATTATCTAGCCCCTTTATAAGACTACATAGTGTCTCAAGAGTTGTTACAACTATTGTTAACTTTGCTATGGACGGGTAAAGAAAATCTTCTATTAGTGGAAACATATTAATGAACAGTTTCAGGAATTTAGTGCTCCAGAGAGAATATTTATTCGTTTTCCAAACTAACAATAAACACTGGCAAATTGGTGTTGTAACAAATTTAAAACTTTCATCCATTTTTTTTTCTCTCTCTTCTTTTTCTCTGATTTCGGTTTTACATTTATACATTCACATTCTAACATCTTTTTTTTCGTTCACCTCAACAATAAGACCTTCCAGCGCCATTTCCCTTTCTTTAATCTTTCTTTAAAAGTTCAGTCAAAAAGATTCCAAAAAAGATACCCTAAAGGCAGATACTCATGAATTAATCTAGCAAAAGTCGGTGAATTTTTTTGAAAAGAAACAAAAAAATGTAAAGAATCAAAATATCTATAATTGTCAATTTGAAAGAAGGTTCTCAAAATTATTTGGATTGTTTCTAGAATACAGTCAAAAAGTGAGTCATCAACAGAAAAATATCATAAACAAAAATATACAGTCAATCAATTAAGTGCCATATGATACACGCTTTGGGCGATCATGTCTCGAAAGAGACATAACTGACTGGGCAGAAGATTATGCCGCAGTAGATTGCCATTGCTTTCTGCGGTTAACTGATTGCCGACCAAAGCTATCTGACCTATTATTTAACCCATAACTAGAGGGAAGAGATGGATTAATACCTTTCTCAAGGGTATTTGTGCGTAAGTGAACGCAAGAAATTCAACTGGAATTCGAACTCGGCTTCTCGGTTGCTCTTTCCGAGTCGATATCCACTGCACCACAACGCACATCCTAAAAATATACAAATGCTTTTAATTGTTCTTCTACTAAACTAATTGTCAACTAAGCCTAGTGTAGCTTACAATTTTATTCTTAACTGTAGAAGAAGAAAAAAAATGGTTTCATATCTTTCCAAAGTTCATTAGTGGGAAGCGAATACGGTCTGCCTCTGTCGGTATTTAAACTCAACTCGGCAATGTTATTTTCTGCATTGCTAACCATCAGTCTAGCACCGTATAGCAGTAGTAATAGTATTAGTAGTGATAACAATGAACAGGAGATATTATTTTTGCAATAATCTTAACTCTGAAGAGCTACTCGAGTTACAATATGTGGAATATGTGGAAAAGATATCGGTTAAACCCGGACGTGAACAGATTAAGATCGTTTTAATTGGAGAAGCACTATCTTGGGAGTCGGTTCTACAAAAATTAGTAATTCGTGACAACGAGCTCGGGTGGAATTTATTTCACACAAAGTGTATATAACAAGAGAATAAGGGTGATTCGCAACGATATGGGTCTTAGCCGTGAAGGTTAGAATTGGTGGAACTAAGGAATGTAGTTCATCTGAACACTTTCCATGGAAATAGCGATAGAATAGCGAGAGGCTTGAGACGTCTTTGAGAAAGGGAATGAGGATGGTTCGCTACAATGTGCGTAGCATGGCTGGTCTTAGCCGTGAAGGTTAGAATTGGTGGAACTAAGGAATGTAGTTCATCTGAACACTTTCCATGGAAATAGCGATAGAATAGCGAGAGGCTTGAGACGTCTTTGAGAAAGGGAATGAGGATGGTTCGCTACAATGTGCGTAGCATGGCTGGTCTTAGCCGTGAAGGTTAGAATTGGTGGAACTAAGGAACCTAGTTCGTCTGAGCACTTTCCATAGGAATAGTGATATAATAGAAAGTATCTTACGACGTTTCGTCTGTGGAAAATTGTTAATATTGTTGTGGCCTGTTGGGGCCAGGAAGAAAAACACGAAAAGAAGAGGGTAGGTTGAACCAGTGTATTGGAATAACAGATATATATATACAAAGTAAGAGTGTTCTTAGTCAGCAGATTGAAGTATCCGTCCAAACTGTTACACTGCATCTCGACTGCCTCCTTTAGCAAGTATCGCAGGTTAGTATTTATGAAAGAGGAAGAGTTCATTCCAATGCAGATAGGGCACCATAACAAATAAAATAGGTCAAGTTCAGAAGGAACAACAAATACGTTTTTCGTGAAGAAAGGACATGATGTCAATGCAGGTTTCGAAAAAGAAAATCAATAAAAGCACGAGATGGTAGGACCAGTCATATATTGAGAACTGCGCAAACGACTTTGATTCGAGCACGTAGAAAAATGACATCAGCACAAGTCAGAAGCTGTTGTGGAAAAGAGAAAAGGCAACAAGATGTTCTAGAATTTAAACTCGAGACTGACTTCATTCCGGTTCGAAAGGTCGAATGTGATAGCCACAAAGACGGTGAAAAGGACGTGCATAATCAGGCATATGTGACTGTTTCAGCTGAGCAACGAATGAAGGTGAAAGGAAAAGAAAACTGTAGGACATTGTTCGTGAAAAAAAAAAAAAAAAAAAAACGAGGAAATATCAAGGCAAGAGTCGGCTCCATAATATTGAGAGCACTTGAAAACGTGTCTAAATCAGGTAAATCAATATTGGATGAATATGGTGACTTCAGAAGATAAATACAAAGATAGATTTAAAAATTATTTCTTAAGCTTGGCATAATAAGATGAAAAACTTGAAATAATGAAGATAATGTTGCACCAAACTTCCCAGAAGGTTGCACTGGATAGTTTAAAAGAATGAATGAAAAATATGCAACTATTTCGGTCACAATCCCTATGAACAATAGGTAAATATGAACAGAGATGATATGAAAAGACTGATAGCTAGCTAGCTATACATATATAGTCATCCGCAGACAGATCTGTTTCGCTGTATCACAGCTCATCAGTACGGTTAGACTCCGATTGTTTTTAACCCAGTATTGAAGCCCGACCGAATTGGCGGCAGTCGGCGATTCTACCTCTGGGCCATGGGCGCTCGGTAGAAGAAGGCAGACTTTTTAGCGTATACATTATCATTATACACGCCTAATAGCCAGAGTGCTCTAATTCATTACAGAATGAGCGATGCATACATGCCAGAGTAGCTACTGTTTCTCAAAGTCTACCATTCTTCCAGAGTGCTCAATCAGGGTGTGAGAGTGTAAAGATAGATAGATAGATAGATAGATAGATAGATAGATAGATAGATAGATATGAACATACTGAGATAGATAGATAGATAGATAGATAGATAGATAGATAGATAGATATGAACAGAATGAGATAGATGGAAGCAGAGATTATATGAAAGACTGTAATAGCTAGCGAGATAGATAGATAGATAGATAGATAGATAGATAGATATGAACAAAGCGTTATAGATATATAATCCCTGATATATATGTGTTCGATCTCATCCATGGAGAATCCTAAGAATGAAAAAATGTATATCGGAAATACCATGAACGTATTTAAAAAGCGATTTTATAATCACCTGTCATCCTTCAATAACAAAGAAAAACAAAACATGACATCTCTCTCTAAATATTTTTGGAAGTTAAAAAACGAAAATAAAACATCTAGAGTTAAATGGAAAATCCTTAAACAAGCAAGAACACCTAAATCTATAAAGGAACCATGTTTCCTCTGTCTTCAAGAAAAAATTGAGATACTTAAATATATGAACAGTAACAAGCTTTTAAACCAGAGGCATGAAATCACAGTAAACTGCAAGTACATCAGAGAGCTAACATTACAATCATGCTAAAAACACTACAAGAGCCAAGAATATAACCCATACATATAGGTGTATATATACATATGTGTATATAAAAAAAAATTTTTTACAAGGTTTAATATTAACTACAAATAAGGTGTATAACCATAATTAATATTGACTAAAAGAATAAGGTTGGTAACCATAATCGGTATTAATTAAGATTAATTAGAAAGTAAGGTTTAATAACTAAAATTAGTAAAGTTAATAACCATAATTAGAGTAAGGTTAATAATCAATATTAGAATAGGATCAATTAAGGTTAATAACCATAACCATAACCAAAATAAGATGAATTATATATTGAATAGATATGAAAATGGAAGTTAAGAATTAAAATAAGGTGTAGAACCATTATTAGTTTTAACTAATAAAGTAAGGTTAATAACCACAATTGATGTTGATCAATATTAATTATAAAGTAAGGTTAAAGACCATAATTAGGAAGGTCAATAACCATAATTAGAGTAAGGCCAATAACCATAACCATAATTAGAGCGAGGTTAATAACCATAACCATAATTAGAGTAAGATTTATAATCATAAATAAAATTACAGTAAGGTTAATAACCATAACCATAATAAATCGAATCATATATAGACTCGATATGAAAATAGAAATTTATATGAGAATAGAAAATTAAAACTTGCAAATTTAATAGTGAAAATGATTTCCAAAAATGATCAAATTAAAAATCAAAGATTTAAAATTAAAAATTGAATAGAGAAAGCGATTCCCAAACAATGATATAAAAAATCAAAAATTAAAAATGTAAGACAAATAACACATTCCCTAAACCCAATATTAAGATTAAACATGCAAACTTACACCGATTGTAAAGACTCTGCAAAAATAAAAATAAACAAGAAAAATATCCACACCTACTAATAAATTCCAACGGTCACAGACTGACTACATTATCTTGCTAACACCCACCAACACACACTAACACTCTCCACAAAAGATTCCAACTGTCAACGAAATATCACAATATCAACCCCCCTACCCAGATAATATATATATATATATATATATATAGATAGATAGATAGAGAGAGAGAGAGAGAGAGAGAGATAGAGAGAGATAGAGAGATATGAAGAAACCGTAATAGATAGATAGATAGATAGATAGATAGATAGATAGATAGATAGATAGATAGATATGAACAAACCGTGATAGATAGATAGATAGATAGATAGATAGATAGATAGATAGATAGATAGATAGATAGATAGATAGATATGAACAGAATGAGATAGATGGAAGCAGAGATGATATGAAAGACTGTAATAGCTAGCTAGCTAGATAGGAAAAGGCTGAGATAGATAGATAGATAGATAGATAGATAGATAGATAGATAGATAGATAGATAGATAGATAGATAGATAGATAGATAGATAGATAGATAGATGTACGTGATCAAAGACGACGTCTGCAGGGCGGGAAATAAAATTTGATCATTTTTTAAAAAGAAAAGTTAGAAAATAAATTAGAACGAAGATGTAAGAAAAAAACCAAATTGAAAATTTTGCGAACATTCAAAGTAAATATTAGTTTTTAAAAAGTTCTACTCGTGTTTCTTGTTTAAACGAAAAAAAAAACGTGAAAAGATTTGGAAAATTGAAATTAGGTGCGGTAGAAAGTTCGATATTAAAATAAAAAAATGGTTTTTAGATTCGGTATTTGTATGCAGACATATAGAATTATCTAGAAGGCATGTTTATGTGTGGGTGTGTTTATGAAAGAGATGAGTCTGCGTATCGGGGTTAAGAATATTATTAAAATAAATGATGTACTAGAACGAGAAGTTAATGAAAAGTTCTCGGCCCGACCCTTTTTCAAAAATCTCACCAAACATTAGAATTTTTCTGGAATGCTTTCTTGGTCAGGATGCGAACTTTTCAGCCAACCATACGCGTCTGTGTTGAATAAAAAATTCTTATCTGTTTAATGATAACATCATGTATTGGGTGTGCACAAGAGAAAGAATAGGTATGTCAAGAGGCTGTGAGAGAAAGAGAAAGTGAGAGAGTGAGAGAAATATAAGCTGAAACAGAGAGAGAGAGAGCGAGAGAGAGAGAGAGATGTGTACAAAGAAAAGAGAAAAATATACCGAAAGGCGAACTAATAAGATTGATAAAGAGAGAAAATATCTCGATACACGATTGTGCGATCTCTCCCTCTCTCTCTCTCTCTCTCTCTCTCTCTCTCACACACACACACACACACGCACACGCACACGCACACGTACGCGCGACGCGGTTTGTCCGGAAAGTTACCATCCATTAAGAATCGGATACGCGGTCTTGATGTCATTTGACAAGAAACCAGAAACGACTTACTGCATATATGTTATCTCATACGTTAATTCATTCGCCAGGGAGAAGCCATTAATAGAGGTTGTGTACTATGTGATCATTTAATTCGTCATGGTAGTGCGTTTTTGGGTGTGCCTTGTGGTGCAGTGGATATCGACACGGAACTAGAAATCAGGGAGCCGAGTTCGAATTCCAGTTAACATTCCTTGCATTCATTTACGCGCAAATACCCTTGGGAAAGGTATTAAACCGTTTTTTCACTCCAGTTATGGGTTAAATAACAGGATAGAGTGGGTTCTATAGCCTTGGCTAGCAACCAGTCTACCGCAGAAAGTAATGGCAACCTACTGCGAGATAATCTTCTGCCCAGTCAGTCATGTCTCTTTTGAGACATGATCATCCAAGCGTGTATCACATATGATACTTAACTGACTGACTGAGCTCGTTTTTGGAAGTCCTTTACGTCTTGCGAAGGAAACTTTTTGGCAAAAACATCGCACTTTCTAATTTGTCAGCCCCACCCAGTTCAAAATTTACCTTCGCCATGCATCGTTTTTTCTTCTTTTGTTTTGTTTTTAATTCTTTCACCCAAAGCCAATAAAGCTACTAAGAAGCAGGGGTTTACTGAGCAAGAAAAAAACCCAAAGAAAACCTAATAAAGGAGCAAGAACAATAAAAATATTAGCTATGATATTATTAGATGCTGGTTACTTTCACTTTCAGGGTGTGCGTTGTGACGCAGTGGATATCGGCTCGGAACGAGAAATCGAGGAGCCGAGTTCGAATTCCAGGTGAATTCATTGCATTCACTTACGCGCAAATACCCTTGGGAAAGGTATTAATCTGTCTCTTCCTTCCAGTTATGGGTTAAATAACAGGACAGATTGGGATCTATAGACTTGGCTGGCAACCAGTCTACCGCAGAAAGCACAGGTTACCTACTGCGGGATAATCTTCTGCCCAGTCAGTCATGTCTCTTTCGAGACATGATCGCCCAAGCGTTTTTCACGTATGGCAGTTGACTGACTTTCACTTCCTTCCATTTATTATTTGGTGGAGTCAGTCGAGTAGTCTTGAACATTATTTTGCTTTTGTCAGTTAAATGCCATACGTGATACACGCTTAATGCGATCATGTCTCAAAAGGGACATGACTGACTGGGCGAAAGATTATCCCGCAGTAGGTTGCCATTGTTTTCTGCGGTACACTGGTTGCCAGCCAAGGCTATAGAACCCAATCTGTCCTGTTATTTGACTTATAGCTAGAGAGGGAAGACATGTATTATATTATTAAGTAGTAATTAGTGGGGGATCAGTTTATTACTTCATCACAAAATAAAACTGAGCACCTAGTTTATGCCCAGTAGAAGCCTTAATCATGTTTTCAACTATTATATTCAGTCAGTCAGTTAAGTGCCGTACGTGATACACGCTTTGGGCGATAATGTCTCGAAAGAGACATGACTGGGCAGAAGATTATTCCGTAGTAGGTTGCCATTGCTTTCTGCGATAGACTGGTTGCCAGCCAAGGCTATAGAACCCAATCTGTCCTATTATTTAACTCATAACTGGAGGGAATAGAGGGATTAATACCCAAGGCTATTTGTGCGTAAGTGAATGCAAGGAATTTAACTGGAATTCGAACTCGGCACCCCGATTTCTCGTCCCGACTAGATATCCACTGCACCACAACGCACTTTTGCTTTTATACCCAGTCGAATTTTGAGATGAGCATCAGTTTAGAAGCAAAAGTCGAATGCGTTTAGGTAAAGAGGAGAGAAAAAGCAGGTCGTTAGTGAGATACAGTTATGGCCCAAGTATCCAGAAGTTTTTTGTGACAAGATGACGCACAACAATCGGCCAGTCAGTATTCACTTAAGTGCCATACGTGATCCACGCTTGGGCGATCGTGTCACGAAAGAGACATGACTGACTGAGCAAAACATTTTCCCGTTGAAGGTTACCATTACTTTCTGCGGTAGAGTGGTTTCCAGCCAAGGCAATACAACCCAATCTGTCCTGCTATTTAACCGATAGCTGGAGGGAGAAGACATGGAGTCATACCTTTCCCAAGGATATTTGTGCGTAAGTGAATGCAATAAATTCAACTGGAAATCAAACTCGGCTCCCCGATTTGTCGTTCCGAGCCGATATCTACTTCACCACAATGGGATTTGGCTCTTACAATAGAGACGATAAGGAAAGCATCAAAATATGACAGAAAGATTTCAACTTTTAACAATAATTGATGAAATATTCTCTTTAAAGTCTTTGCAATGACTTTTGAATTAAGGACTTCTAATTCTGCACAGTTTACCAACTACACAAATACAGTGCGAAATGTGATGTATTTTATTGTAAAAAAAAGGGAAATAAAAAAATAAATGACGTCACTTGTCACGTAACTCTAACAGTGAGATAGTTTTGTCTGATGTTCATCTATTCCACTTTCTTCAGTTTGATCAAAGGCAGTTTCTTCTTTTTTGTGTGTGAAAATGTAAAAAAATAACTTCATCGATTCGTGAACCGAATTCGAAGCGTTGTGTACAAGAGAGGATTAAAAAAAAAACTACGCGCATGCGCACTCAAGCATGCGAACGTTACTCAAGAGAACGAGTATTTTTATTAAGGCATGCGCAGAGAAACGTATACGAACGCGGCATCTGCGCACACGTATTTGAGGACATATTGATCTCGGTCGGTTCGCTTCCATCTTACTCTTTTCTTTGTTTCTTATTTTCTTTGTAGAAATGATTTACAAAATTGCTATCCTGTTATTTGCAAGCGTAAAATTATGTGAGTTAAAAATAAAAATCAAGCGATAATATAGTTATATTAATTTCTTAATTTTAACTCTTTGCCTGTCCTGTGCATCATACGTGATACACAGGTCATGTGATTTGCACGTCCGCAAAAGCTCTAGGCAGGCAATGGCTTACAGATCACAAAGTTTTATTTCTACTACGTCATCAGAGTAGTTGTAATGAGTTCCTCTGGTAACAGAAAAAATATATGAATATACAGTGTCATATTTTTTTCATATAATCATATCGCCCCAAGCAAGGCATTTTACTGCCACTGTTTTGCAGGGAGATACATAGGAGGAAAGTTATGAAAAAGAGTGACAGGTTATAGAGGGTGTCAGGAAGTGGGTAAGAGAAGGATGAGAATACTGATGAGAGTGGAGTGAACGGAGAAAGGAGCATGAGAGAGAGGATGTAGGTTAGTGAGACAGGAGATGACTATTGACTTTACATTTAAATTCTTGGAGATTGCAGCTGTCAGGAAAGCAAGTAAATGGAAGGGAATTCCATAGGCGGGAAATGCGGAAAAAGAAGATTAATATATATATTAATATATATATTAATCTTCAGATTAAATAATTGTTTTTTGATATAAACACACACAAGCATATACAGGTTACGATTGGTAAATTGTCGCCATTTTATATTTTTAATTTCCCACATACGCGTTGTTGTTTTTGATTTTGTCAACTGCACAGAATGGTAGGTTTAGTTGGTCGCCATATTTGAGAAAAAGAACACCATGATGCAATTCATTCCACCAGAAATTAGCGACCCGTGGGCGACGTCACATCTGGTGCCCTGATCAAGAAGATTAGTCGCTTCCCACAGAGCTCCGGGCTGAAGATGTAAAGTAACGTAGAAAAGAATTTAAGTCGAATAATGCGAATCCGATAGAGTCTTGGCTGAAGATGTATAGAAACAGAACGAACCAAGTAAGAGTTGTTGTTTTCGAGCGAAAGAGACAAAACGAATTTACTGCCGCCGTCGCTAACCAGCACCCCACTTCGGCCATTTCCATAAAGCTTCGGTAAAGAGCCCTGAAAAGACTTTGTTTTTTTACAAGTTTTGAAATTTGGAAAACTGAAAACTCTGATTACTCCAAACGAAAACTTTCGCTCCGTCGTGAAAATTGAATTCGACGACTGTATATTCTGCTTCTGTTGCTAATTATTATTATTTATTATTATGTCATTTTTCATCATATTTCGATTTCTGCATTGGTCTCACTACCAACCAAGTCTGCGGGGAGACCTAAGGCAGGTAGTGGCGTGTTGTTATGACTCCATTTCATGTTTTTCTATCCTCCCTATCATCCCCAGCATTACATAGATAACGTTTTCCTTAGTGTGTGGGCTGTACTTAATAATACAATTTTTTGTATATCTCTTAAGCTGGGGTTTCCAGGGATTCTTTCAATGTGTTGTTTTGTTCCATTTTTTATCATTCCAAGTGCACCTACTATCACTGGCACAACTCTTGTTTTCAATTTCCACATTTTTTCTATTTCAATTTCCAGGTCTTTATATTTTGACAGTTTTTCAAATTCCTTGATTGCTATGTTACAATCCGCTGGACAAGCCATATCAATTAATAGACAAGTTTTCTCCTTCTGGTTTTTAACAATAATGTCTGGCCTGTTTGCTTCAATTTTTCTGTCTGTGTAGATGGTGTAATCCCATAGAATGGTTACATCTTCTATTTCTGTAACCGGTGCTGGATGATGTTCATACCAGTGTTTGTTTACAGCTTTTCCATAATGTTTGCACATTGCCCAATGTAAATATTGCCCAACTCTATCGTGGCGATTTTTATATTCGTTTGGGGCAAGCACAGAACAGCCTGAGATTAGGTGGTCTATTGTTTCTTGGTGTTTATCACAAAACCTGCATTTTGGATCCATATTATTATGCATAATATTTGCCTGAAAGTTTCTCGTGAAAAGACTTTGGTCTTGTGCTGCAAGTATAAATCCTTCAGTTTCAGACTTTAATCCAGATGCACGTAACCATCGATGAGTATTATTATTATTATTATTATTATTATTATTATTATTATTATTATTATTATTATTATTCTGCTTATGTTGCTAATTATTATTTATTATTATTATTATTCTGCTTCTGTTGCTAATTATTATTTATTATTATTATTCTGCTTCTGTTGCTAATTATTATTTATTATTATTATTCTGCTTCTGTTGCTTATTAATTATTATTATTATTATTATTATTATTATTATTATTATTATTATTATTATTCTGCTTCTGTTGCTAATTATTATTATTTATTATTATTATTCTGCTTCTGTTGCTAATTATTATTTATTATTATTATTATTCTGCTTCTGTTGCTAATTATTATTTATTATTATTATTATTCTGTTTCTGTTGCTAATTATTATTTATTATTATTATTCTGCTTCTGTTGCTAATTATTATTTATTATTATTATTATTCTGCTTCTGTTGCTAATTATTATTTATTATTATTATTATTCTGCTTCTGTTGCTAATTATTATTTTTTAAAGACTTTTCCGCAACATATCCAGGTGTTTTCGAAATTATCTTTTTTTTTTGTTTTTTTTTTTTTTTGGTGCCGTGTGTGTTTTATTTTATCAACACAAGTGTATACGTGTGTCCGGTCTGGTTTGAGGTGGTAGAGAAATTGCTACCGGGTTTTCAACGTGTCTTTCCTGATATCAAAAGTTATAGCGTGGGCAGGAAAGTTTACCGTTTTAAGAGACGATTCGAAGACCTGCTACTGTGACTAGACCATCACGACTAGCGACCAGAGAACGTCGTCATAATTGGTGCCGTATTCGACAAGAAAGAAAGATGATAATAGTACAGTTTTAATGAATGTTAAATTGACCTACACCTAATGCACCATTGGCTAGCATATATAACTAGTCGAGCCAAAACGCAAAACTCATGGCCTGAAGATTGCGTTTAAACATAAAACAGGCTGTTACCATTGGATGTTGACCTTAGTGTTCATTTCTGTATTTGCATACATCGTATCCCTGATACTGACCACTTCAGCCCATAAATATAGCATACCTTTAAACTGTCATTTTTATTATATTATATAAAAAGTGTGCAACTGAAAGTACTGTTGAACGAATCGACTTAATCATTGCACTCCAGTTGCCATGACCTCCGTATTATTGGCTATTTCCTGCTGTAGTTCATTCAGGCTACTTATTATTCCATTGATACTGGCTCTATTCGTCGCGAATTCTACTTTTGGAACATTCAATATCGAAACACATTGCTCCGCCCATTGAGCCAGGATTTTCTGATTTTTCTCTACCTTTCCCAAACTCTCCCTTATGACCCTCTGTTATTGTTCCAAAAAGAATATTTAGCGCCTTCCAACTATGGGAGCTAATGCTCGTTTTTCCTCTAGTTTGTAGCAGTTCAAGGTTTCAATTTCCACAACGGAGCGAAAGTTTTCATTTAAGAATAATCAGAGCTTTTAATTTTCTAAATTTAAAAAAAGTCTTTTCTTTTACCGAAGCTTTACGGAAATGGCCGAAGTGGGTGTTTTGGCGACGGCGCTAGTAAATTCGTCTTGTTTCTTTTGCTCGGCAGCTCCTACTGATTTTTCTCGCCGGGATCTCGATTTTTATGCTTGTTCCAAATTCTCTTGGGAGGTGCGTGATCGACCCGGGGTGTCTATGCAACCAAATCTTTAACCAATGAGATTACTTCCGCCTCTGCATTTCCAGGTGGAGGGTTTGGTTCAACCACTGCGGTAACAATATTTTCTCTGACGTAATTTTTCTTCATCTTCTTCTTCTTAATTCAACTGATTACGTCAGCAAATCTAGCTTGAAAATTTTAACTCCAGTGAGATTTATAATTCGTTTTTATTCCCATAGTTAAAGCTTTAACCTTCTTAACCTCATCAAACATTTTTGACAATCTTGTTTTGTCTCCTGCTATTTTTCACTTCCACCGACCGAAAGACCAAAGCTTCTGATCGACTTTTGAATAAACAATACAAAACTAAATTTTCCTTTCTATTCTCTTCAATTTTCAGCTAGTTCTTTTTTTCAGATTTTACAAGTTTTGCAACAAATCAGATTTTAGAAGTTTTTGCAACAAATCTTCTGTTAAACTTGACTCATATCGCGATTGACAATAAACTACAAAACCAACAACACCACTAATAATTTCTTTCGCTCCGTATTATTAAACTTAGGATTACATTTCTTTTTCATATGCAAAAATAATGTTATATAAAGTTCGTGTGTAACAATTTATAACTTTAAAGTGCACATGGACTTTGTGGACATCCTGAATATATTTGTGTGTGTGTGTGGATATGTGTGTTATGTGGAATAGAGACAAAGAAATAAATAATTTGAATGTGATATATAGATCAGGAGTATCATTTTGCGTCAGTTGTGGATTGTCTGAAAGGTAAATCTCGTCTCCTAATGTTTTTATTCTCGTTTTACTCCCATGATCTCACAGTTTGTAATTCTTTTGTGATTTTTTTCTCTTCTATTCTGTTATTTGATTTTATTTCTATTTGTCAAGCGAAAAAAGATAAGATGAACCAATTTGGTTTCGTTTCATTGGAGCAGAAGGTAATGTCTTTCTCCCTGAAAGAAAACTCAATCTCGCCATTTTCCTCATTGGTTCGTCTGGCGCAAAAGATACAAAACCCATTAAACGGTACAGTAGAGCATCCACAAATTTCTAAACAGGTATGGAAACATTAATTTGAAAAAAATGCTATAATCCAGTATTTTGAATAATACTTTACCTCTGTTCAGTAAATTCTGAGAATATTTAAAAACAAAACATGTAGTAAAATATTTCCAAATACTTTCTATAAATGTTTTCGCCACACTAAATCGGAAGAGGTAATATTGTATATAAACAAAACACAATGATTTGAGTGCTTGTAAAATCTGTAATACCTGCGGGATATTGAATAAGCGTTTATTTAAATAAAATCGATGTTTAGGCAATTTTAACTTTAAAAAGTGAAGAAAAATTGGTGAAAGAAAATAATTTGAGGGTCCCAAAAAGTAAAAAAGAAAAAAAACAAAAAGTGTACGCAATTAAAATGAAAACATATAACCAAAGAAAGAAAGAAAGAAAGAAAGAAAGAAAGAAAGAAAGAAAGAAAAAGAAAGAAAATAAAAAGGAAGGAAAGATAGAAAGCTTCATTGAAGAAAATAATTTGAACGACTACAAAAAATGAAAGTAAAAACAAATAGACTAAAAATAATGCTCAACTGAAAAGAAAACATTTAATAGAATAAAAAAGAAGACCAAAGAACAATCAATTTGTCTCTCATAAATTAGTGCTTTTTTTAGACAACGCAAACGAGTGATTTTTTTATTTTTTTTTGAGCGATTTAAAAAAAAAACATTTTCTCTAGAATAAAATAGATAAAAGACAAATGGAGAAAGACACCAATCATATTGTCAATCAGAAAACCAAATTGCATTTAACGTAATTAAATTGAATTAAATGCAATCATTTTTTACTCTTCTTAAGAAGAATCCGGAAAATAGACAGTCTTATTAATGGGATTTGAAACAAACTGTTTCTATATAAATAATTGTGATATAGAGATTTTTGTAATGGAGGCCACTAGAGATTCAACTCTAAAAATTGCCAAAACCTAGATGAAAGGAATTGCAATGGCTGGAAACGACAGCTGTGATTGAGCCTGAAGAGAAATTAAACAGAATCTGCAGAATTCGGAATACTCTTTGAGATAATTCCAGAATGAGCGCAGTGTAGATAAATCTGGTTAGAAAGTAAATCTAGAAAAAAAAAATATATATAAATATATATATATATATATATATATATATATATATATATATACTGAGACAGGTTCATAAATCCCAGAAATTGATACGTTGATGTCTTCAAGCGGATAAAAGCGTTAGATGGACCCAATGACGTTACCCCAAAATTTCAATACCTAGTTACAGCAGAGGCGGAGGAAAAAATCTTAGAGAGTTAAAGGGAGATAACTGATGCTGAAAAATCTGAAAGAGGCACAACTCGTGGAAATAGAACAATCTACCCGGAGGAACGAAATAAAAGGTTCAGTTCAAAATGAAGACGGCTGGAGAGTAAAACGGCCGAAATGTTGTAAATATGGAAACAAATAGGAGCACAAGAGTCGGAACAAAATAAATCGTGAAAATAAATAAATTTCTATTTGGCCGGTGATTTAGTGCGCAAAAATCTACTTGCCCTAATAGACCTTAATTTGGTGTGGTACGTTAAAATCTACTTTCCGTAAAAGACCTTATTTTATGTGATACGCTAATATCTACTTGCCCTAATAGACCTTATTTTGGGTTGATACGCTAAAATCTACTTGCCCTAATAGACCTTATTCTGGTGAGATACGCTAATATCTACATGCCCTAATAGAACTTATTTTGGTGTGATACCCTAAAATCTACTTGCAAGAATAGAGCTTATCCTGGTGTGATACGCTAAAATCTACTTGCCCTAATAGACCTTATTTTCGTGTGATAGGCTAAAATCTACTTGCCCTAAGAAACCATACTTTCGTGTGATACGCTAAAATCTACTTGTCGTAAAATACATTATTCTGGTGTGATAAGCTAAAATTTACGTGCCAAATAGACCTTATTCTGGTGTGATACGCTAAAATCTAATTACCGTAAAAGACCTTATTTTATGTGATACGATAAAATCTACTTACCCTAATAGACCTTATTCTGGTGTGATACGCTAAAATTTATGTGCCCTAATAGACCTTATTCTGGTGTGATACGCTAAGATCTACTTGCCCTAATAGACCTTATTCTGGTGTGATACGCTAAAATCTACTTGCGCTAAATGACCTTATTCACCAATTGTGCTACGCTAAAATCTACTTGCCCTAATAGACCTTATTTTGGTGTGATACGCTAAAATGTAATTGCTATAAAAAGACCTTATTTTATGTGATACGATAAAATCTACTTGCCCTAATAGACCTTATTCTGGTGTGATACGCTAAAATATCCTTGCCGTAAAAGACATTGTTTTATGTGATACGATAAAATCTACTTGACCTAATAGACCTTATTTTGGTGTGATACGCTAATATCTACTTGCCCTAATAAAACTTATTTAGGTGTGATACGCTAAAATCTACTTCCCCAAATAAACCATTCTTTAGTGTGATACGCTAAAAATCTACTGCCGTAATAGACCTTTTTCTGGAGTGATACACTAAAATCTATTTGCTAATAGAACTTATTCTGGTGTGATACGCTAAAATCTACTTGCCTAATAGACCTTCTTCTGGTGTGATACGCTAAAATCTACTTGCCCTAACAGACCTTATTCTGGTGTGATACACTAAAGATGTTGCCTAATAGAACTTATTCTGGTGTGATACGCTAAAATCTACTTGCCTAATAGACCTTATTCTGGTGTGATACGCTAAATTCTCTACTTGCCCTAATAGACCTTATTCTGGTGTGATACGCTAAATCTACTTGCCCTAATAGACCTTATTCTGGTGTGATACGCTAAAATATACGTGCTAATAGACCTTATTTTGGTGTGATATGCAAAAATCTAACTGCCGTAAAAGACCTTGTTTTATGTGATACGATAAAATCTACTTGACCTAATAGACCTTATTTTGGTGTGATACGCTAATATCTACATTGCCTAAAAGAACTTATTTTTGGTGTGATACGCTAAAATCTACTTTTAAATAAACCATACTTTAGTGTGATACGCTAAAATCTACTTGCCTAATAGACCTTATTTTGGTGTGATACGCTAAAATCAATTTGCCTAATAGACCTTATTTGGTGTGATACGCTAAAATCTACTTGCCGTAATAGACCTTAATTTGGTGTGATACGCTAAAATCTACTTGCCCTAATAGAACTTATTTTGGTGTGATACGCTAAAATCTACTTGCGCTAAATGACCTTATTCTGGTGTGCTACGCTAAAATCTACTTGCCTAATAGACCTTATTTTGGTGTGATACGCTAAAATGTAATTGCTGTAAAAGACCTTATTTTATGTGATACGATAAAATCTACTTGCCCCTAATAGACCTTATTCTGGTGTGATACGCTAAAATATCCTTGCCGTAAAAGACATTGTTTTATGTGATACGATAAAATCTACTTGACCTAATAGACCTTATTTTGGTGTGATACGCTAATATCTACTTGCCCTAATAAAACTTATTTAGGTGTGATACGCTAAAATCTACTTCCCCAAATAAACCATTCTTTAGTGTGATACGCTAAAATCTACTGCCGTAATAGACCTTTTTCTGGAGTGATACTAAAATCTATTTGCCCTAATAGAACTTATTCTGGTGTGATACGCTAAAATCTACTTGCCCCTAATAGACCTTCTTCTGGTGTGATACGCTAAAATCTACTTGCCCCTAACAGACCTTATTCTGGTGTGATACACTAAATCTATTTACCCTAATAGAACTTATTCTGGTGTGATACGCTAAAATCCTACTTGCCCTAATAGACCTTATTCTGGTGTGATACGCTAAATTCTACTTGCCCTAATAGACCTTATTCTGGTGTGATACGCTAAAATCTACTTGCCTAATAGACCTTATTCTGGTGTGATACGCTAAAATATACGTGCTCTAATAGACCTTATTTTGGTGTGATATGCAAAAATCTAACTGCCGTAAAAGACCTTGTTTTATGTGATACGATAAAATCTACTTGACCTAATAGACCTTATTTTGGTGTGATACGCTAATATCGTGCCCTAAAAGAACTTATTTTGGTGTGATACGCTAAAATCTACTTGCCAAATAAACCATACTTTAGTGTGATACGCTAAAATCTACTTGCCCTAATAGACCTTATTTTGGTGTGATACGCTAAAATCAATTTGCCCTAATAGACCTTATTTGGTGTGATACGCTAAAATCTACTTGCCGTAATAGACCTTAATTTGGTGTGATACGCTAAATCTACTTGCCCTAATAGAACTTATTTTGGTGTGATACGCTAAAATCTACTTTAGAAACCATATATTCCTATGATACGCTAAAATCTACTTGCCGTAATAGACCTTAATTTGGTGTGATACGCTAAAATCTACTTGCCGTAATAGACCTTAATTTGGTGTCATACGCTAAAATCTACTTGCCGTAATAGACCTTAATTTGGTGTGATACGATAAAATCTACTTGCCGTAATAGACCATAATTTGGTGTGATACGCTAAAATCTACTTGCCCTAAGAAACTATACTTTCGTGTGATACGCTAAAATCTACTTGCTGTAACAGACCTTAATTTGGTGTGATACGATAAAATCTACTTGCCCTAATAAACCTTATTTTGATGTCATACGCTAAAATCTAATTGCCCTAAGAAACCATACTTTCGTGTGATACGCTAAAATCTACTTGCCGTAATAGACCTTAATTTGGTGTGATACGCTAAATCTACTTGCCCTAATAAACCATACTTTCGTGTGATACGCTAAAATCTACTTGCTGTAACAGACCTTAATTTGGTGTGAGACGCTAAAATCTACTTGTCGTAATAGACCTTATTCTGGTGTGATACGCTAAAATCTATTTGCCCTAATAGAACTTATTGTGGTGTGATACGCTAAAATCTACTTGCCCTAACAGACCGTATTCTGGTGTGATACGCTAAAATCTACTTGCCGTAAAAGACCTTATTCTGGTGTGATACGCTAAAATCTACTTGCCCTAATAGACCTTATTTTGGTGTGATACGCTAAAATCTACTTGCCCAAATAGACCTTATTTTGGTGTGATACGCTAAAATCTACTTGCCCTAATAGACCTTAATCTGGTGTGATACGCTAAAATCTACTTGCCCTAATAGACCCTATTCTGGTGTGATACGCTAAAATCTACTTGCCCTAATAGACCATATTCTGGTGTGATACGCTAAAATCTACTTGCCCTAATAGACCTTAATCTGGTGTGATACGCTAAAATCTACTTGCCCTAATAGACCCTATTCTGGTGAGATACGCTAAAATCTACTTGCCGTAATATACCTTAATTTGGTGTGATACGCTAAAATCTACTTGCCCTAATAGACCTTATGTTGGTGTGATACGATAAAATCTACTTGCCCAAATAGACCTTATTTTTTTTGGTGTGAAAATACCCGCTAAAATCTACTTGCCCTAATAGACCTTATTCTAGTGTGATACGCTAAAATCTACTTGCCCTAAAAGACCTTATTCTGGTGTGATACGCTAAAATCTACTTGCCCTAATAGACCTTATTGTTTTGGTGTGATACGCTAAAATCAATTTGCCCTAATAGACCTTATTTTGGTGTGATACGCTAAAATGTAATTGCTGTAAAAGACCTCATTTTATGTGATACGATAAAATCTACTTGTCCTAATAGACATTATTCTGGTGTGATACGCTAAAATCTACTTGCCCTAATAGACCTTATTCTGGTGTGATACGCTAAAATATCCTTGCCGTAAAAGACATTATTTTATGTGATACGATAAAATCTACTTTACCTAATAGACCTTATTTTGGTGTGATACACTAATATCTACTTGCCCTAATAAATCTTATTTAGGTGTGATACGCTAAAATCTACTTTCCCAAATAAACCATTCTTTAGTGTGATACGCTAAAATCTACTGCCGTAATAGACCTTTTTCTGGTGTGATACACTAAAATCTATTTGCCCTAATAGAACTTATTCTGGTGTGATACGCTAAAATCTACTTGCCCTAACAGACCTTATTCTGGTGTGATACGCTAAAATCTACTTGCCCTAATAGACCTTATTCTGGTGTGATACGCTAAAATCTACTTGCCCTAATAGACCTTATTCTGGTGTGATACGCTAAAATATACGTGCTCTAATAGACCTTATTTTGGTGTGATACGCTAAAATCAATTTGCCCTAATAGACCTTATTTTGGTGTGATACACTAAAATCTACTTGCCCTAATAGACCTTAATTTGGTGTGATACGCTAAAATCTACTTGCCCTAATAGACCTTAATCTGGTGTGATACGCTAAAATCTGCTTGCCCTAATAGACCCTATTCTGGTGAGATACGCTAAAATCTACTTGCCCTAATAGACCTTATTTTGGTGTGATACGCTAAAATCTACTTGCCCAAATAGACCTTATTTTGGTGTGATACGCTAAAATCTACTTGCCCAAATAGACCTTATTTTGGTGTGATACGCTAAAATCTACTTGCCCTAATAGACCTTATTCTGGTGTGATACGCTAAAATCTACTTGCCCTAATAGACCTTATTCTGGTGTGATACGCTAAAATCTACTTGCGTTAAAAGACCTTATTCTGGTGTGATACGCTAAAATATACGTGCTCTAATAGACCTTATTTTGGTGTGATATGCAAAAATTTAACTGCCGTAAAAGACCTTATTTTATGTGATACGATAAAATCTACTTGCCCTAATAGACCTTATTTTGGTGTGATACGCTAATATCTACGTGCCCTAATAGACCTTATTTTGGTGTGATACGCTAAAATCAATTTGCCCTAATAGACCTTATTTTGGTGTGATACGCTAAAATCTACTTGCCCTAATAGATCTTAATTTGGTGTGATACGCTAAAATCAATTTGCCCTAATAGACCTTATTTTGGTGTGATACGCTAAAATCTACTTGCCCTAAGAAACCATATATTCCTATGATACGCTAAAATCTACTTGCCGTAATAGACCTTAATTTGGTGTGATACGATAAAATCTACTTGCCGTAATAGACCTTAATTTGGTGTGATACGCTAAAATCTACTTGCCCTAATAGACCTTATTTTGGTGTCATACGCTAAAATCTAATTGCCCTAAGAAACCATACTTTCGTGTGATACGCTAAAATCTACTTGCCGTAATAGACCTTAATTTGGTGTGATACGCTAAAATCTACTTGCCCTAATAAACCATACTTTCGTGTGATACGCTAAAATCTACTTGCCCTAATGGACCTTATTCTGGTGAGATACGCTAAAATCTACTTGCCCTAATAGACCTTATGTTGGTGTGATACGCTAAAATCTACTTGCCCAAATAGACCTTATTTGGGTGTGATACGCTAAAATCTACTTGCCCAAATAGACCTTATTTTGGTGTGATACGCTAAAATCTACTTGCCCTAATAGACCTTATTCTGGTCTGATACGCTAAAATCTACTTGCCCTAATAGACCTTAATTTGGTGTGATACGCTAAATCTACTTGCCCTAAATGACCTTATTCTGGTGTGATACGCTAAAATCTACTTGCCCTAATAGACCTTATTTTGGTGTGATACGCTAAAATGTAATTGCTGTAAAAGACCTTATTTTATGTGATACGATAAAATCTACTTGACCTAATAGACATTATTCTGGTGTGATACGCTAAAATCTACTTGCCCTAATAGACCTTATTCTGGTGTGATACGCTAAAATATCCTTGCCGTAAAAGACATTATTTTATGTGATACGATAAAATCTACTTGACCTAATAGAACTTATTCTGGTGTGATACGCTAAAATCTATTTGCCCTAATAGAACTTATTCTGGTGTGATACGCTAAAATCTACTTGCCCTAACAGACCTTATTCTGGTGTGATACGCTAAAATATACGCGCTCTAATAGACCTTATTTTGGTGTGATATGCAAAAATCTAACTGCCGTAAAAGACCTTATTTTATGTGATACGATAAAATCTACTTGCCCTAATAGACCTTATTTCGGTGTGATACGCTAATATCTACGTGCCGTAACAGACCTTATTTTGGTGTGATACGCTAAAATCAATTTGCCCTAATAACCTTATTTTGGTGTGATACGCTAAAATCTACTTGCCCTAATAGACCTTAATTTGGTGTGATACGCTAAAATCAATTTGCCCTAATAGATCTTATTTTGGTGTGATACGCTAAAATCTACTTGCCCTAAGAAACCATATATTCCTATGATACGCTAAAATCTACTTGCCGTAATATACCTTAATTTGGTGTGATACGCTAAAATCTACTTGCCGTAATAGACCTTAATTTGGTGTGATACGCTAAAATCTACTTGCCGTAATAGACCTTAATTTGGTGTGATACGCTAAAATCTACTTGCCCTAATAAACCATACTTTCGTGTGATACGCTAAAATCTACTTGCTGTAACAGACCTTAATTTGGTGTGATACGCTAAAATCTACTTGTCGTAATAGACCTTATTATGGTGTGATACGCTAAAATCTATTTGACCTAATAGAACTTATTCTGGTGTGATACGCTAAAATCTACTTGCCCTAACAGACCTTATTCTGGTGTGATACGCTAAAATCTACTTGCCGTAAAAGACCTTATTCTGGTGTGATACGCTAAAATCTACTTGCCCTAATAGACCTTATTTTGGTGTGATACGCTAAAATCTACTTGCCCAAATAGACCTTATTTTACTGTGATACGCTAAAATCTACTTGCCCTAATAGACCTTAATCTGGTGTGATACGCTAAAATCTACTTGCCCTAAAAGACCCTATTCTGGTGTGATACGCTAAAATCTACTTGCCCTAATAGACCTTATTCTGGTGTGATACGCTAAAATCTACTTGCCCTAATAGACCTTAATCTGGTGTGATACGCTAAAATCTACTTGCCCTAATAGACCCTATTCTGGTGAGATACGCTAAAATCTACTTGCCCTAATAGACCTTATTTTGGTCTGATACGCTAAAATCTACTTGCCCAAATAGACCTTATTTTGGTGTGATACGCTAAAATCTACTTGCCGTAATAGACCTTAATTTGGTGTGATACGCTAAAATCTACTTGCCCTAATAGACCTTATTTTGGTGTGATACGCTAAATTCTACTTGCCCTAATAGACCTTATTTTGGTGTCATACGCTAAAATCTAATTGCCCTAAGAAACCATACTTTCGTGTGATACACTAAAATCTACTTGCCCTAATAGACCTTAATTTGGTATGATACGCTAAAATCTACTTGCCCTATGAAACCATACTTTCGTGTGAAACGCTAAAATCTACTTGCCGTAACAGACCTTAATTTGGTGTGATACGCTAAAATCTACTTGCCCTAAGAAACCATACTTTCGTGTGATACGCTAAAATCTACTTGCCCTAAGAAACCATACTTTCGTGTGAAACGCGAAAATCTACTTGCCGTAATAGACCTTAATTTGGTGTGATACGCTAAAATCTACTTGCCCTAAGAAACCATACTTTCGTGTGATACGCTAAAATCTACTTGCCGTAATAGACCTTAATTTGGTGTGATACGCTAAAATCTACTTGCCCTAAGAAACCATACTTTCGTATGATACGCTAAAATCTACTTGCCGTAATAGACCTTAATTTGGTGTCATACGCTAAAATCTACTTGCCCTAAGAAACCATACTTTCGTATGATACGCTAAAATCTACTTGCCGTAACAGACCTTAATTTGGTGTGATACGCTAAAATCTACTTGCCCTAAGAAACCATACTTTCGTGTGATACGCTAAAATCTACTTGCCCTAAGAAACCATACTTTCGTGTGATACGCTAAAATCTACTTGCCGTAACAGACCTTAATTTGGTGTGATACGCTAAAATCTACTTGCCGTAAAAGACCTTATTTTATGTGATACGATAAAATCTACTTACCCTAATTGATCTTATTTTGGTGTGATACGCTACTATCTACTTGCCCTAATAGACCTTATTTTGGTGTGATACGCTAAAATCTACTTGCCCTAATTGATCTTATTTTGGTGTGATACGCTACTATCTACTTGCCCTAATAGACCTTATTTTGATGTGATACGCTAAACTCTACTTGAAGTAATATACTCCGTTTTGCATGTTGACTAATAACGTTGGTTCTATTGCACGAATTTGTAACAAGTATAGTTAATGATTATGGCGACAATGTCTAAAATATGAAAATTCCCTATGTCAAAATATAAACACCATATTAATAAGTTATGTTTATTTGCAGGACAAACTAAATGACCACTCCAATATCCCAAAGTTACAGCTGCAACATTTGACCTACACACAAAAAGTAAACAAACGTTTTGCTAAGAGATAATTGAAATATTTCGAATTATTTGATTTCGACAGGTGTAAGCACTGATTAAACCGATAAGAAAAGCTGGTTCATGCCTTATTGCACAAGGCAAGTTTTAGTAAAATTAAGAAAAAAAAAAGAAATATGGCTTTATTTTTTCATGCTTTTCACAAATAATTAGACCTTATATTGATATCTAAGTTTCCAACATTAATTGTTGTCATTATTTCATTTCATCTTAAGATTCTTGAGTAAATCCAAATGTGAATCTACAAGATGCTGACTTCGCTGCTCACCTTCAGTCACTTTCTCGCCGGCGTGATGTGGTTTCCCTCTGTCTTTTCTACAAGTATTTCTATGGCAACTGCCCTGACGAGCTTTTTTCCCTGGTTCCCCGATCATATGTATTTACTCGTGCTACAAGATTGGCATCAAGACCCTACCCTTTTGCCGTCTAAATAGTTAAATATAACAATCTCTTCTACTCTAAAAGTTTCTTTTCTCGCACTGCTCGTTTGTGGAACTCCCTTCCGTTTGCTTGCTTCCCTGAAAGCTACAATCTCCAAAATTTTAAATGCAACGTCAGTTGCCATCTTCTAACTCTTTGATTCCTATCCATCTTTTATTCGTTCTTCGACATCTCTTCTACCTCGTTTTTTTCTCTCATTGTAACCCCCTCCTTACCAATGGCGGTCCTGCCTTGTTTAGCGTGAAATGATTATAAAAATATTTATGAATTGCGCGAACTAATATCGTCATCTTTGTTGTTATGATCACAGCGATTGGGTGCGATCTCCAGTATTTCCGAAATTCTGAATTGTAGGTGTTTCATTATCTCACAAATTAGTCGGATTTATATCCTTATATTTTTATTATAAAGATGAGGTCGGTCCTTTCTCTGGTTTTTCTCGGTTGTGTCTTATATTCAGAAACTCTAAAATATCATCTATTAGGTCGGTGCAAAAGTTTTTGCCGGTTTGAAAAAGGGGCATTTTAAATCATTGTAATTTATTTTATGCATATTGTTATTACTTAAACATATCACCATGATTAATTTATAATTTTTTCTTTCAGATTATTAAAGCATCATCCGTATTTTTCTGCAATATTCTCACTCATGTTCTTTCTATCTAAAGAACACATTAGGCATGTGCTACTCTATGATTTTCAGAGGTTCCAATGCAAATGTAACGAGTTTCTTGCTGCGAATCTTTGCCGTCAAGACACCTTCAGACACCGTTTTGGGGTAGGCTTGTCACAGGTGATGAGAAATGGATTCTCTACCATAACGTTAAACGTCGGCGATCGGGGATAAATCGAGGAGAAAGACCAGTTCAGCAACCGAGAGTAGGACTCCATCCCAAAAAGATCACGTTGAGCAGAGGGAATCAAGTTATAGAGAGCAAAGGTCGTTATTATTATGAATAAAGATTTTCAAAAACACAGTTTTTCACTTTCAATATGAAATTTTAAATCGGCAAAAACTTCTGCACCGACCTGATAGTTAAATGAAAAAGAAAACTGTATGTTTCTGTCGATGAACACTGGATAACATGAAGCTATATCAAGTCTTACAAATTATATCCTTTTTTTTATTATTATAAAGTTTAGGCTGTTTCATTTTCTGTTTTTTCTCGGTTGTGTTTTATATTCAGAAACTAAAATATCATCTAGTTAAATGAAAAAGAAAACTGTAAGTTACTGTCGATGAAGACTGGATAACATGAAGCTATAGGGAGATGGTTAATCTTTCTTGGTTCGGCCTTGTGTCAAACACAACCGAACTTCCTACAGCTTACAAATTATTCAAAGTTATCATTAGAAGGTAGGCATCAGTAGGTTGGTTGTCGGTAGGTTAGAATGTGTGAATTAGTGTGGAATAGGGTAAGAATAAAATATACATTTTTCTTGTGAAAATAGAAATGTATTAAAAGGAAATAATAACAAGAATTCGTAGAAATTAATGTTCAGTTAGAAAGTTAAGGGTGTCAAGAGTTGTAGAAAATATTCGTAGTAGTAATTGTTGAAAGAGTATATGCGTACGTCCGTATGTATGTGTTTGTTTGGTAGGAATGTCTTTGGATGGAGAAGAAGAAGTAAAAGGAATCAGCACACGAGAAAGAAGGAGAAAGAGAACAAGGTGCGACCTGACCTTATCTCCAGGTCGATTTGAATTTGAAGTTACATTTTAGTTTTATCTTTCTCGCTGCTCCCATCTGAGTCTTTCACTGACTGATGCTGATCAGGTCATTTTTATAGTCCTTTTGAGTTTGGCACTGGATTGCTAAGTCCTCAAGTCTTGCAAGTCTCTCTCATTGGGTAAAAATCAGTTTAACCCCTACTTGCGAAATCTGGTTTCAATTTTTTCTTTCAGCACATGTAAATCCTTTTACTATTTGGGAAAAGCCAGAATTTCACACGTCATTGTGAATTTTTGTAAAAGTGAAGAAGAAGGTTGGTTTTAATTCTTAATTTCTTATCCCACTACAAACACATCAGCCGAAAGATTGTGAGAAAAACTATTGTAACACTATTTGGCGCTAAAGGGTTAAAAGATTTAGAAGGAAAGACATACAGATAAACTAAATGAAGATTTCTTTTTGTTTTGTTTTGTTAGAAAAGGGCGAAATCTCAAAAACCTAAAGAAAGAGGCAGAGTGTAAAAGAAGCCATGCGGCGAATATAGACAATTGATTAATGACTTTGTCTTTTGGTACAAGTCATCAAAACACAGGACCGAATAAAGACATTTTATACAAGCGAAAAGTTGAGATAATAAAAACTTTTTCTTGACCAGCAGTAAGCTGACGACAAACGAGACCGCACTATAAACAGGGTTGAAAATAAGGATTGCTTTGTGAATTAAGAATTTAATTAATGACCTTGATAAGAAATCGAGAGAGACATCTGGCAAGTTTCTGATCGAGGACCAAAGTATCTCTTGCATCGGAAAAATTTTGAAATAATATATATTTAATTAATGATCGCAAGTAAATGTGACCTGAGACCGAGGGATCAAATCAGTTGAAGGAAAACTGGTCGGTGGTGAGCAGAAGTAGAAAACGAAGGGAGGCGGAAAATTCGTACACGTCTTTGAAGGGTATTAGCGTGAGTAGATATTAATGAAGAAAGGAAGGAGCTGATTTGGGCGGATCGATGCCTGTGACTGCTGCTCGTGGAAAGGAAAAAACTCCGAATTGAAAAAGACAGTCAATCTTCAAAAGCCTAAGAATAAAGAGACCTTTATTGGAATTAAGTAACTCACCGAATTCACCCAAACAGGTCATACTCCACTCCAGTTTTGAGTTTAAGTCCATACAAGCGGCGAAAGAGAGTTTGATACAGCAGTTCGGCCGAAGCACCAGGTATTTGCGTTTGAGACGAGAGCCCACACTGCCTGACATCACGTGACTGCCTGCCTAAGAACTCCGACTCAAACCCTGCGCCAAACTTAACAGAACCAGTCGAAGTGTTACATTTGAACTTTAGACGTGATTTGTGAAGATAGCTGTCTGCATGAAGTAGATAGAATTCGGCTGCTGGAAGGAAAAAGCCAAGAAGTGTTTTCTTTTTTATGAAAATATTTTTTCTTCTTGTGACTTCCCCAGCCCGGACGAATTCATTTGCAGCGATTCCTGAAGGTTATGCGGCTTCACCCGTCTAAGGATCAAGTCAAAACACCACGTGGGATAAAATTGGGTGTGGTCCGAGGTGATTTATTTATCGATCTAGTCCCAGGAATTGAGCAATCTGAAGACCGAAGAGGCGGGGGGGGGGGTACAGCTCACAGTATAATTATAAAGATCAGTCAGTTAAGTGCCACGGGTGATACACGCTTGGGCAATCATGTCTCGAAAGTGACTTGACTGAATGAGCAGAAAATTTTTTCCCAGTAGGTTGCCATTACTTTCTGCGGTAGACTAGTTGCCAACCAGGGCTATGGAACACTATCTGTCCTGCTATAGCTGGAGGGAGAAGCAACGGATTAACACCTTTCCCAAGAGTATTTGTGCGTAAGTGAATGCAGAGAATTCAACTGGAATTCGAACTCAGCTCCCCGATTTCTCGTTCCAAACCGATGTGCACTGCACCACAACGCACATGAAGACACGAAACTGAATTGTTCGTCGGATAAGAATTGAAATTTCTTCACTTTAAGAAAGGATTTCTTACCCTATTTAACGGGCACTTTGACGTTTTTAGAAAGCTTGTCTCGCTAGATCAATTGAGACTGAATAGTGAGATCGACCCTCACTGGGTACCCCTTACTGTCGACCCTGTGCCCGCATTTAAGCTACGCTTAGAAAATTGCCCTTTTTAAGGGAACAGAGTGAGTCTACTTGACATTTTATCTTTTCAAGTCCGATATCTCGTTTGTCTATTCCGAGTTGTAAGTAAACAGCATATTCGAGGTAAACAAGTCATTCTTTTGCACGATATAATTTCCTTTTTCGCTTTAAAACGTTTCCTCATCTCTTAGACTCGAAATAAAAAAGTAAAGGTTTCAATTACCAAAACGGCGACTCTGATTCTTTGATCATCAAGATTTTACCATTATCTGAATATCTTGACATTCTATGACAAATACATCAAATATTAGGTGAGCCATAAATAAACTCAGAATCTAAAATCTCAAATTTTATCAGTTCTTATCTGACAAACACATTTTCAAATAATGTTTGGTTACATTAAAAAACAAAATTGTTAATTTTTTGTAATAATTAGGATTCTTAGCATATTTATATTTTGTTTCCTAAGCTGAATTGTGTGAGAGGTGCTTTTTTTTTTTGTTGAAGTTTTTCTTAGTGCTTTTGTTGCTTAGTCTCCGAATGCAACCAACAAGTTTTGATCCCTTTCAGATAATTTGCTATTGATGTATAAATATAAATAAAAGAATTTTTATTAACATTAATATATATACCTAATAGGTATTTTATGGTATGGTATGGTTACACTTAGTCATAATTTCTGTTCTAAGTGTAACCATATCCTAAAATACATATAAGGTTTATACAACCATGGATAAAAACGTTTTAATTTCTTCTAATTTTAAAAATTACGCGTTCAAAAATTACCCGTTACGTGAGCGTTCAAAAAAATCCCTGTTAGGTGTGCGTTCTAAAAAAAACAAAAACAAACAAAACGATAAAATCAGTTATTGCAAATCGCCTGAAGACACCACATGGTAGAAACCTAGGCCGGGTAATAACGCGTTTACAAATGAAGCATATATATATATATATATATATATATATATATATGTGTGTGTGTGTGTGTGTGTGTGTGTGTGTGTGTGTGCTAAACACTTATAGGTCAGATTTAAATTTGATTTAGATTAGACCAGTAAACAGTTGTATTAGAAAGTGCTCAATATATGTTTGAGGGCAAAAAAAAAAAAAGAAGCTTTAACATGTAGAGATTTTAGATAATTAAGTTGGAAGATATATATATATATATATATATATATATATATATATATATATATATATATACACAAAAATCTAGAGTGAGCCAAAACCTACCGCGGTTTCACACTACGGATCGTCAGGGCAAAGGCTTTTTTTTTCTTTACTGCGGAGTATTGAATGTTTTGTTCTTGTTCCGCGGGTTTCTTTTTTTTCTCCCCATTCATCCGACGTCTTAGTACACCGGATTGTAACGGATTTAGGTTCTGTTTGTTAATGGTTTTTTCGGAGGTTTATTTTAGTATAGATTTACGGCCTGCATACTTACAGAGTCTATGTAGTTATTATTATTATTATATATATATATATGTGTGTGTGTGTGTGTGTGTGTGTGTGTGTGTGTGTGTGTGTGTGTGTGTGTGTGTGTGTGATAGACTCTCCTGTCGATTTCAACAACTTCATTCAGTTTTTATGTGTGTGTAATATGTGACACTTCGGCCCTGCTAGTAGCCTGCATATAAGTTCACATTGTGCAACAACGAAGATTGCGGGAGTATTTGCTGACGGTTTTCACCGTCGTCTTTCGTCTCTTAGCCGGTCGGTGCGACTGATTTCGAAATTTCTGATACCACAAATATCTCCATGGCGACTCGCTCGAAGGTATTCTCAGGCACATTGACAACTGAGTGGTTGACATTTTAGCTTCTCTTTAAATCTCTGCCACGGCGTCCAACAGTTCTTTGTTCACTGCCAAGCAGGCTATACATGAGGATTTTAGGTATTCTATCATCACTCATCTTTCCAACATGACCAGTCCAACAAAGTTCTGACTTCAGGGGAAAAGTCTTAATTTTACCAATGTTGCATTTTGTGAGAAGATCAGCATTGGACACCCTATCGGCAAATGTATAAGCACAGATCGCGCGGAAATAACTTTTGTGGAAGTTATCCAGCTGATTATCGTGGGGCCTATATAGGGTCTACGGTTCTGAGCCGTACAACAGTGTATTTAAAACAGCCGCTCTATAAACTTGTATTCTGGTGTCCAATTTGATACTTCTCTTATTGCATAGGCGGTGGTGAAGCTTCCCAAATGCACTCGTATCTTTGTTATTTCGTAATCAAAGGATTCATTCACACTCATCTTAAAATGACTTCACATTGTTCTTCTTCCATTTAATCTGTTGTGGGATCACCCCTTTTTCTATGATAATGGACACGACTTGAGTATATATATACTCCTGCCATAGTGAGATACGTCAGAACTGTATCGTAGCTCTGAGCTCCACTCAGCCAGAATAGTATTACACAGCACCCGTCAGTTCCGACGTGGACATACTAATTCCAGCATGGCTTCACTTCAAATACTTGTATATATATATTTCTTACTAACCGTATTCCTGGATTACTAACCTGCGTTCTAATTTGTACCTATACGTTTAATATAACTTACTTTTCTATCTCAAATATCTGTTTTGTTGTTCATTATTTTGTGCGGTTCCTCACCCGGGATCCACAACACAATCTGTATAGGGGTGTCTGGGAATTGAGAAACTGGTGGAGGTTGTCTAACTCTAAGAATCTACTTTGGACAAGGAGGCGGCTGGTGGATTACTATTTTCATTATGCTAATCATATGGCCGAAACCTTTGCATGTAACAGAGAAACGATTGACAAGTTCTTGGGCTTCCTCTAGGAATGTCGGCGCAATGGCAGAATCGTCAACATACAACCGATCACGAATGATGCTTGCTTGAAGGAGTGTTTTATTTTTGAAGCGCTGACGGTTGAAAAGGCTCCACTGGTTTGAAATTAAAATCTAACACATGTCCAGGTCACCAAATTTAACACGTGTTCATATCACCAAATGCATATTTGAGCACTACTGAGAAGAATAGAGTAAAAAGAACAGACTTGCTTCGTGCCATTCATAACATGAATAAGAGAATTCTCCATCATATACAACAGCAGATTTTGTCCCCATATAACATTCAACAAAATCCAAGCTTTTTAAGAAATTTCCAGAGTGGTTCACGAGTTACAATATCGAAAATCTTAGTAAAGTCTAAAAACACCATATACAACTCTTGATTATTTTCACGCATTTTTTTTTTTGCTACCTGGGGTGGGGGTGAAAATTATGTCAATAGTGTCACAGTCAGTTCAGTCAGTTTAAGTGCCACACGTGGTACACGCTTGGGCGATCATGTCTCGAAAGAGACATGACTGACTGGACAGAAGATTATCCCGCAGTAGGTTGCCATTGCTTTCTGCGATAGACTGGTTGCCAGCCAAGGCAATAGAACCCAATCTGTATTGATATTTAACCCATAACTGGAAGGAATAGACGGATTAATAACTTTCCCAAGGGTATTTGCGCGTAAGTGAATGCAACGAATTCAACTGGAATTCGACCTCGGTTCGCCGGTTTCTCATTCCGAGTCAATATCCACTGCACTACAACGCACAATAGTGCCACAACCGAACCTGAAACCACATCGCGATAATTCTCATTGGCAGCGTGTTTAATGTAATACTGTAAACGTTTTTTACGCCCACATGTTGTTTAAGTTTCTTAAAAATTATAAATTTGGGGTGGCATATATATATATATATATATATAGATAGATAGATAGATAGATAGATACTGATGCATGTTTCATTAAATAATATAGACAAGTTTTGTCGATTTATTTTATGTAAATATTTTCATATCGTCTGATAAACTTAATGGCATTATCGATGAAAGAGGAAATAAAATCACAATATTGACGACTACTGCTATCGTACGTTTGTGAACTGCTTGTTACCACCATCACTATTTTCATCTTTGATAATGCCTGATGTAAGCCGAAAGCTCAGGAAGGATTAAATAAAAACGTATTAATATTATGATTTTTCCTAATCAAACGATAATGCTATTAAGCTTATCAGATATGAAAAAATTTACATAAAATAAATCGACAAAACATGTTTGTATTGTTTAATGAAACATGCATCAATAAAAAAAATGCTACCTAAATACACACGTCGGCTTTCAATCCTGGGTTAAAATAATCGGAGTCTAACCGGACTGATGAGCTGTGATACAGCGAAACAGACTATATATATATATATATATATATATATATCAAGCTATTATTTTGTATATTCTTCTTCTTTGTGCAATGCTCCTTCCGAACATAGGCAATAATTTCCTGTCTTTTGTGGCTCTTAATAAATTTTCCTTATCCCTCTTAATCGTTCTTTTTCCATCTATTTAAAAATTCGTTAAGTAGGTTATGCTTTATTTACCTCTGCCTTTTCTAAAATCTGATGGAAAATAATGTGTTTTAATAAATTGTGAAAGTACCAACTGTGAAAAAAAAATTTTTTTTAGTTTTATTGCCTTATTTTTGCTAAGATATTTACGGCTCTTCACACTTGATATGAATTTAATCCACTGCTACGAAGGTTGGGTCACTGTGTCGGGCCAGTAAGTTTTTTTTTCTCCTGAATCCATCTTGCACATATACAAATCAACCATCCCACCGTGCATAGAATACTGTTGTCATATCTGGTTAGGCGCTCCTGCTGTTCGTCTCGGTGTTCTCGACAGGCTCCAAAGGAGAATCTGTAACGTGATAGGTCCCGACCTGGCAGCTCAACCACGTTCTCATCGGCGGGATGTAACTTCCCCTTGTCTCTTCTATAAATATTTTCATGGTTTCTGCTCCGACGAACTTAGGTCACTGTTACCCGCCCCACAAGAATTTACTCGTGCAACCAGACTGGCAACAAGGTCCCACCCTTTTACAGTTAGATCAACCAAATGCAGGCGACAATTCTACTTCATCAACTTATTTTCTCGCACTTCCCGCCTGTGGAACTCCCTTCCATATACTTACTTTCCTGACAGCTACAACCTCCAGGAATTTAAATGCAAAGTCAATTCTCATCTCTTATCCACTTAACTTTAGCTCTTTCTACATCACCCCGTGTATATTGTTCTTTTTCTTTCTCTCTACCTTCACAACTGTCTTCACTTCTGTGTTCACATCCTTCTCTTGCCCTTTCTCTTTCGCCCCCTGTACCTGATTCGTCTTTGTCTTCACTCCCCTCCTGTCTAAAACTTTAACTCTCTTATGTAGCCCCCTGCACACCAGTGAAGCTGAAATGAAAAAAAAAAGAAACTTTTTACTGAAAATATCTTCAGGGATTTTTCTTTATCTAACTGCAAAAAAATTTAATGAATAACCACCCCATATTAAAAAGTACATACGATATATCAAAAAGTGTGTTTCCTCAAATTATCTTAATAAAATAACCTATTCAGTAAAGATTTCATTCACTAATGAATAAGTGCTGAAAATATTATTTTAATCGGATTCCTCCCTGATTTTAACAAATATTTTAAAACAGTAGGTATCGATATTATGCTTGTATTTCAGAGAAAAAATGCATCTACTTTAGTATTATCTAGTATAGGGTCCTATTAGATCTGAATTAATTCCATCAGATATTTAAAGTTGCTAGAATGACCGCAACAAACGCAAAAGGCGAATTCATTCTACTGTAACAAGAATTCGGAATATTTACCTACCTAGAGAATCTGTGATAAGAACCTTACCGATCTGAAGACCTCTCAGAAATGAAGTCTATCATTCTTACTATTGAACGTAACTGACCGCCGTTGTGTTTTGCTCGTAGTAATTGTAATGGCGGAAGTTGTTGATCAAATTTGAGGTTTGTATGTTGAGCATCTGTTATATAAATTAGAATGCTTGAAATTTGAGAGTGGCAGATAAAGAAAGTGAGAGACAGAAAGAGAATAAGAGAGAAACAAAAAGAGAGTGAGTCAGAGAGAAACAGTAAAAGAGCGAGTAAGAGTGTGATAAAATGACAGATAGGATTTCTGAAAGGTCATTTTTTATTTTCCTTTCCCAAGTCAGTTTTATAATAGTTTCATTTTTGTGCTGATTTTTTTTTCTGATTTCTTTTTTCTTTCTCCTTTTTTCTTTCTTTCTTTCTCCTTTTTTCTTTCTTTCTTTCTCTTTTTCATTCATTTTTTACGTTGTTTTATTTTTGACGTTTCCTTTTTTTTTTCCTATATTTTACTAATGTTTTATATTGTCTTTCTGTTTTAACTTCTTTTTCTTTCTTTCTTTCTTTCTTTCTTTCTTTCTTTCTTTCTTTCTTTCTTCCAGCTTTGTTCCGTTTTTACTCAAGTCCTTATATATTTTGACTTTTTCTCCTATCTTTCTTCTTTTTCTTTCTTTCTCTCACCTTTTTCTTCTTTCTTTCTCTCTCCTTTTTTCTTTCTTTTTCCTTGTTTATTCTTTCTTTCCCTTTTTCTTCTTTCTTTCTCCTTTCGTTTATTTATTCTTTCTTTCATTTTTTGTTCTTTATTCATTTTTCTGATAATGACTTTCTTTCTTTGTTTCTTTGTTTGTTTCTGTGTGTCTTTGTTTCTTTGTTTCTTTGTTTCTTTGTTTCTTTATTTCTTTCTTTCTTTCTTTTCAACACATTTCTTATGCCAATACGTTTGATTTTTTTTTTCATCTCTATATTGTCATTTTTTTCTTTTATTTTTTTTTCTATTTTTGTACAAACCTAAACTTATTTATAAATGGAACTTTGTGTGTGTCTGTGTGTGTCTGTGTATCCGTTACCTATAGACTCCGAAACAGCTGAACCGATTTTCTTAAAAATTTACACAGTTGTACTATAAGCGTCTGCGAGTGTTCTTAGCTAGGTTTTGTGTCGAGGTACCGCCGATAAATATCGAAAATCGAAAAAATCGGGTTATAGAAGGAGTGGTACGATTTTAATCAAATTTGATACACTCATAGACAAAGACATAAGAAACGATATTCAGAAGTTTCAAGGTTGCAGTTCTTACAATAGTGTAGAAAATTTGATATCGATACCAGGAAACCAAAATTTGATTTACATCCACTCATTTTTCTTTCAGTCTACGTTTTCGCTGTAACTGGAAACAACTATTGCTTTTTAGTCTTTCTTGCCAACGTCCAAAGAGTCTGAGCTCCAGGACCATGGATTAGTTTTAAAGCTTTCGTTACACCCGAGCAACGCCGGGCTATACTGCTAGTATGTTTATATTTTCATTGTTTTTTACTACTCTTTCTTTCGCTTTTAAGCTTTTTACTCAATATTACGTACAATGTGGTTATTTTTACATACTGTCTTTGACTTCCTCCTTTTCTTTCTTTCTTGCTTTCGGTTTGTTATTATTTTTTTTATATTGTCTTTTCTTTTTTACTCTTCCTTCCTTTCTTCCTTTTCTACATTTTTACTTTCCGCTTTTCTACACCAACGGACATGAAATTAATAAACATAGACAAGGTTGATCGATGAAAATTTATCATGGTTGCCCTTGGCAATGTCCAACAGTCACTCGTTGTTAATAATATCTCGAATGAATGAAAAGTCGTTCACTAGAAACAAATCTACAATGGCAGACAGACAAAATGACGTTCCTTCATTAATCCCCCCGCCCAACTACAAATCATTTGGATTATGCCGATATTGCCATCGAATATTACAACAATTTCTGATTCCCGAGTTCCATTAATCACATGTGGCGTGAAATTTTCGACTCGCGTCATCCACTGATTTCTCACATTTTTATTCGCTTTTTCATCGCCAAGAGTCAACGATTTCAAAGACAGAAACAGACACCGTTTTCCTATCAATGTTGATCCTCTACAAATATCGACTGAAATATCAGTAGAATTTGGCACAGCAATGGTCGATGCCATAGTTTCTTGAAAATTCCTTACTTGTGTAGATTTCCTGCTTGAGCGTAGATTCACATTTTATTCTATTTCTCTTCTGGGTTGTCGTCTAAATCACGCAAAAATGACTCAGGGCAGCACAACCTCCTCAAGGCACTTGATGTAGGCCGACGTCTTGAGTCTGAGGCCCTGTGGGTAGATGACTAGAAGCAGATCGTTGCCATCATAATGATCGCTCAAAACACCTTAGTAATCAGCATGAGATTCATCTAACTTTTTCTGAATCCTCTTCACTGACCTCAGATTGACATCTAAACCCTGAAATTTTCGTACTGGGGCTTCCGGTGCGAATTCCAAGCAGTACAGTATGCCGTTTCCAAATTTCTGGCGGAGTGAATTGCATCATGTTGCTTTTGTGTCATAGACAGTCAGTCAGTCAATTAAGTGCCATACATGATACACGCTTTAGGTGATCATGTCTCGGAAGAGACATGACTGACTGCGCAGAAGATTAGCCCGCAGTAGGTTGCCATTGTTTTCTGCGGTAGACTGGTTGCCAGCCAAGGCTATAGAACCCAATCTGTCTTGTTATTTAACCCATAACTGAAGGGAAGAGATGGATTAATACCTTTCCCAAGGGTATTTGTGAGTAAGTGAATGCAACGAATTCAACTAGAATTCGAACTCAGCAATCCAGATTGTCGTTCCGAGTCGGTATACACTGTACTTCAACACACACACACACACACACACACACACACACACACACACACACACACACACACATATATATATATATATATATATATATATAAATGAGATTATAACTATACACGTGTCGAAAAACCTTCCACGAATCTACGAAGAAGGGAAAAAACGGTTTTAAAAAAAGAAAGAGCTAAGTACATGAACATCAGTCAAAAGAGCTCAGACCGAGTCAGCACGTAGCCCAAAGAAAAAACCCGATACAAGTAATCAACTAATAAAAAGCGCTCAATACTTAAGTAGAGCGGAATAAATAAAAAATACCTAGTGATCCAGACAGACCTACCTAGGTTTCACATAAACGGATCGTCAGTGAAAGCTTTCCCTGTTAATTTCAAGAATTGAAAGAGTATTAAGTGAAAAATCTGCTCAGAACTATTTCACCAACTTTGAATTGTTTAATTCAGTGAATAAAGATTATTAAAAAAAGAGGTGTTTACTTTAGACATGTCTCTATATAGACATTTCTACAAGGATATATATATATATATATATGTGTGTGTGTGTGTGTGTGTGTGTGTGTGTGTGTGTGTGTGTGTGTAGAATAATATATATATATATATATATGGCCGACTATATTCCAAACTTGTCTTTGAAAACCCTGATAGGATAACATGCACTTGACCCACCGATTGGAATTCATTTGGTTAACAACTCGGGTTGCGCTTCCAAGTATGTTGACGAAACGTTTAGGGTGGTGCACAGGACTCGGTCAGGTAAACATTTACGGTTTTTAGAAGCTGCTTACATCAAGCTTCATGAACCGACTTTGTGCAACCAGAGAAAGAAACTTTTTTCGTCTTCTGTGTCTCATGGGTGGGACATGAGTATTTTTTTTTAATAAATTTGTTACTAAAAAGAAACAAATTTATGAAAAGCTGCTAATGAGTATAAACACACTACTTGTTTACATCGATTTGTCTGTTTTAGTAACAAAATTTATTTTATTTGTCGGTCCTTTCCGCTTTTATTATTGTCGTTCAAACGAATCTTTCCGGAGAATTGTTGGACGAAAAAAGTTCCCTTTAAAGAAAGCATTGCGTCATTTTCAAAGCCATATATATATATATATATATATATATATATATATATATATATATTGTTGAATTGTGATAATGTTAAGCGCTATGGTTGTTGTCTTTCAGTGTTTTTACCGATAAAATATATTTTGGAAAGCAGGTTTTTTATCAAGTGCTCGATATCAGAGTAAAGACAGGGTGTTGAAAAAGTACAAAGTGTTTGTCACTTTAACTGAGCAGGTTCATACCGACTTCGAAGTTTCGTGAGGGCGCCTTTATGATGTTCTCTCTCGTCAGAGCTGGTTTGCCATATATATATATATATATATATATATATATATATATATATATGAAATTATTTGTTTGAACATTATTTTTAATCGATACTCGTATTTAATAGATATTCTGTTTATAGTCAAACAATATTATATATTTATTTCTACCGGCCTGATTATTTGTTACAAAAAGTTATCGTAAATAATCAGGCCGGTAGAAATAAATATATAATATTGCTTGACTATAAACAGAATATCTATTAAATACGAGTATCGATCAAAAATAATGTTCAAACAAATAATTTCAAATTGTCGGTTGTTTAAAGACCATTTCGTTAATTTTCGTTAATTTCCGTAACATATATATATATATGTGTGTGTGTGTGTGTGTGTGTGTGTGTGTGTGTGTGTGTGTGTGTGTGTGTGTGTGTGTGTGTGTGTGTGTGTGTGTGTTTTCTGGAACATTTACCAAGTCGCCAGTGAAAACAGCACTCACAAGATCGTTTGTATTGGCCAATATAATTAATATTGATTTCATTACGAGTGTTTCCTTTCTGAAATTGTCCACAAGAAGTTCGCTTATGACACATATTTTGCGAATCTTATTTATGGTTTCTTGATGCTGAACAAAAACGACAGAAGAAGACAAACAAATTTTGGAAAATGTAACCAATTTAGCAGTCTTTTATAAAGAAGGGCTTATTGATTGTTTGGCAGTGAGATGTGCAGGTAGCGTGGCGGTTATTGAAGTAAATAAAACAAATGGAATCGGCGTATAAAGTTCAAATTCTGATCGAGTCTGATTTTTTTTTTTTACTAAATTTCAACTAATGCAAGGCTTAAGAGCCACTCATGATAGAGGGTTAATAAATGGGGGTGTAATAGGAATATAAGCGGATAAACATAAGTATAGATATGAGGACAAGGAGGATATATAACTATTTGATATGGACCCGGTATGGGACCATAAAATAATGAGTCAACTCGGTGGTAGGTCAAGAACATATATTACGTCAACAAGAGATACAAACAGATACAAAGAGAAAGAGTAATAATGCTTGACTACAAGTGACCGACAGACAGACTAGGCTGAGCTGAACTGAAACCAGTGTCTCTGTCGACCCAGCTCTGTCCTCGAGAGTAATTAACTCTCGGTTAATATAGGCAAAGAAGAGTCCATTATTAAGTGGGTAACTCCCCACAACGATATTAAATTGAAGAGATTCAGATTTTAATTTTACAAGCCGGAAATCCCCAGACAAGGGTTTGCTACACGTAGAGCTATATAAATTGAAATACGGAAGAAATGAGGGTGATTCGAGTCCGTAGACGCAACATGGCGAGTCCTAATTGTAAAGGTCTGAACTGGTGAAACTAAATTTTGGTTACGTTCACTTACGCACAGATAGCCGTTGAAAAGGCATAAATCCATTATTTTCTTTCTAAATATGAGTTAAATAGCCTGACAGACTGAGTTACTAGCATTAGATGGATGCCATGAACGGCAAGAAAGACATTCCTAGTATCGAAGCCCTGGCTGGATATTTACTGGAACTGATCCTTCAGCATCTGAGTTAGACCCAGCTTGCTGCTGGCACCCGAAGGGAAATTTAAGAGCGTGGGTCTCGATCTGTGCAACGTTTTAAACAGCTAAAATTTACTCACTCACACGCCATAGCATATTCATTATTCCGTTCCTTGGGATTGAAATAAGTTGAAACAACGACATTAACTGTGTAAACTGTCGAATTAACCTTCATTTTCGGGGGTCCTGGGTATGATAATAAACTACACCCGGCAGCAAGGCCTTTGATTGGGAGGTTGTGAGGAGCATGAAACTCCCACTTAATTGCTTTTGTTCCCAGGTCCACTCTGACCCGGAGTGGTACACCTGTTAGGGTCCTAGCTATGGGTAAATAGTTAACTCCCAAAATGGGGTCAAATAATATGAAAGTATTAAAAAAAAATTTAAGTGAAAATCCCAGTATACTTTTTTGGAGAAAAAATATTACCAACATGAAGAAAAATATTACCAACATGAAGAAAAATATTACCAACATGAAGAAAAATATTACCAACAATACATTTTTGAAGAAAGCCAGGCAAGCATCTACGCAGACGACACCACAATTTACTCCCGCATCAGAAAGAATCCCGGCGTGACGGACAAACATAATCTCGCTGCTGACCTTGAACGGGATCTACACTCTGTGGTGAATTGTAGTAAGAAGTGGCTTGTAAATTTCAATGCGTCTAAGACCAAGCTGATGTCTGTCAATCATCACAGGCAACCTCTCCTGCCTCCCATAAGCATGGACCAAGCGAGTCTCCCCGAGAGCAATACGTTGCGCCTCCTCGGCCTTACCCTCTCTTCTGATCTCAAGTGGAATCACTACATTGAGGCAATAGCTAAATCCACTGCTAGGAAGGTTGGGTCACTGTGTTGGGCCAGGATGTTTTTCCCACCTGAAACCATCCTGCTTATATACAAATCAACCATTCGTCCGTGCATGGAGTACTGCTGCGATATATGGTCTGTTACCCCCGCTGTTCATCTCCGTGTTCTTGATAGGCTCCAAAGGAGAATCAGTAATGTGATAGGTACCGACTTGGCGGCTAGACTACAGCCACTTTCCCACAGACGAGATGTGGCTTCCCTTTGTTTGTTCTATAAATACTTCCATGGCTTCTGCTCTAACGAACTTAAGTCACTGGTGCCTCCTCAACAGGTGTTTACTCGAGCAACCAGACTGGCATCTGGGTCTCACCCATTCACAGTCAGGTTAGCCAAACGCAGACGACAATTCTACTCCTGCAGCTTCCTCTCTCGCACTTCCCGCCTGTGGAACTCACTCCCGTATTCTTGCTTTCCTGGCGGCTACAACTTCCAGGAATTCAAATGCAAGGTCAATACTCATCTCTTAAGTACTTGAACCTAGTTCTTTTCACACCGCCCTGTATATCCTTTCCTTTCTCTCCACCTTTGCAACTGTCATCACACCTATATTCCCATCCTTCTCTTGCTCCTTTCTGACTGGTTCGTCCTTCTCTTCACTCTCCTATAATCTTTTTCTCATATGTAGCCCCCTGCACATCAGTGCCGTTACCGCCTTGCTCAGGGTGATATGATTAAAAAAGAAAGAAATATTAACAGAAATATATTTAAAAATATAATTATATATATGCTGGTAATACATTTGACTCTCGACAAAACTATATACAAAATGAAATGAAATTTGATCTACAAACTGATTTCTTACAAAGAATACATATTCTATTCATACGAAACTATTATAAAAATTTTGTCGGCATTAAATAACCCATTGAGGTGTTGATGTGCCGTAAAAAAAAACGATCCGAATTTTCTTACTTTCATTTTAAAGGACCTTTTTGAAAATACAAAAAAAATACCTGTTAGGTTCCCAGCTATGGGCAAATAGTTAACCCTGAAACTGGGATCAAAACACGATGAAAGTATAAAAATAGACTTTTGTAGTAAAACTTCCAGAAATACATTTTTGAAGGAAAAAATATTACAACCATGTTCTTGAAGGAAAGAATATTACCTGCAATACATTTTTTAAGTAAAATAAAATATTACCTGCAAAACATTTTTGGAAAAAAATACATACCAGCAATACATCTCACTCTCAACAAAAAACTACTTTACATAAATACATCGAAGAAAGCTGATCTACAAACTGATTTCTTACAAAGAAAGTATATTCTATTCTTATAAATCTATTGTAAAAATCTTGTCGGCATTAAATAACCCATTGAGGTGTTGATATGCCGTAAAACAAACCAAACCAAAACAAACTTTCTTCTTCGGGTTCAGAATGATTTTGTTTCTATCAGTTGTCATGGAGTAAGTGTTTTGAGATTCTAAGCGTGATCCTTGCATTTTAAAGTGTTCGAACATATCCGATGAGTGAACTAATCAATACTCAATAGTCACTATGACCGCATTACAAGATCGAGAATCTATTTATCATTTACTATTTTTCTTTTGAACTTTACATATTTTGGACTAATAATGAAGTAATCAAAATTCCGAAAATTATGAAACAACAAAACTTCAGAATCAGGCTGAATTTAGTCGGGCTCTGAACTTTTCTAAAAGCATTGGATCTTTGTTCTACATGTTCCTACAAGTTGTATCTTTGTTGGATGCGCAGATAATGATTATGGTTGTGCTTTTAAATATTGTAACATGTTGCTACATGTTTGGTGATTGAAAACGTGTGGGAAATAAAAGAAGGAAGGGAAAACATAGAAGGGAGAAGGAAGAAAAAACATTGAAGAAAGGAAAGTATAGAAGAAAGAAAGCAAGAAAGAAGATAGAAAAGTGAATAAGAAAAAGAGAAAAAAGAGAATAAGTTAAGAAAACCGTAGAAGAAAGAAGAAAGGAAAAATATAAAAGAAAGAAAAAGACTAAATGTAAGAAAGAAATAAGGAAAGAAAAGAAGAGAGAAAAATAGAAGAAAGAAGAAAACGTAGACAAAGAAAGATAGATAGAAAAAAGAAGGAACGAACGAACGAACGAGCGAACGAAAAAGAAAGAAAGAAAGAAAGTGAGAGAGAAACATAGAAGAAAGAAGAAAACGTAGATAGATAGATAGATAGATAGATAGATAGATAGATAGATAGATAGATAGATAGATAAAAAAAGGAAAACATAGAAAAAGAGGGAAGGAAGAAACGAACGAACGAACGCGAAAGAAAGAAAGAAAGAAGTGATAGAAAAACATAGAAGAAAGAAGAAAACGTAGACGAAAGAAAGATAGATAGAAAGAAAGAAGGAAAACATAGAAAAAAGAGGGAAGGAACGAAGGAAAGAACGAATGAAGAAACGAATGAAGAAACGAACGAAAAAGAAAGAAAGAAAAAAGAAAGAAAGAAAGAAAGTGAGAGAGAAAACAGAAGAAAGAAGAAAACGTAGATTACAGAAAGATAGAAAGAAAGAAGGTAAACATAGAGGGAAGGAACGAACGAACGAACGAAAAACAAAGAAAGAACGTAAAAAATGAATAAAAGAAAGAAAGAAAGAAATGAATTCATAAAAGAAAGAAACAATATAAAAAAGAAAATTAATGATAGAGAAAAAGGAAAGACAGAAAAATGAATTGACTAAAGGAAACATAAAAAAGTAAGAATAGAAATAAAAAAGAAAAAAAGAAAAAAAAGCAACGAATTATCACGCATCCAGGCATTGATGGATCGATGGTTCAATCGATAGATTGATCAGTAACTGAATGTTAGGTAGGAATTACTTATAAATAAATTATTACAAGTAAAAAGGTGAGCTTGAAGAGACAAAAATATTTTTGATTGGTAATTGGTTAAGAATTGATAGAATGATAATAAAGGACTTCATGGAAACTAAAAGCGGAAAAAGAAAAAAGTTAAAAAAGAAAGGCAAACATAAAATAATGGGCAATATTCGTTGGTAACAATTTACTAAGTTTAGTCTGATCAGTCAGTTAAGTACCATTTCAATGGCACTTAACTGACTGATATATATATAACTAACTGTATAGGGTGCGCCATCCATGCCTGCTACAAATTTGACCTGTATTTGGTCGTATGTCGTAATAAAAAAAGCTTAGTAAATATTGAGAAAACAAAAGAAAGAAAGAAAGAAAGAAAGAATGAATGAATGCAGTGGAAAAACACTGTAATGGTAATACAGAAAAAGAAATCGGGGAATGAAAATAAAAAAAGAAAAAGAATGAAAAACGGCGAAAAAACAAAAAAAAATGGAAATAAATAAAGAAAGAGCATCGAAAGAAAAAAGAAAGAAAAAATAAGACAATAAAAAGGAAATAATTATGAACGATGTAAGGAAAAAGAACTGAGACAAAGAAAAACAATGACAAATCGAAGTCTGAACGAGAGAAAGAAAGAGAGAGAAGGAAAGAAGGAGAAAGGGAAAAAGGAATAGAAAGAAAGAGATAAAGAGAGAGAATAAAAAAGAAAAAGAAAGTAATAGGAAACTAAATTTGAAGGAAAATTCACTTAAGGACAAAAAATGGCAGGAAAGCTAAATGGAATTTCAAAGAAAAACGTCAACCTGATTTGTAGAAATTGGGTAGAGAATAGAGCAAAAGAAAGAGAAGGATGAAGAGAGATGGGAATAACCCTAGAGAGAGCCAAACTCAAAGACAGGTTTGATTAGAAAAAAAAAAAAAAAAGACAAAAAAAAAATAAAAGTAGATTAGAAAGTAGAGAAATGATTATTCTGAAGGAATTTTACCATTCCTGCAAACAATCAATCAAGTCTTGTACTGGAATGGTCAAATCTTTGAACCGCACAGGCTATTATCGAAACCCATCATCACCAGGGTGATTTAACTGGCTTATAGACAAATGGCCGTTCCCATGTTGATTCAATACACAAAACCATTTCTGGGAAGGCCACTTATTTTTGTTGATAAAAAAGATTTCTATAAAGAATGCGAACTTGAAACGGATCGCTTGAACAAGAAGAAAATTTAAAAGACGGACAAATTATTTACTTGTAGATGTGAGTCTCTTTTTCAATAATCGACACGAAAAAGGTTCTCTAAATTGAGATTTAATTTAAAACTTTAAATTTTTCTTTCGCATTTTAATGGCCAAATTGTCTTCTCAATGAAGTCACTTTCTGTAATTGAATTCTCGATAATTACTTTCTTCGGAAGCCATAACATTGATTGAAGCTAGTCACTGAATTTAACCTTGTCTAAAGTCTTCTTGTCTGAAATAGTTACACACGAGACAGTATTAGAACGTTGGGGATATTAAGCTTAAATTGGTCACCATTGCTACAATAAAGAATGTAGTTACACTGCTACCATCTGATAACTGCTTGATTCAGTTTCTTTTGGTTTATCCTGTACTAACAGTATAGCCCGGCGTTGCTCGGGTGTAATGAAAGCTTTAAAACTAATCCATGGTCCTGGAGCTCAGACTCTGCGTAAAGAATATTTGTGTGACGTTTGGTGAGAATCGAATAAAAAGTATGGATTTGTATAAAGGGCATACAGACAGATAAACAGACACACGCACAAACATCTTGCCTTTTATATATATATATATATTATCGATTTTCTGCACTATTGTAAGAATTGCAACCTTGAAACTTCTGAATATCGTTTCTTATGTCTTTGTCTATGAGTGTATCAAATTTGATTAAAATCGGACCACTCCTTCTATAACCCGATTTTTTCGATTATCGATTTTCGATATTTATCGGGGGTACCTCGACACAAAACCTAGCTAAGAACACTCGCAGACGCTTATAGTACAACTGTGTAAATTTTCAAGAAAATCGGTTCAGCCGTTTCGGAGTCTATAGGTAACGGACACACACGGACACACACACACACACACACACACACACACACACACACACACACACAAAGTTCCATTTATAAATAAGTTTAGATTTAAATTTGGTCTTCTTCGGAATTGTCTTTTTATAAGCTTGTGTGTCTTTTTTTAAATCACTTTACCCCAAGCAAAGCAGTTTTACTGCCACTGGTGTGTAGGGGTTTACATAGGAGGAAAGTGATGAGAAAGAGGGAGAGGTTATACGGGGATGTCAGGAAGTGAGTAAGAGAAGGATGAGAATACTGGTGTGATGAAAGAGGAGTGGACGGAGAAAGGAGCATGAGAGACAAGATGAAGGTTAGTGAGATAGGAGATGACTATTGACTTTACATTTAAATTCTTGGAGACTGTACCTGTCGGGGAAGCAAGTATAAGGAAGGGAATTCCACAGGCGGGAAGTGCGAGAAAAGAAGTTAATAGAGTAGAAGTTGCGGTTACATTTTATTGGTTTCACTGTAAAAGGGTGGGACCTAGTTGCTAGTCTAGTAACTCGAGCAAATTCATACATAGGAAGCACATAGGAAGCTAAGTTCATCGGAGCAGAAGCCGTGAAAGTATTTGTAGAAGAGACACAGGGAAGTCACAGTACACCGGTGAGAAAGTGACTGCATGAGCTGCTAAGTCGGGATCTATCACATTATAGATTCTCCATTTAATTTTGTCAAGGTAAATAGCAGGAGCACCCGACCAGATGTGGCAGCAGTATTCAATACAAGGGTGGATGGTAGATTTATATGTGCAGGATAGATTCAGACTGGAAAACTTCCTGGCTCTACACAGTGAATCGAGCTTCTTAGCAGCGGATTTAGCTATGGATTCGATATAGTCATTCCACTTGAGGTCTGCTGAGAGAAGCGCAGTGTTTTGCTTTCAGGGAGGCTAGCCTGACCCATGCTAATGGGTGGGTAGTGGCGATTGTCTGTGACGGTTAACAGATATCAGCTTCGTTTTGGAAGCATTAAAATTCACGAGCCATTTCTTACCCCAGTCCACCACAGATTGGAGGTCGTTTTCAAGCTCAGCAGCGAGGTTAGCATTGTCAGCCTCAGCAGATTTTTGATCGAGACGAGAGTAAACGGTGGTTTCGTCAGCGTAGTCATGAGTTTCTTGATTGATTGACGCATGTTTTAGTGCAGCCGAGGTAAGAGCCATATCTAAATTGTTATTAGTAGTAAGTCTGATCTAAGAAGTGGGAAAGACATTTTATACGCTTCTATACTGTTACCATGGCCGTATCTGACTACCGGGCACACCGGGCACGGGTCCGGGCCGATCCGTGCAATCAGAGTGAAAATCCGGGCAAGGACAAATGTCTTCGTCAGAAATCAAACTAAACACTTCACGAAGAAAGAAAGAAAGAAAGAAAGAAAGAAAGAAAAACGAAGAAAACATCCGAATGAACGCAGTAAAAATCTGTTTGTGTATTTATTAATTTTGGGAGAAAAGACTGGTTATACTCAGAAAGTCCGAACCCGATTTTCTGCTTTCGTTCACGTTCTGTGCCTAATTTCCATATAGCCGAAAAAATCCACAAAAAGCATAGTTTCTGGAAACGGGTGACACTGATGACGTCATCATATTGTCAACTAAGAAATCCGGGCAATTTTCTCCGTGCCCGGTGTTTTTCTAGCATCAGCTACGACCCTGGCTGTTACCATGTGTTATATCCCGGGAGGGGACAAACAGAGAAAGAATAGTGCAAGAAATAATTCTTAACACTAAGTATATATGGATAGAGATTTATTATACTTCAGTACAATGAACCAAATACATGTACACCAACTAACAGGTAACAGGTATAACAACCACTTAGGCAATGTCTTTGTCTAGGACGTATGCGTCCGTCTCGTGAAGAATGCTTCCGTCTTGTGACGTATAACTCTCGTTTAATGACGATGGCTCTCGACTAAGGTCGCTGACTCGTATAATTACGATAACTCTCGTATAATGACGAAGACTCTCGTATAATCACGATCGCTCTGTAGTTCATTCTAGTCCCAGTCTTTTATAACCCGGGCCATACCCATTCCGGGGTAGGACATGATATTTCTCTACAACACCATGTGTATATTTATTGTGTTTTTACTTACAATTTCGCACAAGGCCGAAGGGGAAGTGGGGTCACTGACTATCCTAACCCTTGCTAATCCGATCCGCGACCCATTCATTCGTTACAATTTATTTATTCACCACAAGAACAAACCTCTCTTCACCCAAGCCTAGATTTACCAAAATACCACATACTCACTGGGGGGGGTGGGGGGGTCTAATATAAAACACAATGATGTAAAATTTATTTTTATGCGTTGTGTTGCCGTGGATATCGGTTCGGAACGAGAAACCGGACAGCCGAGCTCGAATTCCGGTTGAATTCGTTGCATTCACTTACACACAAATAACCTTGGGGAAAGGTATTAATTTGTCTTTTTTCACTCCAGCTATGGGTTAAATAGCAGGACGGATTACGTTCTATAGCCTTGGTTGGCAACCAGTTTACCGTAGAAAGTAATGGCAACCTACTGCGGGAAAATCTTCGGCCTCGTCAGTCATGTCTCTTTCGAGAAAAACTTTTTCAGAAAATCTTTTTCTCGTTTCTTTACAAAAATGTAAAAATTATGTGCTGTTACTATGTATCATTAATGTAGAAACACAATTTAAAGATTAGAACTTTTAAATGAAAACTTTATTTATATGTTCGTCACTTACACATTAAAGCTGCCCACGTGAAGAGGCGTCAAAGTTTATAAAAAGATAAGATTTGAGGCTTGAGATTATACAGAATAACAAATGAAACGAAAAATATTTCTCAGTTAAATTAGCAACTACAGTCATTCAATATTTGTCTATATTTTTTAGGGTCCTGGGTATGACGGTAAACTGCATCCGGCAGCAAGGACTCTGATTTCGAGGTTGTGAGGTGCATGGAACCACCTCTTAATTGCTGTTATTCTCTGACCCGGAGTGGTAGCACCTGTTAGGGTCCCAGCTATGGGCAAATAGTTAACCCTCAAAACAGGAGTCAAAACACTATGAAATTAGAAAAACAGACTTTTATTAAATATATACATAAAAACTTTTGAAGGAAAAATATTTTTTGAATGAAAAATATTACTAAGAAAACATTTTTGAAGGAAAAATATTACCAACAAAACCTTTTTGAAAGAAAAATGTTACCAACAAAAATATGGTTTTGAAAGTATAATGTTACCAACAAAAATACGTTTTTCAAAGAAAAATGTGACCAACAAAAATACGTTTTTGAAGGAACTAATGCTTCGGCATTAAATGACCCCAAGGGGTTGATATGACGTAAAACAAACCAAACCAGACCAAACTGTACTTTTGAGATGTGGTTATTTACATTTTTCGGACTGTTAACCTCATCTTTATATCTATATATACCTGACACTCCGTTTTTCTTTAGGAGATTGGAATTTCGGGCAGGACCCTTAATTTCGATCACTTGGGTTAATTGTTCTCGATCCATGAGTCATCAACCATTTCCGGATATCTTTTACCTCTTTAACTCAGCTAAGTTATTTATTCACTACTGATGTAGCCAGATATTGAACTCACAACTCCTTGGGTAAAGTCACTGGATCTAACCAATGCTTTTATCCACAGGGCCATGTCTTCAAGAACAGAATAATATATCCCAGTGATCGAAATTTAGGGTTCCGTTTGAAATTCCAATCACTTGAAAAAGGCCGGAGAGTACAATGACCGAAATGCCGAGAAAATGGCAATGAAGATGAAGACAACAGTCCGAATAATGTAATTAATACAGTTATTCAGTTGTACACTCTTTTTATTCTGATTATCATTATTATTAGCAAAATGATTAGTATTATTAACATTATTATTACGTTGGCATCGCATATTGACATCTTCTATGTGACGTTTGCCTTCAGGGTTTTGGTGATCATGGCTCTCCACAATTTCTTGTCTTTTTTATCTTTTCAAAAGCCTTGTCTCCTTATTTATCTATCCACTATCCAATTGCTCAAGAACGCTAGATAGGTTATGCGTTGTTTTCTTCTGTCCCTCTTGCTTTCAATCTGTCCCTTGTGTACAAAAGTTTCCGGGCCTTCTTTCTTCATTATGTACTCTAGAAACTATCTCGTCCTGGTGTTAAGTATAAGAGTTCTTTTTATTTCTGTTAGTCAGCGGAAACTCTGTTCTTGAGGCATGGTGTCAACAAAACTCCTCACAACTTAAAAGATTTTTTGAAGAATCCTCGCAGAGCAAATGATGTCAGTTTAATAGAGGTCCAGTCAACCAAATCTTTCGTATTTCTATAAGGCATGAGCTACCAGGAATCCCTTCACTGAGTCTATCGAAACATTTCCAATTAATCCGGGAGATCCAACTACAACTAGAATTATCGTTATTCTCATATACTACATTTCTCAGATTTCCACTTCAAGATCCATGTATTTTGGTAGTTTTTTTTTTTTTTTTTTTTTTTTGAAGACCGTCAAATATACATTTAAAATCTGCAGTGTCTGCCGTGTCGATAAGAAAGCACATTCTGTTTTGTGGTCTTTGATCATGATATCTGCACGATTAACTTTGGTTGTTATGTCTCTGTGTATTATTATTATTATTATTAGTAGTAGTAGTAGTAGTAGTTGTAGTAGTAGTAGTAGTAGTAGTAAGGGGATAGTTTTAATCTAAAAGCAACTTAACGTTCTTTGATGATTTCTGTTGACATAATAAGAAAATTTAAGAGTATAAAACTAATTTGTCTTTTTGAGATATTAAAAGTTCTAAACCACTTATTTCCTCATTAAACTGTTAGAGGAAGATCAGAAAAGAGATCAGCTGAAACAGTCCCGTTATCTTGGATTTTAGAATTTAAAAATTCCCCTTGATACAAACGTTCACTCCTTTCTTTTATACAAATTTTTTCACACCATTTGTCAATATATCACCGAACCTTTCTTTCTTTCTTTCTTTCTTTCTTTCTTTCTTTCTCGCTCACTAAAAATCCTCCCCAGTCTTTCCCTACACCGTTTTAGTAATAATTTTATTTTATGGCTGCTGGCATTTGTGACCTTACGACCGTCAAAAGAATTTATCGATATTGAAAGAGATCAATTCGTCTATTCAAACTCGCCTTCTTTACAAAGTGCCAACTGTTTTATTATCCCTCGCCTGTTGGCCAGACGGGAAGAAAACCTACAAAATAAGTCTTTAAAAAAAAAAAAAGATCATATTTAAACCCCGAATCGTACTTTCGTTCCATTTTTATCCCAAATCAATACTTTTTTTTTTATAAAAATAAAAACATGATTGTTTTACAGGGTATATAACGGGGTATAATTCGATAGAATGCTGGCACCAAAACATTACTTACTCTTGTATAAGACTGTGTGTATTTAAACATAGTATTTTGTAATCCTTTTTTAATGTGCTACGCTACTTCAGGACGTGGGCGATCATATCTCTCCATAACTTCCTACCCTTTATAGTTATGATTATAGTTGTCTCCTTATTATCCATCCTACTCACTGTTCTGACTTCCATTTTCACAAGCACGTTAGGCGTGTTGCACAATATTTCCCTCTGTTCCGCTTGGTTTCAGTATGACGTGTGAGTGTCAAATTCGCTAAGCCTGCTTTCTCCATTATGTGTCCCAGATATTTCAACTGTCTTTTTACACATTCTAAATACAAGTATAGCGTTTGATATTCTCAGCATCCTTCTGCAGATCCAAATTACTTTCGCCTCTAGTCACCTATTCATCTGTGTGAAATTGTTTATCATTAACTAACATCGATATTACATTGTAGTTAAGCATTCTGTTCTTTGTTTCTAACGGCATTTCCTTTTGTTAGGGCTTTTGGAAGGGATATTTTGCTTATAAGATACAAATTCTATATTATTCATCAACCAACTAAAACACACAAAATAAATTACACACCCGCAAAATCAAATTCAAACGACTACAACATTTGGGAATAACCCAAAGTAAAATTGCACACCCGTAAAAGTGGATCAAAACGGCTAAAAGCGATACTCCGGGTCCTGATTGGTTGACAAATCGAGAAATTCAAAATACGTCAGCAAAACGGTTTTTTTTTTTCACAGCTAAAGAAGAAATCGTTCTGAGATTCTCCCAAGTGACCAGAATTCTATATTTAACGAGTTCCCATGACCGGTCACAGCAGTCAGTTAGTCAAGGGGGTCAGTGAGAGACAGCAGTTAGGACGATCAGTCACTCAAGCAAGACAGTCGATCTGTTAGCCACGCCAGTCAATCCCGATAGGCGCAGTGTCAGATACACACAAGTCCGATAGACGCCTACATCAAAGAAACCAGTGCCGACAAACTAATCCTTCGCCCACTCAACCGTTACGAATGAAAAGAAGAGAAGAAACACCTGCAATGGCCATAAAACTTTTCACAGCTTTCGGCAACCAGAAAGGAGAAGTAACACAGACTGACTAATTTAAGTAGACTGATTCATCGTTTTACACATTACACTACCAATTACTACTATCTTCGTATGACTCGCTCTCTTTCTCTCTCTCTCTCCCCTCGGGAATTCTCATTCACATTCCTTTTCAACACAATTTGGAACACTTTCTTTTTCCACTTAACGGCTGATGCATAAAAGGGAGAGAAACATTGTGCTACTACTCTGGGTAATTACAGAATTACAGACTCAAAACCAGCACTTTCATACTCAACCAACTTTCTTTAAAATCGAACAGACATTTTTATATTCAAACAAACGTTCACGCTAATATAAAAACACTTTTCTATCAACCAAAAAAATACACAGAATTGTACAAATTGTTTATATTGTATATATATAGTCAAATACAAAATTTTCATATTTTTAGACAACATTTCTTATTGCGTTGTCTTTTCTCGAAATTTGTATTGTATTTTTGTGGACCGGATAGCCTGCATTAAAACTGCCTTTTTAATCCGGGGGTTCTGGAACCCCACACGCTAATGTAATGCGTCTTCGCATTTTGGTGTACGGTCCTGTGTTTTAATGAATACGTACGCACCATCTCATAAAAATTTTGTTTCCATTGTCTAGGAAAGTCTTTGTCTGTGCATATATCACTCATTATCCACAATGATAAAAGTAGATACACACCTTAAATTTACGATGTTTTAATGCTAAGTCAATTGATTTCGTACAAATTGTGCAACAGCTTTTGAAGGGAGAGAAACACATCAACCTGCACTAGAGTGTTCATAAAGTCCGTGTAAACTTTTAAAAAATTATAACTTTATTTGTATTTGTGATAGAAATAATCTATTTAAAATGTTCTAAAGTTCAATGTTTCAATAACATGATGCTCCTTGTCACTTTGTTCTACGTGTTAGTTTCTAAATCAAGAATTTCCTAACAGATGGATCGGAAGGGGTGGACCATTTTATTGGCTTCCTTTTCGCCAGATTTGACTCCATTAAATTTTTTATTATGGGGACATGTGAAAACAATGTAACAAAACCTAGTTCATTAGAAGATTTGAAAGCTAAAATAACTAATGCGATCTCAGGCATTACTGTAAATCAGTTGGTAAATGTTTTCTGTGAACTGCAAAATTGTATTCCTCTTTCTATTGCTAATGATTGAGGACATGTGGAAATTTAATTAAAATTTCAATGAAACCATAAAAAATATAGATTTACTTCTTTCCAATCCTTTTTACAAATTATTTCTATCGCAAATATAAATAAAGTTATAATTTATTTTAAAGTGCACACAAACTTTATGGACACACTGTATTTAATATCGAAATAGAGAAAGAGAAATGTATGCAAACGTCTTAGGATTTCGCCAACGTCTTAGTATTTAGCCAAAAAAATGTATGCAGGTAACTCGTCAAACTGTCTTTGTTTAAGAAGTAGTTCTTTAAATGAGCAGTTTGCTTCTTTAGGTACTAGTAATTTCTCTTGTGGTGCAATGGATATCGACTCGAGAGATCGGGGTGCCGAGTTCGAATTCCAGTTGAATTCCTTGCATTCACTTACGCACAAATACCTTTGTGAAAGGTATTAATCCGTCTCTTCCCTTCAGTTATGGGTTAAATAATAGGACAGATTGTGTTCTATAGTCTTGGCTAGCAACCAGTCTACCACAGAAAGCAATGGCAACCTACTGCGGGATAATCTTCTGCCCAGTCAGTCATGTCCCTTTCGAGACATGATCGCCCAAAGCGTGTATCCCGTATGGCACTTAACTGACTGAATTTCTCTTAAGATTACAGGTTCCGTTCTTTCGTAATCTGATGCCACTGTCTGGGACATATGGTAAAGAGAGCAACGTTGCTTTGTGTTGTTTGTGTGACGAGATTGAAGGAAAAAGGAAGCAGTGATTAGTCTTTTCTTTAACCATCCATCGACTTGAATAATCTTATTTTCAGATTGATTATTGTTTCTAAATTCCAATAATTTGTCCGATCAGATTCCAGTCGAATGGAGTGGGTTTGACCAACAAATAACATTGAATGTTCATCAATTACCATGACACTTTATTAAAATCCTGACTTCATTTAATCTCAGCTAGTGTGTGGATGCGGCCCGAAAAAAAACCCTCGTCCGATAGTTGGACCTTACATTCTCTGTCTGAAATGTGTGAGAGACTGTCTCCTCCGCTCTGTGGCCAGTGTTTATACAACTGCCTTTATCCCAAACATTCCCAACCCTAAAAGCTGGGTGCAGATGTGAGATGACGTGCATTCGGTGGTTCAGACTTATCTTCTAGTTTCTTTCACAGTCCAGTGTGCAGTGTTTATTTTGACATAATATTACACTAGTGATTAGTCGTTCTTAAATAGTCATGTCTATTTTTGCTCTTATGAAATGATTTCATATTGATACTTTTATCTGATTTGAACATTTCTTATTCTGCTGTATTTTATTTATCTCCACCTTTAATAATTAATTAGTTATCCGTTTCCCTTCTTAAATGTCCTCTGCACAAAAAGACTTGTTATATTGTTTGTATTCTATTTCTTATGATAATCATTCTCATCCTAAATTATTTTTTTTAGATTATAAAAAACGACATTGCGTCTATTGTACTGTTATTTTGAATTAGGCGTTTACACGCACACACACACACACACACACACACACACACACACACACACACACACAGTCTCTTTGAACAGAAATGAAAATTTCTTTGTAAAACAGGCATCGTTTATACAAGCAAATGATTTTATTTTATATTGACGACAGTTATTGAATTTCTTAAAATCTAAAGTGAGGCTAGAGTAACGGACGTGCAAATTGAGTTCAAATTCACTTTCACACGAATGCTCTTTGAAAAGATTAGTCTCTTCTTTCTCCTCTTACATGGTAAACTGTGCTCTCTAGTCTTCAGTTGCAATCACTCCAAGAGAAAGGAATCCAAACCATACAAAACGCAACAAGAAACTATTCCACTATATTTCCCAAACATGTTAATTCTCAGGTATCAAAAAAAAAAAAAAAGGAAGAAAGCTATGGAGATATATGATCGTCACCATCCTGAAAGGATGTGACATTTTAAAAACATTGCTAAAAACACCTGTCGCCTGTGTCGCTGGTATGTTTCATTTTTTGCTCAGTCAGTGGTTCTCAAACTATTTAAAGGTTTTTTTATATTTTAGATGACTCGCGGACCTTTTTATATTAACCACAGTTAACATATAGCCTACTGAAAGAAAACATTTTTAGCAAACAAATATTTATTAAAAAAATAACAACTCAAAAAATATTTATTCAACAATCTCAAATAGCCAATAATTTCAACTGAGTGGCCTCTTCGCGGTTTCCTCGAAACCCCTTACCGGTTCCATAGGAGATCGTGGACCTCAGTTTGAGAACCGCTGGCTCGGATATTAAATGAAGAAAGGAAATTGTGGAAAGCCTGAAGAGATGTTCTAACCAGCAGAGGCGCCATCTGCGAATGGTCATTGACACGGGGAACAGTTCTCATCTGTTCGCAACCTCTTCATTGACCTCTAACATTTTATTTTAGAAACAATGTATGAAGCCATTCAGTGTCAAAAACATTTAAAAAATGTTAAGAACTGAGAATTTTAATAACGATTCTCTTCTTGATCACGATCACGAGTCCCGTGACTTCCCTGAGTAGTAGGGACATCACAGTGGTGTACCTTGGACAAGACAGCCTGACAGAGCGTAACACTCACCAGGCTGGTTTTGAGTTCAGAGTCTTCCTTCTAAAACAGCTGCCACCCAAGGCTATCCCGTGATACATTAGAGTCTTAGGGGTACTGCATATACTACAGTCGCGATAGAAGTGGTGTGTCTTGGGCAAGATATCCTGACGGAGACCAACCCTCTCCAGGTTGGGTTTGAATTCAGATTTTTCATTCTCCTAGACAGGTTGCCACCCAAAGCTATAGTACCCAGTCTGTTCTGCTATTTATCCATAGCTTGTGCACGACACTTGGTACATGTCACCAAAATGACTTAATCCCCTGATCAACTCGATTGTTAAAATGCATTAATACTGTATTCTAAAACGAATACTACACATCATCATCATCATCATCATCGATCCCATGGCCGAGTGAGGCCATGAGGTCACTGAGCAGCTGAGCTCCTCATCAGTTTCCATCACATTTCTACCTCATTGTCAAGCCGGAAAAGTAATCATTTATCAATAGATTGTCTTGAGCAAGGCACTCTGAAGGAACACTTTTCTTAACAAATGAAACCACAGTCTTATACTTTAAGTATCACTTTTTTTTAAAATCACATCACCCCAAGCAAGGCGGTAAGGCCACTGGTGTGCAGGGGACTACGTAAGAGTGAATACAATGGAAAAGAGAAAGCCGGAAACCACGTCCTAAGCAGGGAACAAGGGATGAGCCTCTACACCTGTTCAATAGACGTGGGTGGAGTGTCAACCGGGCGATAGTTCAATCAATCTACTCTAATTGAAAAAAAAAATTAACAAAAGAGAAAAGTGGAAAGATTGGAAAAGAGAAAGCCGGAAACCACATCCTAAACAGGGAACAAGGGATGAGCCTTTACACCTGTTCAATAGACGTGGGTGGAGTGTTAACCGGGCGATAGTTTAGTCTATCTACTTCAATTGAAAATAAAAAGAAAAAAGAAAAGAATGGTCACGGATGCACAACTCTCCACTTGAGCTGTTGACTAGAGACTAGAAATCTATTCGCTTAGTGAAGCAGTGTCATCACCGACCTTGTTGCTTATATAGATTCCAGTCTAGTCCATTGTGCTAGACGGCCGTGTTGAGCCACCATTCTCAGCAGAAAAGCCTGGTGGGAGGTGGGGAAGCAGTTTAGTCACTGATGATTAGACCATGCATCAGGTAGCAAGGTATCAGTATCACTTCAGAGTGATCTGATATAACAATTCTTTTCAAAAATTGAATCTTTCCTTGCAGTCGAGAGCATTGACAGAATTCTTATTGTGATGAGTCAAATCGATTGCTCACCAAATCGATACACAAAAGTGAGGTCAACTGATGCCTCAAAATTATCTGATTAAATTAGGAACAACGTATTCTAATACGAACCATGAATAGAACAAAATTCGCTTTTTTTTTTTTTTTTTTGGCAACCGAGGGATTTACGAAAGTATTAATGGCTCGGTCCGAATCGAAAAAAATCGATCCCAAATGGTGAATTTAAAGGCAGGTGAGTATGCCCTCTCTACTGGAGCAAGACAATCTTCCTTGCCACATTTCATACTCTACTAGACTCAGCCAAGTTTTAAAATATCTATACAAGTATGTAACTATGTATTGATGCATCCCATGATGTCATAGGTAGAATTTATTAAACAATGCCTCAAAATTATTATTCATTAAAAAGAGGGAAAATGACACAACAAATTTTGCCCGTAACGAAAAAAATATGAAACGTTAAAAACGACTATCACTTCAGATTTTACTCGAATTTCTTTATCCTTATCGGTTAATTTACAATAGTCTTATTAGTAGTGGTAATATTATTTTGATTTTTTAAATGAAGCATTGCTAAGTATTATTCAGTTTTAAATAGTATTTCGCTGGTTATTTATTTATTTTTTTTGGGGGGGGAAACTTCTCACATTATCATGTCTGAAGGGTACAGACATGTCAGCATCGCTTACGATCATATAGAGCACGAAAAGTATTGCTTCTGGTGTAGTCACGCTCGGATGCGCATTTATATATATCCTACTGGAATGATATTCTGTGGTGTGATGAGGCCAGTATTGATGTTTGGCCTTAATTCATATCGTCGAATTTGAAGGAAGAAGAACTGAGATTCAAACCAGAGAACCCAGTTCCAATTTTGAAAGGAGGATGAATGGATTATCATTTTAATACAACTTCATGGACAGGGTGCGATGGATAAATTGTCGCATGATGACCGTGAATTTATACATTTTTGTTCTTGAGAAATGATAAAAAATAATGATAAGAATATCACACACACACACACACACACACACACACACATACATACATACAATACCTAGTGATATACATAAAATTATATAATCTAACATATTTCAAGGTAAGCAGAAATTTTGTTTGTAAAACGTCCAATTGGTATCTAGAGCAATAATTATTGTATCAAACGTATTTAAAGTTCACAGTACCTACCTACCTACCTACTTACCTACCTACCTACCTATATATATATATATATATATATATAGGGCGATAGATAAATAGTCTAAATTACGCAAAAATGTTAATAACCATGACCTCTCATTTAATTATAATAACCATGACCTCTCATTTTAACATATATTTACCAAAATGTAAGTGAAGCATTGTCTTTCGCGATTCATTTTTTTAAGTTATTTAGGGTAAAGAAGCTTAAATAAGTAGAAAGTAGAAAATTGCAATAAAACTGAAGCCTTTTATTCTTTTTGTATTGAAATATAAAATTGTATTTTCCGCTTCTTATTTTTAACGTTATTTAGGGTGAAGTAGCAATAAAAAATTGCAATAAAACTGATAAAATCTTTTTTTAGTGGGTTAAAAAGTTTAATAAATAAAATTGAAAATCAGCAGTATAATATATTAAAAATACAATTGTATTCATAAAGTTATTATTATTTAATTTCACTTTAATCTTGCGTTTATTCCAAAACTACTGTCAGCGAAATTACTAAAGTCTGTGATCCCGGAATATGTAATAAAAATTTATTGTAAATAATCAGGCCGGTGGATATAAATATATAATACTGTTTCATTAAAAACAGAATATCTACTTAAATACGAGTATCGATAAAAAAAATAATGTTCAAACAATTCGTTTCAAATTGTCGGTTGCTTATAACCAAGTTTCGTTAAAATTCATTGATTTCCGTAACATGTTTACATTTGTTGACATTACGATACATTTCAGAGCAGATATGTTTGTTTACGATGGATCAAAAATTGTGTTATATAGGCTTGATAAAAACCTCGTTTAGACTGGAGGCTATTCGTGGTCGAGAGGTCTAAGACGCCTAAGACGTTACCAGATCAAATGGTAGCTTCCCCTATATAGATAGGGGTCGCAGGTTCGAATCCTGCCGAATGGCACACATTTTCGTAATAAAAATTTATCGTAAATAATCAGGCCGGTAGAAATAAATATATAATACTGTTTCATTAAAAACAGAATATCTACTTAAATACAAGTATCGATAAAAAATAATGTTCAAACAATTCATTTCAATATATATATATATAGATAATTCGAGATAGCTAAGCGGTTTAGGCAAATGTAACCGGATAGGACAATCTAGTGCGTAGACCTAATGGAATATACTCGTCGTATGCAGTATCCTGAGACGTAGGCGTAGTCAATAGCCGTAGATCTCTAGTGGTAGAATAGTAGACCTCTGTGCGTCCTCGGTTTCGTCTATATTTATGGTTGACACTAGCCAATCAAATTACTGTGAGCGGGAACCAAGGTGTATACATATTCATTACATCAGTCTGTCACTTCGTAGACATTGAACAGGATAAGCAAAATTTAACAATGCTCCGCTACAAAAGAGATATATCTCAGTCAATACTGGAACTAAAGCATGAGTTACTGGCTGATAAACGAACATAGATATACGCATTCAAATATCATCTGCGTTATGGACGAAGTTTAGAAGCACACTTTAATATATTTATCTTTTTTACTAAACATTAAATGAAAACTTACCAAAAGCAAAGTAAAAGAAAACATGTAAAAAAAAAAAAAGAATCACACCCCGTAAAATTAATGCACCTGAAACAAAGTATAGAGTGATTGGTCCTCACTGAGAGTGGGTTTGTTAACATAAAGTCAAAATCTGAGTTTTGGTGTTAAAATGCGCAAGGAAGGAGGGAAGCTTTGAGAATTCAGATATATTTTTTGGGGTTTTGAATGGCTCTAATCTCGGCCTGAGCTTTAGAATCAAGCCATCCACTAATAAAGGAATTGATGATCCACATGCCAAGATGTAAGTTATGAATAGATTATAGTGAGTTCAGCTAACCTATATAGCTGGAAGATTCGGAAAAAAAGCCCTTAATTTTCGATCAGTTCTAAAAATTCGATCTATTACAGAGACATTTTGAGACGATATGAAACTAGTATGAGAGCATATTCTAAGGTACATGATTAGGAGGCTTAAAACTTGAGATTCGTTTAATTTATTTAAAAACCTCTTATATATTTGGATGTATGTACGCATGCGTTGGTTTAACCATAGAGAAACCCAGAAAAAAAATAAGGATTTTTAAATTATCCTCCCTTTTAGTAAACTTAATCTTCTTTCAAAATGTATCTCCTTCTCATCAATTAGAAAACTCCGTCCAAGCTACACAGTCGTACATGTCTGGCAAAAATCCCAATACCGAAAAATTTTAAACTTCTTTAATAAGTAAAACAAGGAGGAAAGGAGAGTTTCAATCAAATCTTTTCTTAGACTATGCTCTACACATAAATACAAGCACAGATGTGAAGAGATGGGCACTGATCATTTAAACATTTCATACCCCAAAAGAAAATTTCCAGAACAGAAACGATGATCTGGAAATTGAACGAAAGAAATGATACCGCACACAATAAATCCTTCATAAAGATCAGGATATGGAATTAGTAAATACCCCACACTTTATAGGATACAAATCCTATATCATCCAACAATTAACTGAAACGAAAAAAGTAAAATTGAACACCCGCAAAATCGGATCAGAATGACTGAAAACATTTTGGAAAAGCCAGGCCAAGGCAAAAATTCACAATCAAGTGTGAAATTTAATTTTGACAAATAGGAAAAGGATTGACTCCGTACTGAAAGGAAAAGACGAAGCCAAATTTCGTGATCTGGTGTTAAATTTATTTTCTAACCAATGAAGGGAAGCGATTTGCAAAATTGAGAGAAAAGTTAACAAACCAGTATGAAAAGAGAAATCGGTATAAGGGAAGAGGGAAAGAAAGTCAGAATCAGTCAGTCAAATGGGGGAGCAGCAGAGACGACACGCAGGATGTGACTAAAGAAATTTTAATTTGTCGACCCGGACGTAAAGTCGTGTCACACACTCGTTCTCCTTCTTCACTTATACTAATTCCTTTTACCTCTTCTTCTCCATCCTCAACATTCTCGCGGTCAACAAAGACGACAACAACAACAACAACAACAAGGCACTTCAACCGACTCCTAAAAATTAATGTCCGATAAGTACAATTTCCTTTACTGCTTCACCTTCTTTTTCACTTTCTCGCTGGCCATAAAAAAGGAAAGGAACACATACTTTATTAGTAAACTGTTAATATAGAAATATTAACATACATGCAGTCTGCTACTATTAACTATAAGCTCGGGATTCATTTAACTCATTTCTACCATTTCTCTGGAACATTTAACTACGTACATTTTCTCTTTGAACATTTAACTCTTGCAAATATTCAAATAAAAAAATGTACGTAGTTAATTACTACGTACATTTTTTTATTTGAATATTTTCTTCTCACAAATTTGTTATTCTGTTTAGTTAATTGTTGTGGTGGAATATCCTGTCCTACACCGCAATGGGTATGGCCCGGGTCATAAAAGACCGCGACGGGCATCAAACTAGGAGAGTAGAGTGTTAGCAGAGGAAAGCGAGTGAGCGACTAACTGACTATACTAGACTAAACTCTACGTCATTACATGGGAGTGACGGAAGCTTTCTTCTCACGACGGACGCATACGTCCTATACAAAGACATTGCCTTCATAAGTGTTATTCGTGTACATGTATTTGGTTTATTGTACTAACGTATAATAAATCTCTATTTATATATACTCAGTGTTAAGAGTATTTCTTACACTATTCTTTTCTCTGTTTATTCCCGCCTCCGGGATACAACATCAATAAAATTTTATTTTAACATACGAGCGAAATATTTTATTCTTCCACATTCCAACTTTCTGATATTTTAAACTGTGGGGACTTCGGTTGTGTTTGGCACAAGGCCAAAGTGATAAACAGCATCGAAGCCCCTACAACTTAAAGTAAATACGTGTATGGATATAACAAATAACTGTATAGAAGATGAGGAAGTTGAATGAAGAATAAGCTGTGCTTGGGGTATTTTTCGCCCAACACAGCTATGAAAACAAAATATTAAGCTATGAAAACAAAAATATTAAACAAAATTTATTGAATAAACATTCACCTTATGTCCTTAAGAAATCTCGTCAGGGCGAGACTTTCACGAATGTCACGCGTGACCTTCATACAATCGCTTTCTCAGGGCGATGATTGGAACTGGTTTCGAGTAAGAGAAGCATGCAGATCTTAGCTAGGACCATTCTTCCTCGAAACTAGTAGGTTGGCGCTACCAAATCACTAGAAAAGAACCGTACGAGATAACAGAAACCACATTACTTAACTTTCAACGGCAGTAACAACTAAAATCGATATCACATGTTAACACGAAGAGAGAATAGTGATATCAACAATAATGTACCACATGGCACCAGGGGGACCGAGCTAATCTCCGATCATTAATAATTTGTCTCTATAAAGAGATTGCTGGTGCCTACCATAAGCCGCTCAAGTTAGTTCTCGCTAATAGCAATTTCATATTTACAAGATTATAAAAATATGTGAATCAACTCTAATAAAATATTTATTACTTACCATTGTGCACTGTGGTGCAGTGGATATCGACTCGGAACGAAAAATCGGGGAGCTGAGTTCGAATTTCAGTTGAATTCCTTGCATTCATTTACACACAAATACCCTTGGGAAAGATATTAAGCCATCTCTTACCTCTAGTTATGGGCTAAATAACGGGACAGATTGGGTTCTATAGCCTTGGCTGGCAACCAGTCTATCACAGAAAAAAATGGCAACCTACTGCGGGATAATCTTCTGCCCAGTCAGTCATGTCTCTTTCGAGACATGATCGCCCCAAGTGTGTATCACGTATGGCACTTAACTGACTGACTGACCATTTTATAAAGAAATAAATATGAGAAGATTTTTTATTCATAAAAATTATTTGTAAACAAGAAAAATTTAAATAAACACCTCAAAACGACAAGTAACGGTAAATTTTGAAAAAACATTTTTTTTCTGGACAGTTCTTTCATTTGCTCTCGCCATATAAATTTACTAAAATTACCATATAAATTTACTTAAATCGCCATTTAAATTTACTAAAATCACCATATAGATTTACTAAAATCACCATATAAATTTACTAAAATTACCATATAAATTTACTAAAAACACCATATAAATTTACTAAAATCGTTTAAGAGCACCTTTTCCTTTGAGCATAACATTCTTTTAATTTATGCTTATTCAAATTTTCTTTCTATATTTATTTTTAAAATGGAAAATAATAAATATTGCATTGTTGTTGACGTTTTATAATTTTGTATTGAATATTTTTAACTTGCTTGTGGTGTTCTCCTCCGGTTCCATGCTTTCCAGTCAACTTTAATCTTCAAACATTTAAATGTAATGTCAATCGCTAGCTACTGTCCTCCTGATTACTTTTTCTCTTCCTGCTCATCGTTAATGTTTCTATTTCTAATTCGCCCACACCTCTTGTATCTTAGTGGATTTGCATGGGGTGATACTGATAAAAAAAGAATTCTTTTCAAATTTATTTCTTTTATAAAATTATCAATATTAAATCTTTATAAAACGCAAATAATAAGGATTGCATTGTATTTGGTTTACATATTTTTATAATCTTGTACATAAGTATTGTCAAAGGAAGCAAAAGTGTATACAATAATAGAGGTGTCAAGGGAATAACCGTTCTTTTGAAACGTTGTTTCTTGTTTGCATCCCCCCTTTTTTTCGGGCACAAAGTTTAAAAATTGCCGTGTCTGGACATTAACCGGTTAAGCAGAGGTAGCTGTTGCCTGCCATAAGCCACTCAAACTAGTTTCCGTTGATAGCAACAGTTATACTGCTACCATCTGATAACTGCTTGGTTCAGTTTCTTTTGGTTTATCCTGTACTAGCAGTATAGCCCGGTGTTGCTCGGGTGTAATGAAATCTTTAAAACTAATCTAAAACTAATCCATGGTCCTGGAGCTCAGACTTTTCGGACGTTGGCACGAAAAACTAAAAAGCAATAGTTGTTTCCAGTTAAAGCGAAACCGTAGACTGAAAAAAATGAATGGATGTAAGTCAAATTTTGATTTCCTGGTATCAATATCAAATTTTCTGCACTATTGTAAGAACTGCAACCTTGAAACTTTTGAATATCGTTTCTTATGTCTTTGTCTATGAGTGTATCACATTTGATTAAAATCGGACCACTCCTTCTATAACCCAGATTTTTTCGATTATCGATTTTCGATATTTATCGGGGGTAACCTCGACACAAAATCTAACTAAGAACACTCACAGACGCTTATAGTACAACTGTGTAAATTTTTAAGAAAATCGGTTCAGCCGTTTCGGAGTCTATAGGTAACGGACAGAGAGAGAGAGAGAGAGAGAGAGAGAGAGAGAGAGAGAGAGTTCCATTTATAAATAAGTTTAGATCTCTTGCGTATCATTCTACTCGGTCGATGGTTAATAGATCAGTCATATTCGTACAAACGTAAACTTCAGGGCTTAGAGCTGATATCAACGTAAATTTCTCACCTGTTGTGGACTCGTGTAAAATGCTGAGGAGCCGTCGTGGCATAAATATCGACTCGCGTTACAATTCTTCCTTTGTTCCTGGTCAATTGTGTTAGCATCGATCACGGAACGCCGAGAGAATAGGAAAGACATGTTGATTCGAACGCGGTGTTCACGAAGGGCGTGGGGAGGGCTTTAGCATGAAATTCTCATTGGTTAACGTTAATCCCGTTAATGAAATAACTGAATTATTATGCAGCCCAAGTCGTAAACTCTAACCTTGGCCCAAATTATTTTCACTCATTTTCATTTTTCAGTTTCTCAACTTATCGAGTTGAGAAAGCGCAGGCATTAAATGTTTTCTACGAAAGAAGCAATTTTCCCCGGATATTTTTTCTTTCTTTCTTTCATTCATTCTTTTGAGTTTCTCTCTTCTTTTCTTTCGTATTCTCCCCACTTCTTTTTGTCTTTTGTTTTTTGCCTCTTTTCTCCTCTCATTCTATTTCTGATACTTCTTCATACTCACTTATTTGTCTTCTTTGCTCTCTCATTCTCTTTCTTCTTGTTTCACAAATTGTTGTTCTCCAATGTTTGTTTCTTTCCTTAGTTTTTTCTCTTCTCTGATTTTCGTTCGTTTTCTCGTTTCTTTTTCTCTTTCGTCTTTTCCTTCTTATCTTCTTTCTCTCTCGTTCGCTTGCCTCGTTTTCATTTAGCTTTACCTCGTTTTTTCCTCTTGTGTGCGCTTTCTAATTTCTTTTTCATTCGTTTTTTCTTCTTCATCGATAGCTTTTTCTTCGCTTATTCAGTGTTACTTACTCTCTCTCTCTCTCTCTCTCTCTCTCTCTCTTTCTATTTCATTCCTATCCTCTCTTTTCCTTTTGCTTTTTCTTCTCTCTTTCCCATTTACTTTCTTTTTTCCTTTCTCGTTTGATTTTCTCTTTTTATAGTTTTTTCTTTGTTTTTTGGTTTACATCTTCTGTCTCCCTCGTTCGCTAGTTTTCCTCTTTCTCGTTCGCCTTTTCTTCTTTTGTTCTCCTTGGCTTTTTCACCTAGTGTAGTGGATATCTACTCGGAACGAGAAATCGGAGAGCCGTGTTCGAATTCGAGTTGAATTCGGCGCATTCTCTAACGCGCAAATACCATTGGGCAAGGTATTAATCTGTCGCTTCTCCCTCTAGCCATGGATTAAATAACAGGATAGATTGTTGCCGAGGTGGATACAATACACAGAGAAATACAATACACAGCACAATATTCGGTACTAAACACATATACACAGAAACGTACAATAGTTTCAATGACAGACAAGACAGATATTACTCGAATGGCACTTGAATATTCTTCTTCTTCTATGTGCCCTGTCCCTTCAGGACGTAGGCGATCATGGATCTCCACGTTTCCCTATCCCTTGTGGCTCTTAGTATGTTTGCTCCTGGCAACCCCCGTTCCGTCATCCACCTGATCAGACCCTGCAAATATGTTATCCGCTGCCTTCCTCTGTCTCTCCTTCCTTCTATCTGACCAGTCAGTATCAGGTTCTCCAGGCTCTCCTTCCTCATTGCATGTCCCAGGAACTTCAGTTGTCTCTTCCTGGTGCTCAGCATCAATTTCCTTTTTGTTACCATTCTTTCTAACACCTCGTCGTTGCTTGTATGCTCAGTCCACGATATCCGTAGCATCCTTCTGTAGAACCACATTTCGGCCTCTTCCAGTTTTGTCCTCATTTTCGATGATATTGTCCAGCATTCACAGCCGTATTGAAGAACTGACATTACGTAGCAGTTTAGCACTCTTTTCTTCGTTTCTATTGAGATTTTCCTGTGTGTTAGTATTTTGCTCATCTTCTGGAATGCGTCCTTTGCCATGCCAATTCGCCTTCGGATCTTCGTGTCGCACTTTCCATTACGCCTCGAATACTACTATTCTTTACTTAAGGAGACCATTTCAGACACGGGTCATTCCATTATTGAGAGTGCTGGAAGGGTGTCAACCACTCTACAACACAGATTGGTTTCTATGATCTTGGTCGGCAACCCGTCTAACGCAGAAAGTAATAGCGGAAAAATCCTCTGTCCCGTCAGTCATGTTTCTTTCGAGATATGATCGCCCAATTGTATAAGACTGACTGACTTCCTGCTAGCATTTCCTTTCTTTCACGCTTATTTTCTCGTCTTTCTTCGTTGTTCATTTTTATTTCTTTATCATTCGATTTTTCTTCCCTCTTTCTCGTTTACTTTTTCTTTCTTTATAACTCGCTTATACTGCCATTTGTCTTGTTCCTTTTTTCTACTTTCTTTATCGGTCAATATTTTCTCTTTTTGTCGTTTTCTTCTTCATATCTCTTTCTCATTCGCCTTTCTTCTCTCTTTTCCGTTCACCTTTCTTTTCTCTTTCTCATTCACCGTTTCTTCTTTTTTTTCTAGTTGCCTTTTCTTCTCTCTTTCTTATTCGCCTTTTCTTCTTTCTTTTTTGCTCGTCTTTTCTTCTTTCTTTCTCGTTCGCCTTTTCTTCTCTTTTTCTCGTTCGCCTTTTCTTCTCTCTTTCCCGTTTGCCTTTTCTTCTCTCTTTATCGTTCGCCTTTTCTTCTCTCTTTCTCGATCGCCTTTTCTTCTCTCATTCTTATTCGCCTTTTCATCTTTCTTTCTCGTTCGCCTTTTCTTCTTTTTCTCGATCGCCTTTTCTTCTCTCTTTCTCATTCACCTTTTCATCTTTTTTTTTTAATTCGCCTTTTCTTCTCTCTTTCTCGTTCGCCTTTTTCTGACTTTATTGTTCGCCTTTTCTTCTATCTTTTCGCTCGCCTTTTCTTCTTTCTTTCTCGTTCACCTTTTCTTAACTTTTTCTCGATCACCTCTTCTTCTCTCTATATCGTTCGCCTTTCTTCTCTCTTTCTCGTTCGACTTTTTTTCTGTCTTTCTCGATTGCCTTTTCTTCTCTCTTTCTCGTTCACCTTTTCTTCTTTCTTTCTCGTTCGCCTATTCTACTCTCTTTATCGATTGCCTTTTCTTCTCTCTTTATCGTTCGCCTTCTCTCTTTCTCGGTTGCCTTTTCTCCTCTCTTTATCGTTTGCTTTTTCTTCTCTTTTCTCGTTCGCCTTTCCTTCTCTCTTTCTCGCTCACCTTTTCTTCTCTCTATATCGTTCGCCTTTTCTTCTCTCTTTTTTGCTCGCCTTTTTTCTTCCTTTCTCGTTCGCCTTTTTTCTCTTTTTTCGTTCGCCTTTTCTTCTCTCTTTCCCGTTTGCCTTTTCTTCTCTCTTTATCGTTCGCCTTTTCTTCTCTCTTTCTCGATCGCCTTTTCTTCTCTCTTTCTCATTCACCTTTTCTTCTCTCTTTTCGCTCGCCTTTCCTTCTTTCGTTCTCGTTCGCCTTTTCTTCTTTCTATATCGTTCGCCTTTTCTTCTCTCTTTCTCGTTCACCTTTTTTCTGTCTTTCTCGATCGCCTTTTCTTCTCTCTTTCTCATTCACGTTTTCTTCTTTTTTTAATTCACCTTTTCTTCTCTCTTTCTCATTCACCTTTTCTTCTCTCTTTTCGCTCGCCTTTTCTTCTTTTTTTATTGTTCGCCTTTTCTTCTCTCTATATCGTTCGCCTTTTCTTCTCTCTTTCTCGTTCGCCTTTTTTTCTGACTTTATTGTTCGCCTTTTTTTCTGACTTTATTGTTCGCCTTTTCTTCTCTCTTTATCGTTCGCCTTTTCTTCTCTCTTTCTCGTTCACCTTTTCTACTATCTTTATCGTTCACCTTTCTCCTCTCTTTATCGTTTGCGTTTTCTTCTCTTTTCCTCGTCCGCCTTTCCTTCTTTCTCTATCGTTCGCCTTTTTTTTTTCTGTTTTGATCGATTTTGACTCTTTCTTTTCTTTTCTTTACAGTTCTCTGCTTGGTAATCTTTCCTTCTTTTTAATCACATTTTCTTCCTCTGCAATTTCTGTTTGTTCTTCACACATACACACACGCACGCATACAATTATACAGACACACAAAAGCTAACATGCAAACACTCAAACTCTCTCTCTCTCTCTCTCCCTCTCTCTCTCATTACTCCTTTCTGTACTTGTTTTCAGCTTTTCCCTTTATTCTATCATTATTTCCACCCAACCCCTTCTCATTCTCTCCTCTATCTTTTCTGCCACCTCTCTATTTTACACTGAAATATTTGTATATTTTAACTCTCTCTCTCTCTCTCTCTCCCTTCCTCGTCTTTGGATACGTCTCAATTTTTTCCTGCTCTTTTCCTTATTGTCACTATGCTTTTTCCGTCTCTCCCTCTATTTCTCTCTCTCTCTCTCTCTCTCTCTATATATATATATATATATATATATATATATATATATATATATATATATTCTTTTTCCTTTTCTCTCCCTTTATTCAAATGCGTATTTACATTTCATCCTTCATTCATATAATTCATGAAGTCCATTTTCTCTCACACAAGGAGGTAGAGAGATCTTGGGAATGAAAAGCTGATATTGAAAAATCGATTCTCAGTTCAGGATCTGAAGCACAAATTGACTAAATCCAGTTCCGGTGAGGGGTGTACCATCGGGCTGGACTTTTCCCATTGCACTTAGAGGCGGAGGGTCAGGATCAATCCCTTGGGTTTAATAATCCCATGCATGCGTGCGATTCCCATCTTAAGTACGGCCTTGTGAATAAATACCACCGTTGCAAAAAGTAGAATGCCTAGAACGAGAAAAATCGTTGGAACAGAGAGGAACGCAATGGTTTCTGAATCAGTTACGAATCGAAGACCGAAATACAAAAGGCATTGAAGGAAAATAGAGGAAACTTTTGGCATTTTAAACTGTATGTAATTTGGTTGCTTTATCTAGGTCAGTCAGTCAGTTAAGTGCCATACGTGATACACGCTTGGGCGATCATGTCTCGAAAGAGACATGACTGACTGGGCAGAAGATTATCCCGCAGTAGGTTGCCATTGCTTTCTGCGGTAGACTGGTTGCCGATCAAGGCTATAGAACCCAATCTGTCCTGTTATTTAACAAAGTAAGGAAGTAAGAAAATTAATGAAAATCGGAAAAGTGAAAGAAAAAAGAAAGAAAATAAGAAAGAAAAGAGAGAAGATCATACGATAAAAGGAGAAAGGAAGAAATAAATAAAAAGATATAAATGTTGATAACACTTTCATTTACTGAACGTCTGTTTCAGTGAAATAAAAAAAATATCAATTCTATTAGCGCGTTTGGAAAGTAATTACGTATTTTACCGCTAAAAATTATGAGACAACAAATCAAGGCAGAACCATTGGTTGAATGTAAGTAAAATGCGCCCAGATTTAGTGCATCGTTTTGTCTATTCGGCAATATATAGTTTATCGTTCATTTTAAAGTTTAGTTGGGATACTTTGCAAAGAGGGAATTTGAGATTCCCTCGTGAGATTAGGATAATACCCGTCTGCATGATGTTATGCTACCCAAAGAACTTTATCATATGTTCGATGACTTTTCTAACACGATCAACGAGCCTGTCCATCACTGAACATGTATAGTATAGGATGCGACATCGCCTGACTCATTCAGTTAGCCCACCTACACCTCTTGCTGCGTATTTTCAACAGGTGCAAGAAGCGTGGATTGTGTTGATTGTTCTGGTCAGAGAGATTATTGACCATATGATACATATATGACAATAAAGTCTACTGAGTAGCATGATTAGAAAGTTCATCATGGTGGGTGGGTGAATGGGTGTTATCCTTCTGGAACAGTGTATTATCTTTTGCATCTCACATAAATTACCACATTTGCTTTGGCCTGTGCTGTGCATGCTATGCGATCTTACACTGATGCCATTGCAATTCTTCGATCTTGGTTTGCATCGGTACAAAGCTTGTTCTACAGGTGTTAAAATGTTCTATTGGTCACTGTTGCCAACCTAGAAGCTCTGAAGAGATCTGTTCAGAAGGGTCGCCTTTTTTTTGCAGCTAAATAACCAGAAATTCAAGACGCACTTCTACTGATGAATATATCATTGGTATGACATGTGGCAAAGGCGAAAATATAAAAAATATCCTTTTCCTTTTTTTGTTTTTTATTAATCATATCACTCCAAGCAAGGCGGTAACGCCACTGATGTGCAGGGGGCTACGTAAGAGTGAAAAGATTGGAAAAGAGAAAGCCGGAAACCACATCCTAGACAGGGAACAAGGGATGAGCCTCTTCACCTGTTCAATAGACGTGGGTGGAGTGTGAACCGGGCGATAGTTTCCAAGAAACTGTTGTGAGCAAAACAGAAAAAAAATGTAGCAGAAATTTTAGGAGCACATAATAAAGAAAGAAGAATTTAGTGAATCGAATACTCAAATGACAAACCGGAAGTAAGAAAAGATGTAAACACTGAATAAAATTTGACAAAATTGAGCAATGGGTTCACAGATAATAAATTATAACTGAGAGCGACAAAAAATAGGGAGATGTGGAGAGCCATATTCGGCTACGTTCTGAAGAGATGAATAGAAAAGTTGAGAATTGGGTTATCACTAACGCTTCTGCCCACTGACCTTCTCTTTTGTCCTTATCTAAAATCATTAAAGACACATACCGAAAAAGGCATTTACCGATTCCTCAATCAAACATTCCTTCCTGCTTCCTGACGCACATCACAAAGTCGATGGAATAAAATGTACCACCACCAGAGATCGTGGCAGTATTCGAATTGATGCCCTGATAAGTTTACAAACAGATGGGATTTTAAACACGTTGTATTAAACGTTAAAGACAACATAGTTTTGCTGATTTTCTTTTGTATTTTCTCAGGCGTGAATTTTCTGATGACGTGGAATGATATTATTTTTAACAATACCGATTTGTCGTATCATGAATCATGTAATTTCAAATATGTGTATTTAGGCAGTAACCTTTCTTTTAAACACGTTTTACATGATCCCGTAGCTTTATATGATACCAACACCAGGGATTACAAAGAATATCTCGTTAAACTACAAATCGATATTGTTAAAAATAATATCATCCCACGTCATCAGAAAATTCACGCCTGAGAAAATACAAAAGAAAATCAGCAAAACTATGTTGTCTTTAACGTTTAATACAACGTGTTTAACAGAAAGGATGCTGCCTAAATACACGTATTTTAAACTGTAGTGACACTGGCAAATTAATATGCCTAATTTGAATAAATGCAAGAATAAGTGGCTAAGTGACGGATTAGCGGCCAGACTTTACATTACAACATAGATGGAAATAAACGAAAGTTCTTGTTACGTATTAAATGCATATTTTGCTCATTTCCTAAACACCAGACGATACGATCAGGAATTTAAATTTTATGCCTAATTGTATTATTGCACTAGCAGTATAGCCCGGCGTTGCTCGGGTGTAATGAAAGCTTTAAAACTAATCCATGGTCCTGCAGCTCAGACTCTTTGGACGTTGGCCCGAAAGACAAAAAAAAGCAATAGTTGTTTCCAGTTAAAGCGAAACCCTAGACTGAAAGAAAAATGAATGGATATAAGTCAAATTTTGATTTCCTGGTATCAATATCAAAATAAGATTTTTTCGTCGTCACCTGAATTTTGAAGGCTAAATAAGTCCTCTGAGTAAATGGTATCATGGCTGAGACTAAGAACTACAATTATACTTACTTAGAGCCAAACCCGAAGCAAAAACTAAAATAAAAGGGCTGAAATAAATACAGACATACGGGCAGATAAACAGACACACACACAAACATCTTGTGTATATATATATATATATATATATATCGATTTTCAGCACTATTGTAAGAACTGCAACCTTGAAATTTCTGAATATCGTGTCTTATTTCTTTGTCTATAAGTATATCAAATTTGATTAAAATCGGACCACTCCTTCTATAACCCGATTTTTTCGATTATCGATTTTCGATATTTATCGGGGGTACCTCGACACAAAACCTAACTAAGAACACTCGCAGACGCTTATAATTAATTAATTACTGTGTAAATTTTCAAGAAAATCTGTTCAGCCGTTTCGGAGTCTATAGGTAACGGACACACACATACACACACACACACACACACACACACACACACACACACACACACACACACACACACACAGAGACAAAGTTCCATTTATAAATAAGTTTAGATTTAATCGTATTATTATTATGTTATGTATTACAATCACTGCGTTTTTAACCGATGGAGGAATTCAGTTGCGATATTTAGCACTTTTCTTTTAAAAAGAAAATGCTTGATTATTTTTCTTCTTTTTTTTATTTGTTGGTTCGTTTCTTTTGTCGTTAAAGTAAAAATAAGTCCAAGTGTTACATTTGATAACAGACAGTTCATTCCTAACCCAGTTGCTGCGTCAATGGTAGCCGGGTAATATTTGAACTTTGAACCGATCTTCCGCACTCGTATTCCCCCACTTTAAAACTGACCTTGTGTCACAACTCAATCCTGTTCATTCCGACATCAACTGTCAAATATATAGGGTCGTTCCTTGTCATAGTAGACAGCTTGTTTGTCCCAGTGATCTCAAAATTGAAGCCATCTTGGGTTCCAACTTCTGTAGAGCCACCCATGGTGGTAAGGTCGAAAAGGAAGGACCAGGCTGAACACGACCAACCCTTTGATTCACAGATATCTCCGCCACCGCCACCACCACCAGGGGAGAGAAAGGAAATAAAGAGAGAGAGAGAGAGAGAGAGCATGGCAATCCCGCTGCTCGGATGCCGACAACAACAACAAATTTTTTGCCTTTTGGTATGTATGTCAGCCTTCTTTTGGTATGTATTTCAGCCTTCTTTTGGTATGTATTTCAGCCTTCTTTTGGTATGTATTTCAGCCTTCTTTTGGTATGTATATCTGCCTTCTTTTGGTATGTATTTCAGCCTTCTTTTGGTATGTATTTCAGCCTTCTTTTGTTATGTATATCTGCCTTCTTTTGGTATGTATTTCAGCCTTCTTTTGGTATGTATTTCAGCCTTCTATTGGTATATATTGCCTTTGGTTTGTCTGTAGAGGTCGTTTAGTATTATTTCCGTTTAGTACTCTTTCTGCACTCTTCTAACTTCTTTTTTATGAAAATGTCACTGACTTTTGTAGACTGCAACAAGCATGATACTATTACTAGGCCAAAGCTTATACATTATCAAATTGCACTTAAACAAAAATTCAGAAGCTTTAAAAGAGACGACAGAAATTGTGACATCGAAATCCAAAGAGGCATTGGAATAACGAAAAGATGCCCGCCAAAAGCTAAGCAAAACAATAAGAAGCAGGTAAATGTCTTTAGAAACACTAAATAGAGTTCTCAACTTGTACGTCATATGAATATTAGACAATTACCTGAAATTAGCTGAAGAGGAATCTTGAAACAACAGATACCTGATTTTAAAGAAGAATCATTAGAATACCATAGACAAAACATGTGAGTAACGAGGAAATTTTGAGAAAAATGGAATAAAAAATGATTTACTTAGAATACAAAAGGACAGTATTACTGGGATGCATAATGAGGAAAGACGGCTTGGAAAATTTGATACTCACAGGATATATTGAAAGCAAGAGAAGAAGAGGAAAACATTGGTTGTTTGGTCGATTCTTTAGCAACATATCAACACCTCTATGGGTTGCTGAATGCGAAAATAGAAATATTTTGAGCACAATTTTATGGTTTCAACTACAAATAAAATATATTGTTGGTCATTTTGCTAACGATGGCATTGTGAGTAATTCTACTAAAAAAAGTATTTTTATACTCACAAATATTTTTTAGGAGCTTCTCTATTTGCCCATAGCAGGGTCCCTAACAGGTGCTACCACCAAGGGTCAGGGAATAACAACAATTAAGACCTCCAATCTCCTGATCAGAAGCCTTGCTGTCGAATGTAGTGAGAAACATTGTGTTATTTACCTAATGAACATGGCAGAAAAGTGAGTGGGAAGAATAGTAAAAGATAAATACTGTTAAGAGCTCGGAAGTATGTGAAGTTGTGGAGAGCCATGGACCGCGGCATATAAAAAAGTGCCAGCAGCAGCCAATTCTATTTTGGTTACAGACAAGCGATATTAGTCTTTGAGCCGTAGAAAATTTGCATGAGATGTACACTGAAAACGAAAGAAGTTTCCTTTCAAATTGTCTCAGTACCTTTCCCGCTTAAAACGACGCAGAATCCTTATTTCAATTAAGATGAGCTGCTAACAGCTCAATTGTAAAGTCATTAAACCGTGCGTTTTTATCTTGATTAGCGAACAATCTGTCACGTACGTTGAGCGATGATGTGACGAGATCGAGCTGGTCATCTGAACACGACCTTCAGGAGTGGAAATAAATTTTAAAATGGCGCTTCTGATCCTAGTTTTAATTTATGGAAATTGATAAACGAGTTTGTTGTTGGCATTCAGGAAATTACAAAACTGGCTTCAGAAATTCGATTTTTCATTCCTCACAAAAGTCATAACTTTTATTAGAACGGCATTCAAATTAGATTTATGTCATTTTTGTCTCGTATTCAACAAAATCCGCGCCAATTGAACAACATACCATGATTATTTTAACTGCCTTCTTTCCTCGCCAATGTTTAGTGTTTTAAAAAACGATTGTTAGAATTGTAATAAAACCTAAACGGATGATGAAAATGAATTTATACATTTTTTGTTCTTGAGAATTTACAAAGAATAATAATGAAAAATATATATTACACACACACACACACACACACACACACACACACACACACACACACACACACACACACCTGAAATTAGCTGAAATTATATATATATATATATATATATATATATATGAAAATTATATATATATATATATATACATATATATATATATATATATATATATATATATATAGCGTTGCTCGGGTGTAATGAAAGCTTTAAAACTAATCCATGGTACTGGAGCTCAGACTCTTTGAACGATGGCACGAAATACTAAAAATACGAAAAATACAAACATCTAGGCAGATAAACAGACACACACACAAACAACTTGCCTTTTATATTTTTTTAATCGTATCACCCCGAGCAAGGCGGCAACGCCACTGATGTGCAGGGGGCTACGTAATAGTGAAAAGATTGGAAAAGAGAAAGCCGGAAACCACATCCTAAACAGGGAACTAGGGATGAGCCTCTTAACCTGTTCAATAGACGTGGGTGGAGTATGAACCGGGCGATTTTCTGCATTACTGTAAGAACTGCAACCTTGAAACTTCTGAATATTGTTTCTTATGTCTTTGTCTATGAGTGTATCAGATTTGATTAAAATCGGACCATTCCTTCTACAACCAGATTATTTCGATTATCGATTTTCGATATTTATCGGGGGTACCTCGACACAAAACCTAGCTAAGAACACTCGCAGACGCTTATAGTACAACTGTGTAAATTTTCAAGAAAATCGGTTCAGCCGTTTCGGATTCTGTAGGTAACGGACACACACACACACATATATATATATATATAATCATTTCGCCCCAAGCAAGGCATTCCACTGCCACTATTGCGCAGGGCGTTACATAGGGGAAAGTGATGAAAAAGAGTGGTTATATATAGGAAATATCAGAAGGAGGGTGATAGACGAGTAAGGATACCGAGGCTGAGGGTTGGGCAGATGGGAAGAGTGTTTGAGAGAATGGATGCTAGTTAGTGTGTTAGGAGGTGTCTATTGACCTTACATTTAGACTCCTGGAGATTGTAGCTGTCAGGGAAGCAAGCATGTGGAAGGGAATTCCACATCAGGGAAGTGCGAGAAAAGAAGCTGTTGGAGTAGAAATTGCGGTTACATTTTATCAGTTTCACTGTAAAAGGGTGGGACGTAGTTGCTAATCTAGTATCTCGTGCAAATTCGTACCTAAGGGGCACCAGTGATCTAGGTTCATCGGAGCAGAAGCCGTGAAAGTATTTATAGAAGAGGCACAGGGAAGCCACGTCACGCCGGTGAGAATGTGACTGCAGCCGGTCTACCAAGTCGGTATCGATCACCTTACAGATTCCCCGTTGGATTTTGTCAAGAACCCCGAGGAGAATAGCAGGGGCACCCGACCAGATGTGGCAGCAGTATTCAATACACGGGCGGATGGTAGATTTATATATGTGCAGGATAAATTCAGACGGGAAAAACTTTCGGGCCCTGCACAGAGAACTGACTTTCATAGCAGCGGATTTAGCAATGGATTCGATACAGTCATTCCACTTGAAGTCCGCTGTGAGTGTAAGGCCAAAGAGGTGTAGCGTTTTACTCGCTGTGAGGCAAGCCTGTTCCATGCTATACATATATATATTGATTGTGGGGACGGATTTCTGGCGTGTTGAAATTTTGCATCGTTCAATTATGAGTTGATATTTTGCTCACAAATGAGTACCTTAAAGATAACGGATGAAAGTCTCGTTTTCGTCATATTAGTCCTTTTGAATTTCGGAAAGGAGTCATCGTTGGAATTGCGACAAAATAAAACCGATGTGTTTTATTTTAACCCAAATGTCCATTCTTGCTGCGAGCGACCTGTCATCATCGATGTAGACGCTCTACTTGGTATCGTGGAAAATAGAAAAAAGATTTCAACGGAAGAGATTGCTAATAATTTGATAATTGATATCTGAAGTGCTTTTCACCATTTGACAAGACATGGGTTCGTTTCCAAACTTGCCACGCTGATGCCACATTCTCTGACGGAACAGAACAAGCTCAATTGTGTTTCTGTGGCGATTTCTTTCATTTAAACCCGCGGAAATGAGCCATTCCTGGGGGAATTCTGTAACAGGCGATGAAAAATTGATCGTTTATGATAACGTTCAACGCAAATGGATCTGGGAACAAGATTGCATTTAATGAAGTTATTGCTGTTGATTTGGTGAGATTGAACAGGTGTAATTCACTTTGAATATTTTCCATCAAATGTAAAATAACTGCAAGGAAGCACACCAATCCCATGAACTTCAGCCGATTTTGGTAAATCGAAAAGTAGTTTTCCACCACGAGAACGCAAAAAAGACGATGCAGAGGCGTTGGCTGGAGAAAACCCTTCCCTACCCATCGGCTGCTCCTAACTTGGCCCCTTCAGATGTTCATTTATTTTAATTATGTGTTTTGTGACTATGTAAATTTTATTTTCTAATCGGGCACGAACCTTTGTATTAAAATAATATATATATATATATATATATATATATATATATATATATATATATATATATATATAATCATATCACCCCAAGCATGGCATTTTACTGCCACTGTTTTGCGGGGGGTTACATAGGAGGAAAGTTATGAGAAAGAGCAGCAGGTTATAGGAGGGTGTCAGGAAATGGGTAAGAGAAGGAGGAGAATACTGATGAGAGTGGAGTGGACGGAGAAAGAAGCATGAGAGACAAGATGTAGGTTAGTGAGATAGGAGATGGCTATTGACTTTACATTTAAATTCTTGGAGATTGTAGCTGTCGGGAAAGCAAGTAAATGAAAGGGAATTCCAGAGGCGGGAAGTGCGAGAAAAGAAGCTGGTGGAGTAGAATTTGCGTTTACATTTTATTGGTTTCACAGCAAATGGGTGGGACCTAGATGCTAATCTTGTAGCTCGACTAAATTTTTATAGAGAAGGCACCAGTGAGCTAAGTTCATCGGAGCAGAAGCCATGAAAGTATTTGTAGAAGAGACACAAGGAAGCCACATTGCGCCGGTGAGAAAGTGACTGTATCTGAGCTGCAAAGTCGGGATCTATTACATTACAGATTCTCCGATGGATTTTGTCAAGGACACCTAGGTGGATAGCAGGAGCACCCGACCAGATATGGTAGCAGTATTCAATGCATGAGCAGATGGTAGATTTATATATGTGCAGGATTGTTTCAGACGGAAAAAAACTTCCTGGCCCTATACAAAGAACCGACTTTCTTAGCAGCAGTTTTAGCTATAGAGTCTATATAGTCATTCCACTTGAGGTCTGTTGTGAGAGTTAAGCCGAGGAGACGCAGTGTTTTGCTTTCAGGGAGACTAGCCTGAGCCGTGCTAATGGCGGGTAGGAGCGATTGTCTGTGATGGTTAATAGATAAAATACAATATATAATAGATATATATTGCAATTTTCTTATTACAATGGTTAATAAAAGTATTATATCACTACACAATAAATTTCATGTTTCCGAATATTATTGTTCTTCTTCAGGTGGTTTTTGAAAAAAGAAATGGGGAAAATTATTTATTTTAGAAAATATAAAATGAATTCATGGTTATTCAGAAAGTTAAGGAGGGCTGGTTGGAAGAAGTTAAACAATATGATTATGGGTGTGTCTGTATTACTCAATCAGAATTAAGAATTAAGCTGAACTATGAAGCTGAACATTTAGGTCACATGAAGGAAATTTATGACGCTTTTTATTTGCTTGGGGAAGGTAAATACGAGAAACATATTCAAAAAGGTAGACATTGGTTTTTGACAGCAGATCAGATTTTAGGCTTTTTAAATTTAATTTTGTTACTACTGTATTTGCTAAAGAAGCTAAATTGTTTAGGTTAAAATTTGAATGAAGTAATTATGGTTTACCAAGGTATATTGTAATTATGAAAACCAAATAATTATTGTGTGAGTCATTAATTTTAATAATATAATTGTTATGCAATATTAAAGCATAAATTATAAATGAATATTATAATTAAACTTTAAAGTGAAATATTTAGGATGTTTAAAAATGAATTGACAGTATTATGTAAACACAGACACACAGATATATATATATATATTAAACCACATCACTTGATAAGACACAAAAAGTGTCGAAACAAAATAGCTACTTTTGTAGTGATATTATAACATATCAATATTATAATTTATTAATAAATATTATTATTATTAGCTCTACTTTGTATTGAGCACTTTTTTAAAAATAGTGTTTCTTTGGATGGGGAATATTATTCCACCCATACTTGGTTGTATATATATATATATATATATATATATATATATATATATATATATATATATTCCCGTATTAAATCAAGATCACATTAATACTTATTAAGCTTAGTTCAGTGAAAATCAAAGAAAATTTTTGTTTCGCCAATTTTCCAATTAAAGGAGTGATTCTTAAAAAATCAGCATTCTAAAATTATGTGTTTCGTTTGAGTGGGTGAATTGAGTAGATATACAAAGATAGAAAGGAACGTAAGACAAGGGTGTGTCTTTTCACCGGATCTGTTCAACTTGTACAGCGAGAATATTTTGAGGACCCTAGAAGTTATGCCTGGATTCATAATCGGGGCCACAATTTAAACAACCTAAGGTACGCAGATGATACAGTGCTGAGAGCAGACACAGAAAAGAAACTACAAGACCTCCTACAGAAGGTAGCAGAAGAAAGTAACAAGAAAGGATTAGAAATAAACTGCACGAAAACTGAATGCATGGTCATCAGTAAAAAGGGCAGCTCAAAATGCCAAATACAGGTCGAGGATACCAGAATCAAGCAGGTACAAAAATTTAAATACCTGGGAAGCTTTATAACAGAAGACGGAAAGTGCGACACAGAGATCCGAAGGCGAATTGGCATGGCGAAGGAAGCATTCCAGAAGTTGAGTAAAGTATTAAGGAACGGGACAATTTCGCTAGAAACTAGGAAGAGAGCACTGGATTGTTACGTGATGTCCGTCCTTCAATATGGCAGTGAATGCTGGACAATACCATCAAAGATGAAGGAAAAACTTGAAGCAACTGAAATGTGGTTCTACAGAAGGATGCTGCGAATCTCATGGATCGAGCATGTGAGCAATGATGAGGTCTTGGAAATGATGGAAACAAAAAGGAAATTAATACTGGGCATCAAGAAGAGACAGCTGAAGTTCCCGGGACACGAAATGAGGAAGGAGGGCTTGGAGAATCTGATACTAACAGGTCAGATAGAGGGAAAAGGAGACAGGGAAAAGCAACGGATAAGATATTTGAAGGACCTAATCAGGTGGATGACAGGACGAGGATTGCACGGTGTAACAGGAGAAGGCCTGCTCAGAGCCACCTGGGACAGGGAAACGTGGAAAGCCATGATCGCCTATGTCCTGAATGGACAGGGCACATAGAAGAAGAAGAAGAAGAAGAAGAAGAAGAAGAAGAAGAAGAAGAAGAAGAAGAAGAAACTGATTTCTTTCACAAACTGGAATTACACAATTATATATTAGCCAAGAAGCTTAATATTTTATTGTTCATGGCCATGGCAGTAGGGCAGCTAGTGAGGTTAAGACTCGTTGTATCAGCAAATTGATCCTGCAAAATGACACTGAGAGCCATGGCCTCTGCAATAGTCGCCCAGTTATATGTAGACATACGATTTATATAATTCCATTCGCAAGTGTTTATTGTACCATGAATTAGATAAGCAAGTGTACCGCAAGTCTGCTGATGGCGCGTCTGGAATTAATGAGCGTCTGCTTTTTCTGACGTCAGCAAAAGCACAAAGGAAAGCGAGTAAAAAGAAGATGAACAAGAGTTTTAAAAAGATGGCTAGACTTATTCATAAAAGGTTAATATCAATTTCCTTGAGAAAACAATGGCTTACAAAATAAAATCTCACGCAGTCTATACATGTGTCCATTAAAAAAAAAGTTTAAATGTCACTAAAAGTGGAAAGTATTTTCGTGAATAAAAAGAGTTTATATCGAGAAAATATTAATTTGTTGGTATATAATTCTTTTATGTGTCCTGTGTGTTCATGACGTAGGCGATCATGGCTCTCCACAACTTCGTTTAATTTTGGCGCTAAAGTAGGTTTAGGCTAATGAGATTGCTTACATTGCAATCAAGAACACTGATTGGCTAGTTCGCAGATATTGGATTGATCCAAGTTGGATAACCTGTAAGCAGGAGGTGGATAGCTTAATCTATCCCAACATGTTCATGCAGTGAAATGTTGAATGTCATTAGCAATTCAAGCGTTGGATCGAGCCGTGGTAGAAGCTAAATTAAGGGTAGAATTATCTTATCAACACAAAAAATTAAAAAAATTAATACAAACGAAGGAATCGTTGGGTCAATCTACAATTGGTTTATATTGTTCTTAGTACAACAAAAACTAACCCTTTCCGCATTAATATCGTAACACTGGGCCTTGTCAAAAATTTCGGAACTGCATTCGAAACTCTTCAGAGTCAGGAGATTTGGTGACGGCAGACGTGAAGACAGAGGCACCGATACGGGAATTCGCCGAGCAATTCCCTGAGTTTCCAAAGTTGTTTCTTTATATGTATTCCGGTCCAAAACCGTAGTGGGGTTAGTGGGTTCTGGAGATTCGGTGATTCCCCAATTCTCGCATTAATCCCTATAGGGTTCTTTGTGACCTCAATTTTGAATTCCTTAATCAAATTTACCCAACTTTCTTGGGAGTAATCACAAGGATCGCTTCTCCCTCACCTCCAACTTCCTTCACTTTACATCTCGTACCATTACGCCATATAGGTCGTGCTAAATTCTTTTTTCCGCGTTCCTTCTCAGTATTCAACCTTAACCTACTTCCCAACCTTAACTGTCTTTAGAACGAATCTAATTTTTAAGATTGAAATTATTTTTTCGAAATTTTTTGTTGTTTGTGTAGCAATAACTATTTTGCTACACAAACAACAACAAAAAACAATGAATAACAACAAAATCAAACAAAAACGAAAAATATAAACAGCGATTAAGACTTTTATGGTATTTCCTTGCATTCGTGCAAGAAAATATAAAAGTTTTAATCGTTGTTTATATGTTCCGTTTTTGTTTGTGTAACCCTCAACGTCCGTCCCGAACAATTTTCTCCGGCGGCCGTTCTCCACGCTGTGATGTTGTCGGGAGTTTGTTGAAAATGTCGGCCGGACAGCTGGGGGTACAATATTGACTATAAGGAACGAACTTCCACAATTTGGATGAGTTGAAAAGGATGCTTTATTCGTTTAGAGTTAGCCTTGTCTGTTGGGGCAGGCGAATGTGACACACAGCTCTAACTCTAATTAATGGAGATCAACAAATCCAAACTGAACGAAACAAAACGAACGGAGAATCTTACTTCAAGCTCGCGCCCGGCGGGACTCCTCTCACTTAACTGTCTTTTCTTAACTTCTATTTATTTAAATGAAAATCCGGAAATCCGGAAATGCTTTAGACCACCGGTGACAAACACCGGCGACTGTAAGTCTGAAATTTCAGTTATCTTTTTTTTTATCTTAATAAGGCTTCCGCCGGAAAAGGCTTAATGTGTGGTCAAGATACAGTAAAGGACAGCCTTTGACCGGGTCATCGAAAACCTACCCGCTGACCTTTATCACTGAGTCAAATATTTACCGGAGGACAATTTTCCTCATAAAAGAAAAAGTGTTTATTTATTTTTTTCCTTTTCTTTTTCACTTTTGTTAAATATGTTTTTAAACTATTTTCTATTCTAATCTATTTTCTATTTTAATCTATTAAAATTCCTTTTCTTTTTTTTTTTTTTTTTTTTGACACGTGTAAGTGTCCGAAAATGATCGTTGGACTCGGACGCTATCGACTAATCTAGTAAATTTCAATGCTTCTAAAACGAAACTCTTATCAACTAACCACCATAGACAATCGCATCTACCTCCCATTAGCATGGGACAGGCTTGCCTCCCAGAGAGTAAAATACTACGCCTCCTTGGCCTAACACTTTCGTCGGACCTCAAATGGAATGACTATATCGAATCCATTGCCAAATCTGCCGCTATGAAAGTCGGCTCTCTGTGCAGGGCCCGGAAGTTTTTCCCACCTGAAACTATTCTGCACATATACAAATCTACCATCCGCCCGTGTATTGAATATTGCTGCCATATCTGGTCGGGTGCCCCTGCTGCTCTCCTTGGGCTTCTTGACAAAATACAAAGGAGGATCTGTAACGTGGTTGATACTGACTTGGTAGACCGGCTGCAGTCACTCTCTCACCGGTGTGATGTGGCTTCCCTGTGCCTCTTCTACAAGTACTTTCATGGCTTCTGCTCCGATGAACTTAGAGCACTGGTGCCGCCTAGGCACGAATTTAAACGAGATACTAGATTAGCAACTAGGTCCCACACTTTTACAGTTAAACAGATAAGACGTAACCGTAAATTCTACTCCAACAGCTTCTTTTCTCGCGCTTCCCGCCTGTGGAATTCCCTTCCACAAGTCTGCTTTCCCGACAGCTATAATCTCCAGGTGTTTAAATGTAGGGTCAATAGACACCTCCTATCACACTAACTCCCAATTATTCTCAGAACACTCTCATCTACCCAACCCTCATTCTCGGTATCCTTACCCGCCTATCACCCACCCTCTGACATTTCCTATATTTAACCATTCTCGTTATCCCTACCCGCCTATCACCCACCCTCTGACATTTCCTATATTTAATCATCCTTTTTCCACTCTATGTAGCCCCCTGCGCAGTAGTGGCAGTGACATACCTTGCTCGGGGTGAAACGCTTATAAAAAAAAAAACAAAAAAAACTCAATATCAATTATAAACATGACCACAATGTGCTGAATGTGTTCGGGAATTAAAAGATTTCTATTGCTATAAAAAAAAAAATCTACATATTCAAAAGGACATCCTTGATTGAGATCAATATATTAGTTGAAAGTGCTCGGATCCAAAGGTCATTTCTGTCATTCTTACACAAGATAAAAATCTCTTGTACGAATGCAAGAAAAATATGATAAAATGCTTTATCGTAAAGCCTTTTCAGTAATCTTCAATAAAACGTATAATATACAGTGTTGAGTTGTGATAATGCTTACTGTTAAGATTGTTGTTTTTCAGTGGTTTAATGATAAAAAAATATTTTGGCAAGCAGGTATTTTCTCGTTAAGAGCTCGATATCGAGATAGTGATAGAGAGTTAATAGGATTGGGAAAAACTAGAATTAATTATTAGAAACTTGAATAAGTTCTCACTGACTTTTCATGAAAAGTAATGTTATATTTACAAAAATTAGTAAGAAACATGTCAGTGAAAGTATTGTTTGTCGCTGGCCGCTATTTTATCCTATCTTTCTGACAACATTTGAATTCCACGTCGGAACAATGACACGTCTTTTGAGGCTAACCACGAGTTGACCCATTTTTCTTTTTTTTTTGCATCTTCATAAGAATTAAAGTGCATCTCAGCCAGTCCATGTGTCATGGATTGGAACACGTGATAATCTGACGGGGCCTGTCTGATGAATACAGCGGGTGGGGTAGGACTTCACATTTAAGCTTTGCCAAGTAAGTTTTCACCCGTTTTGCAACATATGGCCTTGCGCGATCATGCTGCAAAATCACTTTGTCGTGCCTCTGCTCGGTTCAAACGTATCAATTGTAGTCGATTGTGATCTCCTGAGATGGTTTCGATCGGTTTGAACAGCTCATAATAAACTACACCCAGTTGATCTCACCAAATACAGGGCCGAAGCTTCTAACAATGGATTTTAACAATGGTTTTGCCGCCGACGGGCTTACCTCCACGATCGTCTACGCTTAGGGTTATCGTAGTGTATCCACTTTTCATCGCCAGTCACGATACGATGCAACAAGAATCTTTCCTTTTCTGCTGCTGAAGTAGTTGTTCACATGTGACAAGACACCTAATGACCTTGCTTTTGAATCATTACTAATTCCGAAATTGATATGTGATCAACTGATAACGAGTCTGCAAGTTCGGCTTCCGCCTAATACGAGTCTTCATGAAGTAATATCTCCAATTCTTTGTTTTCAAACGTTATTGGTGGGCCAGAGCGTTCTTTATAGTCAATATGAAAAATCATTATTTTTGAAGCGTCTAAAGTAATCTCTGCATGTTGTTTCCGACAGATCATGGTTGCTGTAAGTCTCAACAAGGATTCTGTGTGCTTCAGCTGCAGATTTCTTTTAAATAAAGTAGTGCAGTAAAATTACCCGCAAATATTTGGCACTAAATTCGACATCTTTCACACTATGAAAAAAAGTTGTTTACACCTAGACGAAATGACATACGCTTAATTTCAAGCTTGCTTATAATGCTTCCTTATAGATGCGTTACCATCTAAAACTACATGCACACAGTTTTGAGAACGCCGTCTGTTGGAAAACAGCAAGAACTTATTCAAGGTCTTAATAGCTTTAAAAATCAAATTAAAATACTAAACAAAAAAAAAAAATAATCGGAAAATGTAGACATTCGAACAAATATATTTTTTGCTACGCAAATAAGAACAAAAACAAGTAAACATAACACAAAACGCAAATCCAAAACTACCACATATAAATATAAATATAAATATATAAACGCGAAATCACGACAAAAAGCAGAAGATAATTTAACAACCACCAAACGGAAAAAATCACACATAAAGTCCACAAACACCAATATACTCACGAACGCAGACACTTAATTATGACCTAAAAATCCTTTAAGTTGTTGCATATACAAACACGATAAGAACAAGTTCAACCTAACACAATAAAAATAGGTCAACTAAAATGACAAGATGAAACCAACTCATTATAAAGCAATTAAGCGGACACATATTCATGCACACTAAAAGGAAACTAACACAAAAAGTAATAAAAAATCACCCCCTGCAAATACAGCATTAAAAAAGAAGTCAACACAACAAAAGCAGTCAAAAATAACCACCTGTAGAACCACTCTCATAACAAAATATCAAATTATACTAAGCTCCAAATAAATAAGAAAAAAAGAAAAGGACACAACAGCAGATTGACGTTCAGCCCTGACGAGTGTGGACATCATAACAGTTGAACACTTTTGCACGTCTTTCTTTTAATTTGATCAGTATTTCACAGAATTCATTTCTGCTATAACATTTTCCCAAAAAAGTGGATATGTAAAAGAGAAACGAGAAAGATAAACATTCAGTGTCTGATATGCTTGACGGATTGGGATGCTAAAGGTAACACACACACACACACACACACACACACACACACACACACACACACACACACACAGTCTCTCTCTCTCTCTCTCTCTCTCTCTCTCTGTCTGTCTCTCTCTCTCTTTATATATATATATATATATGTGTGTGTGTGTGTGTGTATTTAGGCAGCAAATTTTCTTTTAGAGATGTCAGATTAAATAAATTGCAATGTATTTGCTTATTTTTAATAAAATCCGTTCGTACTCACGGATAATCTTTCGCGTATTATAATTGAAAGATGTCATAAATGAGCTGTAACGTTGACACTTAAGCCGTCAATTAATAGAATCAGCTATGAATCCTGTAGTAATGTTCTAAAATGTTTGTAAAAAGAACAGTTTTTTTCCATGCTTCAACACGTGCATGACCATGACATTACAACATATAAAAAAATTCCATTTTGGATATTTTTCACGTTCTAATGAACGCTAAGCAATTTGTCAACTGTTATATTTGAAGCAGGAAAGAATTTACAGTAATGTTTAGCAACACAGTTTTGCTGTTATTCTTTGTTAGCATAACTCACCCCCCCCCCCACGAAGATGATCTCGGAAGCAGATTGAGAGTAATTGGGTACCTTAAAATATGAATGATAATAACATCTGTCAACGTTACAGCTCATTTCTGATATCTTTCAATTATAATACCCGAAAGATTATCCGTGAGTATGAACGGATTTTATTAAAAATAAGCAGACACAATATTTGCAATTTATCTAATCTTATATATATATATATATATATATATATATATATATATATATATATATATATATATATTTAGCTGACTCTTCCTGTTATCCTCTACTTTTAGAAAAGCCAGATCAGGGAAAAAATCGATTACTGTTGCCATATTTGGGCAGGCAGTAGCCGCCTTGTTAGTGTCTTGTTAGAATCAAAAAGTGTCTCCAAGTTCTTGTGGGTGACGAATTATTCTCTACCTTTCAATCTCTCTCACAAATGGGATGTGGCGGGCCTCTCGCTGCTCTATCGCTATTTTCACGGAAAGTTCTCGGATGAACTACATTCCCTGATTCCGCTAATTCTAACCTTCACGGCAAGAACCCGTCATGCCACTTACATAGTAGCGAACCAGCCATATTCCCTCCATATTCCATAGGTGAGAAGTAAGTTCAACTCTAACAGTTTCTTCCCGAGGACCACCGCTCTGTCGAACCGACTCCCAGGTGAATAATTTCCCGATCACTGCAATCTTAACCTCTTCAAGGCTTTGCTTAACCGCTTTGTCCACTTCTACACACACACAAATTGCTTCCTAACGTAACATGGAGTGGACTTTCGGCCTAACAAAGACAAACTTTAATCTCTCTTTATATGTATATACGTGTTGTTGCATTGCTTCGTTTTCGTATTAATTAGAAGATAACACAAACTTTAATTAATGATGTTTATTTTTGGTATAAAACTTTAGGTTTTTACATCAAGTTACAACCTTTAAATTTTGTGTGGGTACAGGAGCAGACTAGCTAAATTCTCTTCACTGTGGGATGCTAGTAGTAAACGAGCATATCCCTTCTGGACTCTAGTGGTCAACTGATTAGCGTCTTCCTCTTTTCAAATCTCCTACACAAAACTACTGTCCTTAACTTCTACTTTTTACTCCTACTCCTACCAAAAGAAACGGTTCCTTATTTTGCCGCCCAATTTTGAATTCTTGGCGTCAGTGTATCTATCTTTTTCTATTTTTAGAACACTCGCTATTTTATAAACCATAAGTGTATTTAGGCTGCATCCTTTCTTTTAAATTTTAAACACGTCGTATTAAACATTAAAGACAACTTAGTCTTGCTGATATTCTTTTTGTATTTTCTCATATTTTCTAATGAGGCTTTTTATTTAAAAAAAAACTCCGTTAACTTACAGACAATATGTATATAAATATAATTTTGAAATAAAAAGCCTCATTAAAAAATATGAGAAAATACAAAAAAATCAGCATGTTGTCTTTAACGTTTAACACAACGTGTTTATATATATATATATATATCGTGCTTATTTGCAATGATGCTTTGCGACAACATTGGTGTTTTTTCAGTTGCTTACTGATAGAAAGGAATTTTTGGCAAGCAAGTTTTTGTTATAAGGTGCTCGATATATATATCGAGAACGTTAATAGATTTAATGCGGAAAAGCTTGTTATTGTGATGTCTTCACTCTTTTGGGTATTTGTTTCTTCTGCTAGGCATGTCACAGCAGAAAAAACAAAAGCCCTAAAAAATTAAGACATCATAATATTGTCTTCATTAAATTTTTAAGTTGACGTGACTGAAATAACACAGCTCGGATAAGTAACAAACTTTTCCACTTTAAGTATATATAGACATTTACCACAAACAAACAGACACCCAACAATACATCCACTTCAAGAGTCACTATCCAAAAAGTTGTGTAAAATCCATCCTCTATTCCCTAGCACGACGAATTTGCACGACAGTAACTGACAAAACCCTCCGTAAAATACGCCTAGAAGAATTACGAAAAACATTACAAATGAGAGGATAGCCATCCTCATTAATAGACAAGGGTTTCCAACTAGCAGAAAAAATACCATTAGATAAAAACAAAACAAAAACAAAAAAAAAAAACAAAAAACAACAAGAAAAACACGAAAAAGAAGAAAACATTCTAGCATACGTTTCCACTCACAACAAAAACAATCCAGAATTACTCACAAGGATTAAAGCCCACATGGAATTAGTCAATATATATATTAATCATTTCACCCCAAGCAAGGCATTTCACTGCCACTGTTGCGCAGGGGGTTACATCGGGGAAAGTGATGAGAAAGAGTGGTTAGGGGGTTACATAGGGGAAAGTGATGAGAAAGAGTGGTTAGGGGGTTACATAGGGGAAAGCGATGAGTAGGAGTGGTTAGGGGGTTACATAGGGGAAAGTTATGAGAAAGAGTGGTTAGGGGGTTACATAGGAAAAGTGATGAGAAAGATGGGTTATTGAACAGGTGAAGAGGATCATCCCTTGTTTCCTGTTTAGGATGCGGTTTCCGGTTTTCTCTTTTCCAATCTTCTCACTTTTTTTTTCAATTGGAGTAGATAGACTAAACTATAGCCCGGTTCACACTATATCCACGTCTATTGAACAGGTGAAGAGGCTCATCCTTTGTTTCCTGTTTAGGATGCGGTTTTCGGCTTTCTCTTTTCCAATCTTTTCACTCTTTTCTTTTTTTATTTTTTCAATTGGAGTAGATAGACTAAACTAACGCCCGGCTCACACTCCACCCACGTCTATTGAACAAGTGTAGAGGCTCATCCCTTGTTTCCTGGTTAGGATGTGGTTTCCGGCTTTCTCTTTTCCATTCTTTTTACCCTTACGTAGGCCCCTGCGCATCAGTGGCGTTATCGCCTTGCTTGGGGTGATATGATTAAAAAAAAATTATAGGAAATGTCAGTAGGGGGCTAATTGACGGATGAGAATACCGAGAATGGGGGTGGAGTAGATGGAAAAAAAGAGCTTGAGAGAATGGATGCGAGTTAGTGAGATAGGAGATGTCTATTGACCTTACATTAAAATTCCTGGAGATTCTAGCAGTCGGAGAAGCAAGTGTATGGAAGGGAATTCCACAGGCTGGAATTTACAGTGACGAGCGAAAGAAATGAACTAGCTATCCATAAAATAAACTTGCTTTACACCTCCCTTGGTCTTACTGTTTCTCTCCTATCACTTTGCTTTCTGGATCTTTTTTACTGCGACTCTACTCATCTCTACCCATCTGTACATCACAGCGCGCGTAACTCTACTGATGGCTGGTCATCCGCCAACGGCTGTCTAATAGCTGATCTACAATGAACCGTGACTGCCGATATAAATCCACGATTGTAATGCTTTACCTACCGGCTAAGTAGCATTTGATCTCAAAAGTTGTATTTATTAAATTCTTATTTTTCCATATTTGTTGAACAAGCCCTCATATCTAGGTTTTATGGTTGGTAATAAAACACCAGACTCTTCAGTCCCTTATAAAATCCTTTAGAGTCCATTTGACTAAGTGCACATTCTCATCACTGCCGAGTTCCATTATGTCATAGATAGATAGATAGATAGATTGATTTTCGTTGTAAGTGTGTATAAAAGGGATAGTAAGTAAAATATGCATTAGGGTTTTGCAGCTAAATTGACGTCAAGTAAAGGATAAAAATGTTGTTGTTTTTAAGCAGTAACATTTAACAATTAATCAATAATGCGGTTGCAAACTACAAAACAAACGCGAAATGAATTACTTTAATGTCCAAATCAATACAAAAAAACTACTTCTCAATTCACAGCATGCTACAAAAAAAAATGCTGCTTCAAAAGTCAAATATTAATATTTTGTCTTTGTGCGCTTCTTTTCACTTAACAAAGAATATATTTGTCCGAATGTCTACATTTTCCGATTATTTCGTTTTTTTTTTTTTTAGTATTTTATTTTGATTTTTAAAGCTAGTAGGACCTTGAATAAGTTTGTTTTTGATTAACTTCATTCCAAATTTCTGTTCGTCCAATCATTGACAGCCTGTGATTAATCTCATCTTTCCAAAGCTGAGTTTGCAAACGCGCGCATGCGCGAACATATAAATGCGTAATTTAAAAATAAATCGGTAAAACCAAGAAGACGCAAAGGGTTACATGGTGTCGAAGGAACAGGATCATTAATATTCAGCTGGAGAAGGAAAAAGTAATCAGGAAAACAGTAGATAGCGATTGACATTGCATTTAGATTTGTTACAGATTAAAGTTGGCTGGACAGCATGGAGACGGAAGGGAGTTCCGCAAACGAGAAGTGCGAGGAAGAAGAAACTGTTGGCATAAAACTAACGGCTATATCTAGCCAGCCCAACTATAAATTGATGAGATCTCGATGTCGGTCTAGTATTGCGCTTAAATTCACAAAGTCTAGGTACAATAGCGAAGAGCTCCATGACACCGTGAAAGTATTTATAGAAAAGTAGTGGAGAGCTGTAATCGCACACACCCAGAGAAAATTTAGCATATAAAAGATTTTTATCAACATGTTATTAAATCTTCTGCAAGTGTCTATTAATCATCAGCCGTCGTCTAGTATTTTTCTTTTCTGAACAAAAACATCACAAATAACCATACGCAGACTACAGAACAGGTGCACTTAGACATGACGTAAAGGTTAATAAGCTTGTCTGGTTAGATCAATTACGATTGAAGATTGAGTTTGATCCACACTGAGTACACCATACTTTCTCCATCTGGACTCGTCTGGAGTATCTGTACCCGACTTCCCATCCCGACCCGAGGCCCAACTCCCTCGGTGGTCCCTAAAATAATTTCAAAGCTTGACTCCCATAAAGCGAGCGGTGGTGACGGAATACCAACCATTGTCGTAAAGAAATGTGCTCCTGAACTCTCCTCTGTTCTCTCTAAACTACTGCCTCTCTGCTTCTTGCTTTCTTGCCTGCTGGAAGTCCTCCTTCGTGGTTCCTACATATAAAAATACTAGAGAACCCCGCTAATTATCGCCCTCTCAGCCTACTACCATTTTTTTTTTTCGAAGCCATCATCAACGCCAAGGTGGTTCAACATCTCACAGCCCACAGTCTCTTCTCTGACAAACAGTAGGTTTATGCTTCACCAGGTCTACTGCCGATATGTTCACAACCATCACTGAGTATATACATCAGGCTCTCAACAAGAACGGTGAAGCTCGGACTGTTGCCCTAGACATCTCCAAAGCGTTTGACTGAGTTTGACATGCTGACCTTCAACGAAAGCTGCGAAGCTATGGTATAACTGGGCAATTGTTTGACCTTATCCAGTCATTCTTTTCAAATCGCACAATGAAGGTAGTATTGTTATATATCGCCGTACGACGACAAAACAACAAACACGCATATATAAAAATATAAGGTTATATTTTTATTAATAACGACGAACCGTGTGGAATAGAGAACGGAAGGGTGAGAGGCACATAGAATGGGTTGACGGGAGTGTATTCTTGCCGTGGTGTTTCTCTGCTTCCACTGGCCGTTCTCTGCTGGCGAATCCGTGTGTCGAGGTCTTTATATAGTCTTCTAGAACCGGGACTTTCCTTCCGGTCCTGCCTCGCCCACGCAACGCCACGTAATTCCCAGAGACACCTGTTCTGTTTGTCTCCGTAGTCATTTCCGCCGCTGTCGGAAATAAGGTCAAACGACATCCGCTCCGGCCTCGACAGGATGTATTTCACAAACACCCGCCCTGCCGCTCGCCGACCCCTCCACCGACGGGAAACACCATCGCTTGCATCACTTCCTCGGGTGGGGCCAGATTGTTATATTACAGTATTGAACGGACATGTCTCCCAATACTATCATACGAACGCGAATGTCCCTCAAGCCTCTATTCTAGGTTCTACGCTCTTCCTGATCTCCATTAACGATCTTCCCGATGTAATAAAATCCGAAGTAGGCGCATACGTTGACGACACTACTGTTTACTTTCGCCTCGACGAAAAATCTGCCGAGGCGGACAAAGCAAAACTCACTGCTGAGCTTGAAAAGGACCTTCAATCAGTGACAGACTGGGTTAAGAAATGGCTCATGAATTTTAATGCTTCCAAAACGAAGCTGCTATCTATTAACCATTACAGGCGATCGCTTCTACACCCCTCCTCCATTAGAATGGATCAGGCTAGTCTTCCTGAGAGCAAAACACTACGCTTCCTCGGGTTAACTCTCACAACAGACCTCAAATGGAACGACTATATCGAATCCATAGATAAATCCGCTGCTAAGAAGGTCGGTTCTCTGTGTAGGGCCAGGAAGTGTTTCCCGTCTGAAACCGTCCTGCGCATATATAAATCTACCATCCGCCCTTGTATTGAATACTGCTGCCATATCTGGTCGGGTGCCTCTGCTATCCACCTAGGGGTTCTTAACAAAATTCAACGGAGATTTGGTAATGCGATCGATCCCGACCTGGCAGCTTAGATACAGTCATTTTCTCACCGGCACAATGTGGCTTCCCTGTGTCTCTTCTACAAATACTTTCACGGCTTCTGCTCCGATGAACTTAGCTCTCTGGTATCCCCTATGCATAAATTTGCTCGAGCCACAAGATTAGCAACTAGGTCCCACCCTTTTACTGTGAAACCAATAAAATGTAAATTCTACCCCCAGCAGCTTCTTTTTTCGCACTTCCCACCTGTATAATTCCCTTCTGTTTACTTGCTTCCCCAACAGCTACAATCTCCAGGAGTTTAAGTGTAAAGTCAACAGTCATCTCCTATCTTGCTAACTTGCATCCTCTCTCTCATGTTCCTTTCTCCACTCTCGGTATCTTAACCTTCTCTTACCCACTTCCTGACACACCCTGTAACCTGTCACTCTTTCTCATAACTTTCCTTCTATGTAACCCCCTGCGCACCAGTGGCAATAGACTGCCTTGCTTGGCGCGATATGATTATAAAAAAAGAAATTCAAAATGACCAAATGAAAATTACAGCTCCAGTCGTTGGCAATACGAAAAGAAAAATGAAGAGAGACAAATTCCTACAGAATGAAATAACTGATTATTACTCCAGAATTCAGTCGAGGAAATGAAAATATTGTGCACACCGACCAAACATGAGGAAAGAAAATACACATGAATCAATAATATATTGATACGAGTATATCTATAAACTGATTATACTAAGTCTTACCAGACAAGACTTTTGTTGATTCCAATGGGAATTATTGAAAAATAATTTACCCTCGACAATTTATAGGCAAAACCACATACTGGGATTTCTTGCTTGCTGATAAGATAGTACCACTTCCCGGTTTCAGTTCCGAACTGTCTTGTCTTGGAGTTAGAACGCTGCTTTCGTATATTCGAATCCACTTGTGCGTATTAATGCCAATTCTTAGTTGGTGAAATTTTGGCATTACTTTTGCTTTGCCTTATTACTGCTAATTTTCTTTGCATATATTGTTGTGATTTTCTAAGCGCAGTTTAGATGTGGCACAAAGCCGAAACTAAGGGGCACCAAGTGAGGATCGAACTCACTACTCAATTATAATGATTCTAGTGAGACAAGCTTGCTAACCATTAAACCACTTCAAGGTGCCCGTCCATGCATATATTTTTTGCTTGCTTTATATTACTTTTGCCCTGTTCTTTGTTTTACTTTTTCTTTTTTTATTGCAAACTGACAATTCTCTTTGTCGGGCAGTTCTGCCATTTACATCTAACCATACACCTTTTTGTCAGCATAACGATTGCTGTCTTGATTCAATATAAATTGTCTCGAGGACTTACACTTAATACGTGGAAGATGATTCGCTCAAAGCTGAAACTCTCTCTCTCTCTCTCTCTAATATATATATATATATATATCTCACACACACACACACACACACACACACACACACACACACACACACACACACACACACACACAAAGTTGATATATTGTAGCGGATAAGAAATTAATTAAAATCAACGCCCTTCTTCTTCACTTGTACAAAAATTCACAATGACGTGCGAAATCCTGTTTTTCCCAAATAAAAAAAGAATTGACCACGTGCTTAGAAAAAGTTAAAACCAGATTTCGCAAGTAGGTGTTAAAAAGATTTTAACTTGCAAGATCAAAAAGAACTTCGCGAGTAAGTGTGAAAAAAATCTAGATTACAATAAAAGAACTTCATCAACGTCAGTCAGACAAATGTGAGTCGCTAGACAAACATTTAAAATATAACTTCCACTTCAAGCGACTCGGACATTGGCCTCTTTCTCTTTATCTCTTTCAACAATTACTACTACGAACATTTTGTATGAACTCTACCCTTAACTTCTTAATAATGTTTCTGATTTGAACATTAACTTCTACAACTTATGTTAGTCTTTTCCTTTAATAAATTTCTATTTTAAAATGCAAAATGTATATTTTATTCTTACACTATTCCATACAATTTCATATATTCCAACCTGCCGACAACCAACCTTCTGATAACGATGAAAACCTGATGATGATGATTCAACATAAAACTTGTAAGCTGTAGGGAGTTCGGTTAAGTCTGACACAAGGCCTAATCAAGAAACATTAACCAGCTCCCTACGCTACAATATATTGCTAGTTTTAAAAAAGATGTTCTGAGATTGCCGACTGAACACGTATGTAAATTTCAGGGTTCATTTTTAATGCACATTGTTTTTTTTTAATTGAAATTTGAATGTACGTGGGTGGTGCAGTGGATGTCGGCTCAGAATGAGAAATTGAAGAGCAGAGTTCGAATTTCAGTTGAATTCGTTGCATTCACTTATGCACAAATGGCCTTGGAAAACGTATTAATCAATCTCTTCTCCCTTCACCTACGGGTTTCATAGGAAGACAAATCGGGCTCTATAGCCTTGGTTGGCAACCAGTCTACCTCATCCGAAGGATAAAGGGGTTTGCGTAGAGTCAACACCTGTAAAAAAGACAAGTTACAGAAGCAGGTGAGGATGGCGAGGGTTTGTCAATGGTATCTGCCCAACGGAGAGCGATGGGGTTTAGGTATTGCCAAGTATTGCCAAGTTTAGGTATTGCGATAGGGTTTAGGTATTGCCAATTACTGCAGTTGTAGATTTCCTGTTGTTCCTTGTTATTACCATATTTTTACCGCGAAAATTTAATTTTGTGCATCCAATAAGATTTTTGAATATTCGCAAGAGACTTGCGTCAACTCTTTCGGAATTTGTATTGACAAATTTAAAAATGCATTCATTGACTGTGCTCTTTAATCAAACAAGTAGTAATGAAGAAGTGCTGAGTTACTGTGTGTGTCTGTTCGTGATTTTGTATATTATTATAATCTACAAGGACGTCAATTTCGGCATTTTGGAGGGGCGCACTTCAGTTTCGAATTGAACCATTAGACTACTGACACAGACGATATGATGAATTGTAGAAGCTTTATTCTTCTTTTATTTGCCCTGTCCTTCCAGGACGTAGGCGGTCATGGTATTCCATATCTCCCTATTCCTGGTGGCTCCTAGCACGCTTTCTTCTGTTGCACCATGCAACCCTCGTTCCGTCATCCACCTGATAAGGTCCTTCGATTGTTATCTGCTGTTTTCCCCTATCTGGCCTGTTAGTTTCAGGTTCTCCAAGCCATCCTTCCTCATTGCATGTCCCAGGAACTTTAGTTGTCTCTTCTTGATGCTTAGTATTAATTTCCTTTTCGTTTCCATCCTTTCCAATACCTCATCATTGCTCACATGCCCGGTTCATGATATCCACAGTATCCTTCTGTAGAACCACATTTCAGTTGCTTCAAGTTTTTTCTTTCATCTTCGAAGATATTGTCCAACATTCACTGCCATATTGAAAAACTGACATCACATAGCAATCCAGCGAAATTGTCCTGTTTCTTAATACTTTACTCAACTTCTGGAATGCTTCCTTCACCATGCCAATTCGCCTTCGGATCTCTGTGTTGCACTTTCCGTTTTCTGATAGAACACTTCCCAGGTATCTAAATTTTTGTACCTGCTTGATTTTAGTGTCCCTCACCTGTATTTGGCATTTTGGGCTGCTCTTTTTGCTGATGACCATGCATTCGGTTTTCTTGCAGTTTATTTCTAGTCCTTTCTTGTCACTCTCTTCACCTACCTTCTGTAGGAGGTCTTGTAGTTTCCTTTCTGTGTTTGCTATTAGCACTTTATCAACTACGTACCTTAAATTATGGTCTCCGATGACGAATCCTGGCATAACTTTTAAGGTTCTCAGAACACTGTCGCTGTACAGGTTGAATAGATCCGGTGAAAAGACACATCCTTGTCTTACACCCCTTTCAATCTTTGTATAACTGCTGAATTCGTTACCTGTCTGTATGCAGACAGTTTGCTGCCAGTGAAAAAAAGAGCCCAGTGGTTAGAACGCTCGCTTTTCGACCAGGTTAAAATTCGTGTTTCAGCCCAACGGTTAAATTTTAATTATCTTTCCTTTCGTTTTTCCGTTTTTGGTTTGTGGTCGTTTCGCACCTGTGTTTTTTAGATAGACTAAACTATCGCCCGTTTCATACTCCACCTTCATGTTTTGAATAGGTGAAGAGGCTCATCCCTTGTTTCCTGTTTAGGATGCAGTTTCCGGTTTTCTCTTTTCTAATCTTCTCACTCTTATGTAGCCCCCTGCACATCAGTGGCGTTACCGCCTTGCTTGGGGTGATATAAAAAAAAAGAATTATCTCGCTTAGGTCTAAACGAAAATCATGTTCCTTCTTTAATTCTCAGCGTCGCAAAATTCCACAAAGAACCATGAAACTTTATTTCTGGAAATTTTATCTTTCTCAGCAAGAGGTGGCTGTCCCTAGAATATCTCATGCCCTGTTCTTTAGAGAGCCGTCACTTCTATCAATGGTCGTTAAATTTTCAAGTAAAGGGGAAACTCATTTTTAGCGAAAATGGATTTTCTGATTTTTGCAACAAGAATTTTTTATATTCGAGTTTGTCGCTTGCCCGCAGGAGTCACAAAAAGAACTTTATCGTAATTTCATTTATGTATTTTCCTAAACTGGTCTAAACATATCTATTGCCTAGCTCTAGTGACCGAAGAAAGAAAGAAAGAATATATTCAATTATTATTTCCTTTCCTTCTCTTCTCCTCCCTTTTTTTTTTTCTGAAAAAAAAAAAAAAAAAAAGAAGAAGAGAGAAGAAGAGAAGTGTTACATCGTAGCAGGGGAGATTTTTCAGGGATATCATTTCTTGATGTAATTGGTCTAGGGAAGATATCCCGGCGTGCCATACTAGTGGAAAGTTCTTGTAAATCATACTCCACGCCTTGTGATTGAAATTGAATAGACGACACTACACAAAGGTGGTCAATAGTTTTGCTAGAAGGAAATCACAACTTACCGTGAACAAGAGTTTGTACGTATTTGCCTTGTCAAAAACTGTTGATTAGATAAGATGATTCTCCCTCCATGTATGTATGTATATATATATATATTACAAACTAACCTTTCCCGCAGTTTCTATCAATGAAGGTTTCCTCGGGCAGTGAAAAGGTCAATTGCTTTTCCATCACTTTATTCATACACTTACAATATTGGTGGGGAATTTAATGGAAGAAATGTGGTAGAGCAAGAGTAGAAAAAGTATATGGGGGAGGAGAGAAGAAAAGAAAAAATATGGTGGTATTCACATCCGGGTTCATATCATTCCAGTTGATATTTTTGACATGTTTGCAAGCTGCCATTATATTTTAGACCTTTCATTTAACAAGTCGCCTTTTTCTGGATATATAATCCCCAGTTTTTTTTTTTGCACATAACATTTCCAATACTATATGGGCTTGGCTTTTTTTTTTCTTTCAAATACTTTACATATATATATATTTTTTAATTTATTTATTTTAGGGCTTTTTTCAGTTTTTTTTTCTTTGAGTTTCCACATGTGTCTAGCCAGTTTCATACAATGCTTAAAATGATGTGCGATGGTTATGACAAATTTTCTTAAACGGTGCTTTCATTCACTCAAACTACACTTTATTTTGGCCTTTTTCATTCTCCAGCTGTCTTGTATAACACCCTTTCTGTTTTACATACACAATGGAAAGGATTATATGCATATAACTCAACAGAAACGCAGTTCTAAGTTGGAAGTTAGTCAAGGATAATCCAGATGAATCAAGACTAGAGTTTGTGTTGTAGAGTTATTTTCGCAGTGGAGGCTAGTATTTGTGCTTTAAAAAAAAAAAAAAAAAAAAAAAAAAAAAATAGCGTAATAGGTTTGACGTGCAAAATGTTACGAACTTGATATAATATTACACAGTGTAATCTTGCCAGGTCAATGACTACTCTTGTATTCGACTAACTGTCGTCTACTATCACTCAACATCGACTGACCCGTTCCACTTACTACTACTACTACTTAGATTAGGTGGGAGAGTCTATTCACTATAGAATAGGTGTTTCGATAGTGAGAATTTGTGGCCAAAGCATTCAGCTTTATCAGCAAAGGACGCTAACATTTCAAATTGATTGAAGATGGAGGAAATAGAGACTTTGCACTTAATATCCTAAAGAGCCGTCAGCAATCACTAGTGCCAAAGTTGGCATCTGATATGATGAGTGTTGTCATAGTGGTATAGCTGAAAATAGTGGTTGCTGTGTGCTATAGTGATGTGCACCATGGAAAGGATTGAAGTTTCACCTGGTATTTCCGAGAAGGAATGAAAGCGTCTGTGCCGGCTTTGTCCCAAGGAGAAACACCATTGGGACAATTTTCAGTTGGGAGGTTGAAGATGTCAGTTCATGTAGCATCACAAAGAAAATCATGGAGTGAGTCCCAGTCAGAATGGAAAATGGTTTTATGGATAGGGGGGTTCCTATTTAATAGATGTTTGGAACAAAATATCAATAGCTACTACAGAGTTGCCAGAATTACAAAGAGGACAGTATTGCGAAGCTCAGCAAGAGCAATGTGAGGAGGTAAGAAACAAATCAAGTAGTGAAGCTTTTTGCTCGGTTTTACTAGGGAAATTAGTAGAGAAGTTCACAATTTGAGTAAGGGATTGGGCAATGGAAAAATTTAATGTATGAATACCAGCAACATCAGTGTCTTTAGAATGTTTAAGCCACGTGTCATGGTGAACATTCAAGTCACCGAAGAGGATGTTAGCAGATGGATGGAGAATGAATGCCGTTTCTATACTGTCAGCTAATATATTGCAATCCCAAGAAGAGGAGGGAGTGATAAAGGTTAAGAAAAAAGAAAAAAAAAAGAAAAAGAAAAAAAGAAAAAAGAAAAAGAAAAAAAGAAAAAAGAAAAAAAAGAAAAAAAAAGAAAAAAAGAAAAAATGGATACATAGATAGATATAACTGACAGTTTAGTAATGAAAGATGAAAGCACATGAAGTAGTAGTCAAGGGCTTCCAGAGACAATTCCCTGGTCATCAGATTATCCCAGATGTATACACCGAGGCTAGAATATAAACTACATTGTATGCGTATGTAAAAATGGTGAAATGTGGTTACATGTGTGCTTGCATGAAAAAAATCAGTATGTGTCCGTAGTAGTAATGTGGATAAAGGAGAATTATAGGATTTAGTTCTTAATGCGGATGGTGAAGCAGTAGTCTGAGGCTGTCTCTCTGTAGTTTGGTCAGTGCTGCTGAATTGAGCATTGCTTTTGCATGTGGACATGAATGAGGTCTTGAATAACAGCAGCTAGAGTGACGTGGACCTGGGTGGTATTTGTGAGTCTTTAAGAAATCAGCTCCAGAATAATATTTTATTTATTCCTAAGTGGCTCTTAAAATCCATGTGGTGTGTCTACTACTCAGTTGGAGCAATATCTACTTAAATTATGATGACTAATAAAACAACCTTACTGATTTGCATTGTATTGGTTTCATTTGTATATTTTAAGATATAAGTACTTTATTGTGTATTATTGGTTTATATTTTGTAGGCGTGTTTTAATGTTTAACAGCGGTCATGTAGGTCTATGGTGTGGCTAATTACCAACAGTTTTGTTGGCACTGTGCCATGGAGATCATTCTTGTAAATTGTTTTAATAACACAAGCTGTAGTTGTCTATGAATATGACAGATGCACATATAGTCCATGTCAAACGTTGCTTAGAGCAAGTTTACTGCATTTAAAGTCTTCACATCAATACTACATAAGCTGAACAAGTTTTGAGAATAAGAGATCCGTGTAGATTTTGGTTGATATTATTAGTGATTCCATTTCCACAATAATTTTATGCAGATTGAAATAATAAATTAATGACAATTTAGGTTAAAGGTACTTATTTTTGATGATTCACCAACCAAGTCTTGCATTCTAGCTTTTCTTGAAAGTGAATCGTCTTTTGGCTGATTTATTTGCTAATTTCAACCAGTTTGTCAAAACATTTCCAACCATATCTAAAAATACTTCATTTATGCAGTTAACCCATCTTTTTTTATCATTTTACTCCAAGCAAGGAAATAAAGCCACTAAGGCATTAGTGAGTGAAACACACATTATTAATGAGAGAGAATAATAAAAGAGTAAGAAGATAGCTGACATTGCATTTAAGCTTTTGAAGATCAAAGTTGACTGGAAAACAAGAGGTCAGGAGCAAGTTCCATGAATAAGTGAGAAGAAACTTAGCATTAAACTTGCAGTTACACCTAGTAAATTTAACTGTAAAATGATGAGGCCTTGGCGCCAATCTAGTACTGCGATCAAATGCATAAAGTCAGATAGGCATTGTGCTGCAGTGGATATTGGATCGGAATGAGAAATCGGAGAGCCGAGTTTGAATTCCAATTAAGGGTATTTGAATGCAACAAATATTAAGAAAGGTATTAATCTATCACTTCTCCCTCCAGATTGGCAACCAGTCTACTGCAGAAATAGCAATCTACTGTGGGAAAATCTTCTGCCCAGTCAAATGAACAATTGAAATGTTATTGTAGCAACAAAGATGGGGACAATAGTCCGAATGTAAATGAGAAATCATCCCAGTAATTGTTTTTAATTTGATATTTTATTATGCATTAAACACCTTTGACTCAACAGGCAGATTTAAATTTCAATTCACTGCCTTTTACATATTGTGACAGTTTATAATGACGAACTGAGAAGGCCACGAAAGAGGTATAACTTGTAGAACTAGAGCAATCTACTTCAGGGAAACCAAAAGTTTGGTTCAAAATTCTAATCACCTCAAAAATGTTTGAGCATACAGTGGCCGAAAGGTTGTGAATATGGCAACAAATATGAGGCATTGTGAAACGGTGTAGTTAAATTTTATTGGCTTTATGTAGGGGTCAGTCAGTCAGTTAAGTGCCATACGTGATACATGCTTGGGCAATCATGTCTCGAAAGAGACATGACTGACTGGGCAAGTGATTATCCCGCAGTAGGTTGCCATTGCTTTCTGCGGTAGACTGGCTTGGCTATAGAACCCAATTTGTTCTGTTATTTAACCCATAACTGGAAGGAATAGATGGATTAATACCTTTTCCCAAGGGTATTTGCACATAAGTGAATGCAATGAATTCGGCTGGAATTCAAACTCGGCACCCCGATTTCTCATTCCGAGCCGATATCCAATGCACCACAACGCACATCCTATGTAGAGGTAGGTTTTTTTTAAACAAATAATTTTGTCTGTTCCTCAGCGTATGCATTACATCCTGCCATTACTTCTGATAACGGACCATTCTTATTAGTGTATAAAAATGCAAGGAAAGATAGTGATAATGCTCTCATACATTTGATGTCTGCTTCTGTAAAATTGTCAAAACTTTGTCAATTTTTAATCTTTCCAGCTGCATCCTTTTCAGTCATTATGATTACTCTGATATAGGAAAACTGTGATATTTTATGGGTACATCTAGTGTAAAGTCTCTCTCAATCTCATGAAATGTGGCCAAAATTTAGAAAACACTTTCAAAACTGACCTGAGCAAGTAAACCTGTATGGATGCTGTCAGCAAAAGAATGTGCCACCAAAAATCGCCCAGTTCACACTCCACCCATGTCTATTGAACAGGTGAAGAGTCTCATCCCTTGTTCCCTGTTTAGGATGTGGCTTCCGGCTTTCTCTTTTCCAGCCTTTTTACTCTTTTTCTTTTCCAGTTGGAGTAAATAGACTAAACTATTGCCTGGTTCACACTCCACCCTTGTCTACTGAACAGGTTAAGAGGCTCATCCCTTGTTCCCTGTTTAGGATGTGGTTTCCGGTTTTCTCGTTTCCAATCTTTTTACTCTTACGTAGCCCCCTGCGCATCAGTGGCATTACCACCTTGCTTGGGGTGATATGATTAAAAAAAAAAAAAAAAAAAAAACAAAAAACTACCCTTTTTTAGAAATATTCTTATCTTTATATATGTATGTGAGAGAGAGAGAGAGAGTGAGAGTGAGAGAGAGAGAGAGAGAGAATGTCACTTTGATGGAGAGAAAAAAAAGTGTGATGGTTCTAACAACCATTAAAGACTATTTGCTCAAGTTGCGATGGGTAAATTGTCACCATTTTTCATCTGTAATCCCATGCATGTGTACTGTCCGAGTCTGATTTTGTAGAGCTAGTTGGGCACGAGCTTTAAAAAGACCACTATGACACAATTCAATCCACCAGAAATTTGAAAATGACATGCTGTACTGCTTAGCATTTGTGTTAAACCCCAATATGAAGCTTTCAATGCAAATGTCAAGCAGTACAGCCTATGCAAGAAATGCCAAAAACATGAGACTTGTGGTAGCACTTATACCACACAAATGTCTCAGAAGTTCTGAACTGTTGACAATGTACATATCCAATGATTTTTCCAGTCTGAGTATAGATGTTATCAGGACTCACAAAATGCTGCTATTGAAAGAGAGTATATTGTGGTAGATTTTCCTCAATACCAACATAAGCCATATAAAATAACATGGCTACCAAGCTGAAAACAGCATGTGAAAGACTATCCGGCCTGTCACAGAATTATTGGTAAAGTTAATTTAATCACACACACAGTTGACTGGAGACAATATTTGTTCAAGCCAACTCTGGTATTTTTCCTTCTGAGGATGCCATGTAATGGTAGCGCACTTCAACAGATGAATATAGCCTCTTGCAAATCAATTTTTAATGTCTTCGGTTGGTTTAATAAATTTTATTCACTGACAAATGAAGAGTTAGCTGACTAAATACTTTATAATCAGCCCTTAATTTTTCTTTTTAAGTTACTTTGTGTTAGATTAAATTTTAATTTTCATCAAATTTGTTCCATGAAGCAGTTAAATTTTATAGTGAGACATCTCAATTATCAAGGGAGACAATTACGCATCCTGAATTAGTTCCCTTGAATTAAAAACAACCCTACGATTGATTGTCATCCTGTCCCGAAGCCAGATCATTACGAGTACTTTGCTAAAATTATTGTGCCAATGTAAATAGTTATTTCATACCTTATAGCTCAGATAACTTCATACTTACTCTTGGTACAATACAATTCTGCTCGTATGTCACTGTAAGACAAACTGAGTATAAAAAAAAATTTTTTTCTCAAGGATATTTTAGCTTCACGAATTAAGTTTAAAAATGCAAACCTATAGAATATGAATTGTGTGAAGTCTGTCACGCCTTGAAATGGCAACCCATAGGATTTGTTTTTTTTTTTGCACTTTTTGAAGTAGATTTATTAGCATATGTCTTGACAGACTTCAAAACCCTTATTAGTTTAATGCCCATAAAATGATTTCAAACATTTTTGAAGGAAGTTTCTGGTGATGGAGAAACCGAGTGAAAGCCTACAAGTATAGATAAACTACACTAGGGAATATTTTAAGCAAGGGCTTAAAAAAAAGAATTTCCCCAAGGTAAACCGCTATTAAATATTAAAATTTGACTTAATTCTGGAAAAAAAAAAAAAAAAAAAAAAAAAAAAAAAAAGCCCTAACAGTAAATGAATATTTGGAAGCAATTTAACAGATCAAGAAAAATTTTAAGAGGTAAAATGTTTTAAATTCTTTTCTGAAAAAAGGGTTAGTCATTTTTTTGTTTTTTTCTTAATGAGAAAAAAGAAGTGTATACTTTTATGCTTGTATTAGGTGTTGACACTAATATTATGATTAAAAAAATTCCCAGGTTTAAAATAGTCAAGAAACAAATGCTTATTGATTTTACAGAAATAAGATATATATATATATATATATATATATATATATCTCGAACAAGTGTACTGTTCTGTTCCCAGCTGGACTCAACAAGCCTAGTCACATTCAAAGACATGGATCAGGCTGAACACTTCAACAATTCAGTAGGATTTGTTGACCTTTTTGGTTAAAATTAGTAAAAAAAAAACTCATACAATTTATTACGGAAGAAAATGTAAAGTAAAAAGTAAAGGGCATTTTGTTCAAAAATTGTACCAAAGAAAATTTTATTCACTGTAATTAGTTTCCAGAAAAAGTTTTTGTATGGATCATAACATCTAAAAGTTTAACTAGTTCAAAATTTCGGAGCTAAGAAACAAGGGAGTTAATTAGTTGTTAAATTAAAAGTTACTTCCCTTGAATGGCTGATTTTTTTTTAAATCGCTGTTCAGATGGTGTACAAGGCCGAAAGTATGGGGGGGTACACAGTGAGGATCGAACTCACTACTCAGTTGTAATGATTCTAGCAAGACAAGCTTGCTTATCATAACACCACGCTTGAGGTGCCCATACTTCTCTTAAATGGCATGTGGTACTGTTTCAGGCGATTGCATTTTATTTGGAGAAAGAGAACTTAATAGCCCAACATTTTAATTTATTCAAATCAGAATTTTTATTTTTTGAAAAATTTGCCAAAATTATTTAGTTCAGACAACTTTTTGTCTTCAAATAACAATCATTTAAAGAATTAAGATTTTTGTATTTTATTTAAGAACGCATCCCAGTTGAAAAATCACTAAAAAGAACCTTGTATTCTAGTTAAGAAATATTCAAATCCCTATCTACTTTTAGATTTATTTTTTGAGTCTACAATGAGAATTATTTAAGCAGAAGAAAAATTAATGACTAGAAATGGGCAAGTGAAATGATTTTCCCCCTTTTCAATTTCTCTTACCTTCCAGAAATGACAAATCACATCAAAGTCTATCAGAACTTCACATTCCACCAATTTTGATAGACAGACATTATCCTTTGTCAGACAGATGAGAAGTCCTTTTCAGAGGATTTTCATCAAGACACTTCTTTTCAATGTAGAAAGTTTTTCAGGATTTGCACATATGGACAATGCTGAAGATTTTAAGTATAATTAAGGAAAATTATCTGTAAAGGCATGCATTTAAATAAGGTCTTAAATCTGGAAATAGATTAACAAGTGATATCTTCTTTTAACCATAGTCTTTTCCTTCCTTACTGGATACAAACCCCCATGAAAATATTTTAAAACCAAAACAAGACTAATAATTTTGGGAGATAAAGAGAGAGGGAGGGAGGAAAAAAAAAAAATTCAACCTTTTCAACGGTTTTAATGTCAGTTTTAACTGCAATTAAATTTTGCACCCTTCATAAAATATTTAAAATCAGATAGGATAGCCAGTAAATCTTCAATATTTAACCCAAGCAAAAGATCAAAACCAATTTCATGTTAATACCAAACAAGTGCTGAGATTTTCTTTAGTATTTAACAGATGAAAGTGTTGAAGTACAGTAAAAGGTTTTTGGGGTAGGTGGGAGTGATAATATTAGCCTACTCTACAGGTGAGGCCTTTGAGAATATTTGAATGGCTCTGTGATGATGGTAAAGGTTGATCCCTTTCTTTTAGCACTCAGCCTAATAGTTTGTCATATCTATAATAACTGTACAGAAGATTTTATAATTGTGAGTACCTGAGCAGTCAATAAACTACCAACGTCAAACAACTCACAAAATGTCTGTGTTATGGAAAGTTCCGGAGAGTAACGAAATGAATTAACAAACGACATTTGTTCAAACATTATTTTTAATCAATACTCATATTTGAGTAGATATTCTGTTTTTAATTAAACAGTATATACCTCTACTGGCCTGAATATTTTTTGAGAAATTTTGTTTGGAAAATGTGTCATTTGGCAGGATCCAAACCTGTGACCCTTAAAAACATATGGGAAGCCATCAATTGATCTGATGCATCTTAACTGCTCAACCATGAAAAGGAAAGAAAAAAAAAAAACCCAGAATACCTACTCAAATACAAGTATTAATTCAAAATAATATTCAAGCAAATATATATATATATATATATATATATATATTTTTGTCTTGTCTGGACAAATGTTACGGCTTTTTGGCAATTGATGACATTGTAAAATAGCAAACTTTAATTTTAAGTTTGCTTGGTGATAAAATCCTTTATTCAGAACCACATGAGCCAGAAAAGAAGGAACACCACAACCCTACCAAGCAGCAGTTATAAAACTTTATCACCAATGCACAAGATTAATTTCCAATTCAACCATAAGCCTATCAACCTGGCTTGGCAGTGTCTTTATTTGTTTGACAGCAGTGCTTAAAATTATAAAAATCTAAATATCAACCCAATTGTAAAATTTGGCTGTAATAAAATGGTAGCAAAAAGTAAACCGGCCTCTTCCCTAATAAAACTGGAAACCCAATTACTTACTCCTCCCCTTGAGTACTGATGTCTTCAGGGACGGAGGAGAGAGAGGAGGGGGGAAAGGGTAAAAAAAATCCCCTAACAAAAAAAAAAAAAGAAAAAAAAAGTATCCCCTCTTCACAAATTCTTTTGGGAATTAGGCTAGGCTAAAATTTTTTTCATAGATCTGATAGTATGCAATAAAAATATAATTAATCAGTAATTTGTTAAAATCATAGATAAACAAGGGAGCAGCAGAGCAGGGATGAGATTATAATTAATCCGTAAGAAAAGCATATAGGCAAACAGTACTTGACTTGAAATTTATATATATATATATATATATAATTATTATCTACTACAAAGTGTACATTTTTGTTTTGACATTGAAATGACAATGTCTCATCAGGTGGAATGGAAAGTCCTTTTCTTATATTCCCTTATCCCCCACCCCACCATCTCACACACAATTCGCCAAATATAAGAAAAAAGACTTACCATTCTTTTCCACATTGAAATGACTGTCATCAGGCAATGTCAAAACAAAATGTACACTTTGTAGTAGATTAAAATTTGTACATGTTCTAAACTATAATAAATAGTCATAGTTCTATATTGAGCACTGTTTTAAATTAATGTTTTTAACGTTGTCAATTTTTTTGTCCCTTATTCACTTGGATTATACATACATATATATATATATATATATATATATATATATAAAATGGATAACATGGAAAAGCATTTTAAGTATATTTTAAGGTTTTGTATTGCATTTCCAATTTTTATTGACCATTGTGTTTTAATAATATCTACCCAGTTGGGAAGAGAAGAGGAAAAAAAAAAAGTTTTAAAATATGGTTGCAGTAATAATAATGCAATAATAAGGCTTATCTATTGCAAACTACCATTCCTTAACCGATAAGGTGTTGGGAAAAGACCAGAGAAGTGTCCAAACAGGAGACTCAATGTGATAGCAGTGTAGTGGAATAAAACGGTAATCTGGTCTGGTAGTATGCAACAGCAAGACTGGTTGAGCGTCTGCAGTAAAGGTGACAACAATTGCACCCAAGTCATTAGAGACGAACAATTGGTGAACCGGACGACAGAGGACTGCCACTTCAAGAGACAGTTACAGAAGAGGAACACCATTGTTCTTTATGTCTTGTAATAGTACTAGTAATAGAAACAGGTTGATTCGTACTAGTTGCTTAGAGTCCTTTAAAGGATGGCCAGCTGAGTTGAAAATATTGAGAGAGAGAGAGAGAGAGAGAGAGAAAGAAATAAAGATGCAGAAATGCCTTGTTAATCAGACAAGTGCAACTTGTTACAGTTTGCCTGGAATCTGGTTTTTATAGTTGATTTGCCAAGTGTGAGGTTTTCACTGACAGATGAGAGGGAATTTCTTTCTGGATGTTTCAAGTTGTGGCGCTGTTGGGTAAAGTGTTGCTTCTGCCTCCCTTGGTGATTACTCCAGAGGTATTTCCTCAACACTTACCAGGAATTCAATTGTTTCATCAATATAGTTGTTGGGATCATTATCTTGAGAATCAGTGTCATGACCTGAGAAAAAGGCAGGAGAGGTGAGAAGATAGAAATCAAACCAAATCTAACAAACATTTTATAATCAAGGATTTTACAAACAGCAAAAAGAGAATATTTTGTGGCACAGAATGACCATATTTCAAAAAATATATCTTATCTAGGAAGAACAATTCCACTCGTGTTTTCTTTGTGCAGATCACTCCACCAAATAGGTATTGTATTTTATTCATTTACAGGGTGTCTCAAAAAAAAAAAAAAAAGTACTCACTTTCTATCTCTAACATGCTTTTTATGTAGGTGTAATTAATTAATCACAGTATGGCAGGAAAACAACTTAGTTTGGAAGAGAGGAAGTTTGTTCTGAAATGTTAACGGAAGACCGAAAACGCCATTGAAGTGCAAAGACAATTCAGAAGGGAAATTCGTAAAAACCGCCACCAACGTGCTGGACCATTGCTTGCATCAGAGACAAATTTGAAGCAGATTGGAACCATCCAGAACGTCAACAAGAAACGTTCCGGACGACCACAGACATCCACGAGCCCTGGAAAAGAAGAGCAGGTGCAGGAAACACTCCTTCGATCACCACAGAAACCACTTCAACAAACTGGTCAGGAAACCCACATCTCAAAAGATAGCGTCTATCGCATCATGAAACATTGTCTGGACAATAATGGTCATCAATTTGAACATGATTCTTCAATTACATTTTTCTTCTGTATTCGAAGCTATTCCATTTCATTATGTTCATAAATAAAGGTTTTCTTATCATTCAAAGCCCGAGTACATTTTTTTTTTGAGACACCCTGTATTTTGCAAATTCCTAATGGAAATGACGATTACAAAGTGGAAGCAAATTGGAATGAGAAAATTACAACACCAATCCCTACCATCTCTCAGAGCAATCCGCCTCTCTCGATAGAGATTGTATTCGTGCTCCTTGTCAGCACGGTATTTCCTGAACTCTTCCAACATTTTCTGGCGCTTGTCAATCAATTCCTGAAAAATTTAAAAAGATCAACATTCAATATAAATGCAAAAAGCAAATCAGACAATTAAAAATGGCTTACAATCAGGAGGTAATTCAGTATTTGGAAATTAACATTGGCTCTGTAGTCATTAAAAAAAAGTCGATCCAACAAAGTGGTTGTATAAATAAAAGTTGAAAATGCTAACCTTTGAGGCCTTTGTCTGACTCATTTTGTCTTTAATTTCAAACTGCACTGCATATTTCTTCATATTTTTCTTGATTTCTCTAATTTGCTCTTTGGTGAGCAAGCTAGCAGGTCGTGGCCGCCAAAGCAGTTGACAAAACCTGTCTAGGGATTGCTTCTGGAGGAGCCTACCTTGGAATGACCACAGCCAATAAGCATTGTCAACCTATAAGAGAAATATGCAAGCCATCAAAAAGCAACAAACGAGGAAAGAGAAATGCTTCATACCATTTACAGTAACTGTTGAAAAGTGAACACTTGGAATATTTTAAGTTGTCCTATTTTCATAGAGCAACGAAATTGTTTCATTATTTTGCTGCTTGTGACTTTAGTAAAAGATTTTAAGATTAAAAAATTTCTCACATCTCATTGAAACAGTCTTTTCCACATACAAGAACTTACCTTGTGTCCCCACCAACTGAGACCAGATACCACATAACGCCCTGTTGGGTCCCATTCTACGTCTGTAGCCATGAAGTGTTCTGTCTGAGCCATAACAGTCATATCATTAGTGTCAATAAACTCTAAGATGCCATTCATGCTGCAATATGGAGAGAGGCATTTTTAATGAACACATTCCATCTGGAAATTTAATCCAACATCTACATTTACAAATATGACCAAAATATTAATTTACTGAAGACGGCAAATGTCTTAAGAAAGTTCATCCGAAATCTAGTTTGATTAAACATTTTCTTTCTTCTTTCAGTGTTTAAAAGAACTTGTTCTTGATGACTCATCACATTTGTATTTTTAATGAAAGTAGCACTGATGTTCAGATTTGTACAGTCCTGTCACAAGCAACTTTAAATTGATTGTGGGGGTGAGGGTGTTTACATATTTAAGAGAAAGAAAAAAGGGATCAATATTGGTCACAAATTATTTAAAATGTACAAATTTGTAGCTACTTTATTGGAAGTGTGATTAACAAGTATATTATAAATACTTAACATTATAGTGAGTGGGCAGATCTAAGAATAATGAAATATTCCTCACTCAAAAGTGATCTAGAAAAGAAATCAGTGAAATTTTTCATACACTAGAACTAACATTAAAAGCAAGCACGCACAGACACACAACTCAACAAATTTCAGGCCTAACTAATAAAACAACAACTTTTAGGCAAAATCCGACTATTCATCAACAGTGTAGAGTGATACATCGATTCCAAAAACTTCTCTAATAATTAGACGCCTTTTTTGTAGAAAAATTTGTCTTTGGCCTCAAAATACACCTCAGTTTCTGATATCACTTCTTCATTGAAGCAAAGTCTCTTTTCCTGGAGCATTCTTTTGAGGTTTGCAAAGTCACTAGGGGGGGGGGACAGATCTAGGGTGGATGTGGAAGCAATTTGAAGAGTAACTCATATAGTTTTGCCATCGTTGTGATAGACTTGTGACATGGTGCATTTTTGTGGTGAAATATCACTTCATTTGTGGCTGTCTTTTGGCAATTTCTTCCTTCAAATGCACCATTAATGCTATGTAATATTCACTATTGATGGTTCTTCCTTTCTCAAGGTAATCAAACTAAATACCTTGTTCATCCCAAAATACAGAGGCCAAAACCTTGCCTGATGTCTTTGGCCACTTTGGACGACTTTCACTTGTTGCTGTCTACTCAGTTGACTGCTGATTTGACTTTGGAGTGAAGCGGTGGATCCCTGTTTCATCCATTGTCACATTTATGCAAAAATTCCTTACAAATAACTCTCTGAATCATTAACATATTGTTGTTTTTGAACACAGCTTTCTTATTAACAAACGTTACTGTAAATTTGTGAATATATTGCCTTATGGTATGTTCAACTGCTCTACCATCTCACGCAACTCTAATTTACAATCAGCCAAGAAGAATTTAGATTTTTTTGGATGTTTTCTGGGACAACTGCCAATTTTGGGTGACCCGAGTATACTACCTCTTAACCATTGTTTCTGACGGAGCAGATTCCAAATAACATTTATCAAACTGTTGCTTTGCTTGAACAGTATTCCCACCACTCACATCAGAAAGCAATGCTTTATCAACACACGAAATATTTTTGTATTGTTCCGAAAATTTACAAAAGTAGATTTACTTAAGTAACTGTATTTTTTAAACTAATAATCCAGTTGGGCCCAAATTTTGCCACATCCCATTTGAAGGTTAGTTCTTCATAAAAATCATATGGATATTTTTTTCTTCTTTTTTTTTTTTTTTTTTATTAGTAGCGCCATCTTTATGTCAGACTCAGGATTATTGACTGATGCATTATATATATATATATAATAAAAAAAAAAGAAAAAAAGAGGAACGAGAAGGTAAGGCATTGTTACCTTCTAAGGCCTGCAAGAACTATAAACTGTCCAGATGGGCTCCAAAACAGGTGATTTGCTTGACGTTTATCGAATGTTTCTGCAAGAATATAAAAAGATTGCAGTAATTGGATATTTAAAAAAAAAAAAATTTAAAAACTGCAGAATTCGTAAAGTAGCTAAAATTTAATATTGAGTGAAGAGTTTGTAAGAATAATTTAAGAAAAACTTTTGCACAGAAGATTCCATTATCACACGTAGTCATTTGAAAGGGAATAAAGCAAACATAAGAAAAATAGAAAGGTTAGGTTTGAAACAGCCAATAGTATTTAGCATCCTTAAGAAAGAAAAAGAAAAAAAAATAAATTCACACACATGATTGTGTGAAAACAGTGCCTTGTTCCAGAAAATATTTAAAAGAAAATTGAGTTTGGTCTGTTAATTGCTGACTTTGCATCATTCTTGAAACAAAGTAAATTTTAAATTTCCTTATATTTGAAAATTGACATTTACAGAATTAAAGCAGGGTTAATAATTAAGATTGTTACATCAAGAATTCTAGACAAGTGACTGCTATTGACTTATAAAGACTCATTTGAACATTTATGCCTCATTGACTTGGAACTCAATTACATCTGTGCTGATGACGACAACAGTAGGAAATTGCTAAGCAAAATAATTTAAATTCTTGTCTTTTGCTGAATTTGTCCAGATAAAACCTTAAATTATTTAATGCCACCAATTCAGAACGGCACAGCTACGATAGGTCAGGCCAACCCAACACCGCTAACTGAGCACCAGAGAAACATTTTCTACTATTATTATATAACTTAAGGATTAAAACCTTAATAAGTGAATAATTTTATTTAAATAAAATATTTGAAAAGGCATTATGCAAAATATGAATCTGGTTTTTGTTTTTAATTATTTTTAAGAGAAAATTGTAAAGAAATGAATTCTTAATGAAGTAAATTCACATTTTAAAATAATAATTTACTGTTTACTTTATTAAAAAAAAAAAAAAAAAAAAAAAAAAAAAAAAAAAAAAAAAAAAAAAAAACAACAAAAAACTGGTTAATATTCTATATAAATCTTTGCAAATAACTTATTTGAATAAAAATTAAAGTTGTATTACTTTTAATGTTTTTTTTGGTGCTGAGAAACCCGATGACAAATGCATTGTTATGCACCCTCACCGACCATTTCTAAGTTGTTTTTACAATTGTGGTGCAGTGGATATTGGCTTGGGATGAGAAATCAGGGAGCCAAGTTTGAATTCCAGTTGAATTCCTTGCATTCACTTACGTACAAATACCCTTGAGAAAAGGTATTAATTTGTCACTTCGCTCCAGTTATGGGTTAAATAATAGGACAGATTGGGTTCTATAGCCTTAGCTGGCAACCAGCCTACCACAGAAAGCAATGGCTACCTACAGCGGGATAATCTTCTGCCCAGTCAGTAATGTCTCTTTCAAGACATGATTGTCGAAGTGTGTATCACGTATGGTACTCAACTAACCAACTGATTCTTAATAGTGTGCTACCAAAAGAGGCAAAGCAATTGAAGAAGAAAAAAAAAAGAAAGAAAGAAAGAAGAAGCTTACTCAGAGTTTCAACCTTTCCACCTTGTCGTATATTACAAAAAGTAACAGAGATGCGCGGATTTTCACCATGAATGTATGCAAATTTACTTCCACTTGGTTCCCAGGCAAAGGCAATAATATTTTCTAAAAAAGAGAAAAGGAAAATTAAAATATATAATAATACTTGCTTTTAAGCATATTCTAATGATTATTTTTATCCTTTTTAAGTCAACTGAATCAAGCAGCAAAAACATTTATTTCTGAAATGTTTCGGGGGGGGGGGGGGTTAACAGGAGAAAAGAAGAAGAAGAAGAAGAAAAAAAAAAAGAGTTAAAAAGATACATTACAATATAAAATTTAAAGTTAATTTTGCTTCGTTCCATACATGTTTTTTAAAGGGGAAGGGAAAGAAAAAGCAAAAGGAACTCACCTTTTACTTCAAATTTGTCCACAGGTATTTGTTTTTCTCGAATACGGAAAATCTCAAAATTGTAATAAATCCCCTGAAGTAAAAAAAAAAGAAAAAAAAAAAGAAAAGTAAATGCAAATGTTTACTTGTCAAATGTACTAAAAACAAATTTTGCATTCTAAAACAATGTATAATATAAAATGCAGTATTAAATCCCCAAGGAAGATTGACAACTTTACATGAAAAATACTCAAAAGGTGTTGAAAACTGCACTAGATGGACAAAGTAAAGGAGAAAATTAAAAGAAAATTACAAAAGACACTTCATTGTTTCAGTTAAAACCACACACGCACAACTGTGCAGTTAAGTGACAATGCATTAACCCTATTAACGCTACGTGCATTGTGGTGCAGTGGATATTGGCTAGGAGCGAGAAATCGGGGAGCCGAGTTTGAATTCCAGTTGAATTCCTTGCATTCACTTACGCACAAATACTTTATAAATATCCATCTCTTCCCACCAGTTATGGGTTAAATAATAGGACAGATTGGTTGCCTTGGCTGGCAACCAGCCTACCTTAGAAAGCAATGGCAACCTACTGTGGGATAACCTTCTGGCCAGCCAATCATGTCTCTTTCGAGACATTATCGCCCAGTGCATTTATGGCACTTAACTGACTACCCTGCTACTGAGAACTTAAAAAAAAAACTTGCTACTAAGTATTATCACAACTCAATAGATATATATATATATATATATATATATTATTATCCCATTCTGCCATCTACTGGAATCATGAATTCAATTGATTCCTCACCGCTGAGTGAGGAGGAGAAGAAAGGAATGACATCACTAGTTTCTGATCCTGTTACTGAGCACACAGGCAAATGAATTTGTAATGGGACATCTTGAAAATATATATGTGTATGCAACAGAGAGAGAGCTACAGACTGAGATTTTTACAGGTGTGGCAAAGAGAGAGAGAGAGGAATTGTTCTACTACTCTATGATCTTCCACCCACTCTGAAAACCTCCAGTGTTATCTCTGGCTAATGTTGTTATAGCAACAGATGATAACTGAAATGATAAGTGCCAAGTACTTATGCAGAGGGGAATGCCAAGAGCTGCTGTCCATTCAGGAAAAGCTTTCACTAGCCAAGATTGTGAAAGGAGAAACTAAACATTCAAGACATATGACGGGTCGGCAACTCATTTGAACCCACGGGCTGGAAAGTGTTATAATGACGGGTTGCGGGCTAGATGAAGACCATTAATGAAAAATTAAGGAAAATTACATAAGCAGACCGCCCCCACCCCAGCCAAAAATATTTAAAACCATAATGAAAATAAACATTGAGAAATCAGAAAAACAAAAGAAAATCTCAAATTAAAAAACACCTAACAAAAATTACTTTTCCTCAAGGAACGTCAAAATACTTTAAAGTAAAAAATCAACCGAAACTTTAAGAGGAGTATGATATAAAAGTTGTTTATAACATGGCCCATTGAAAGATTCCAGCAACTTACATAGGGTAGGTGGCAGGGGCAAGCAATTGGGGGTGGGGTGGGGGTCCGTCACTGTTGGAAGAATGAAATAAATAGAAAACCGTCTGAGACAACATCGTCCCTTTGAAGGTGTCCCCACCTAATGTCCGTCGCCGGTTGGTTGGTCAAATCGGCTCAATTTTTGTTTTATGTAGAAATGAAAGTGATTGGGTTCTGATCGTACGGTCATAGTATTAAAATTTGGTTGGGTGGATCAGAAGATAACAGCAGGCCTTTTGTTGAATTCGAAAACCTCGTCTCTCATGTTAAAAATAGAGTCATTGGTAATCAGGCTTGCAGGTAGGTTGCTGACCATTGACATATGACCTTTTGAACCTTGGTAATCTTTGATGAGTAGACAGTTTCAGACATCCAGGAAGCACATTGAATCAACTTTAACTAACCCCCATGAAGAAAAAAAAAAAAAAAATAAAACCAAGAGGCCTTATTAAAAGTAAAACATGTACAGATATGGTGGGGGGAAATTTGACGTGATCAAAAAGTCTGTCCATCAAAGTATGGGGCAGTAAATTACTGCTCAAAATCTATCAATTTGATTTTACCCAAACGGTTTTCAGCCAACGGTCATTAATCGATATCCCTTCAGATTTGTGTTGCACTTGGCATTGACAGACATGCAGCAGGTGGGCTTTAGAGTCATCCAGAGGTAGTTAACATGCTTTCATCCTTCTCTTAATCAAATCAAGATCAAATAAAGCATAACACAAGCCCAAAGTTCAAGGCAAAAAGAGTGAACAGATTAACTGACTGAATCATTACTAATCACTACTCGTGATTGTTGTGAAGTGAAAGATCAATTATCAATTGATTGTTTAAACTTTTAAAATAGTTCAAGTTTTAGGAGCATATCACTGACAAAGAAATAACTGATTACATCCTGTAAGCATGAAGCATTCCCTACACCCAGAATGATACATTCAAATCTGATGCAAATTTCTTCAATCTGTGCAAGAGACAGACACAAGCTACATTGATGAAATGTTTTAAATTTTGGTTGCAAATACATGCATATAACCCAAATTAACATTTAAAAAACATTGATATTACATAATTACAATGTATTAACTTATGTATTAAGTTTCTTGTTTCTTATACATTTTTACAATTGGCCACTCACTGGCATTATGGCAAACTTATGAAAAGAATAAAGTCTTAACATAAGCTCCATGTGTTAAAACCATATTTGCAAAAACAACCAAACTGTTAAATTTTTAGAAATAAAAGGCAGTGAGTGCTGAACAATCCTCTTCTCAAAAATGAAGAGACTCGAAACAACAAAAATGGGGTTCTACAGAAGAATGCCAAGGATACCATGGACTGAAAAAGTGAACAACAAAGTTTTGGAGAAAATGGAAACCAAAAGGAAACTAATACAGATTCTGAAGAGACAGTTGAGGTTTCTAAGGCATATGATGAGGAAGGAGGGCTTGGAAAATCTGATACTCATGAGACACGGTAATAGGGACAGAGGAAGTCGATGCATAATGATTTTGAGTAAATGGATGGATGAAGCAGAACTTAGAAGAAATAACAAAGACAAAGTTTATTAAGAGCTACAATGGACAGAAAATTGTGGAGAGCCATGACCACTCACATCATGAGGGCAACAGCACATTCAGTACACCAAACAAAGCCGTGTGTATGTGAGTGAGAGGGAGGGGATCAAGAAATCCTTGGAACTTACACTGTATTTATACTGATCCTTTTCCTCAACTTTTTTAGCTTTTGAGTAACGATCTACTTTCACGCACAAATAGTCCCCTTGCTTTTGCCAATGCATTTTGCAGTCAGCTACATTGAATAAATTCTTTTTGCATAGTTCTGTCCTTTTTGGTATACTAATAAGGACCACTCTGGCAGGCACGTTCCGCTGTTCAGGCATCCAGTAGGCAATGATGTTATCTGTTGGAGACCAGGTAAAGTCTCTGCAAGATTGGAGAGAGAAAAAAAAAAAAAGTTTTAGCAGTCTAAGATCAAGCATTAAGTTTTAGAGAAATGCAAACATTTATGGCAGCAAAAATGTCATTTAAATTGCTAGAAGATTAAACCCAACAGTGAAAAAGGTATGATTCATAAGCCTTCCCAGAGGCTTGTCAAAATTCATTACTAGCATCTGTTAAAAATTAAAATGAATTAAAGATAAGGAAATGTTTTATAGAATAGAAAAAATTTTGAAAGATTTCGTGTCCGAGATTGAAAACGATTTTTAAGGAAATTTACTGATGGCAAATGGCAATCATTATTAGAGAGATTGGGGTGTTTTAAGACTAGATAATTTACAAGTTAAATACCAACTGTTAATATTAAGAGGATAAAAATACTTTGTACTGACTTGATTCCAGGCAACTTCAAACTCTTTTTATCAAGCAAACCAAAAGACTGAAAAAAGAAAAGAAAATTATAACAATGAGAATCAACACAACTTAAAACCAAGTAAACGGTCTTTGGTAACATTTATCATAGTTATCACGGGTTTATTTTTACCAAGCACCCTATGTTTGGAAAAAGAATTACTTTGGCTGAGAATATTTTCTATTGCCACATTTATTTAAAACCCTCCGTTTGAAACAATCAAAAGCCTGCATTTTACCTTTGATAAATAGTGAGTTTGATTCATTATTCCCATGAGTCATTGCCTCAGACTTATAATTCATGTCATTTGTTGACAGTAAATAACAAAAAAAAAAAAAAAAAACCCCCTCGAAAAATGCAGAACTTAGCAGATCTTTTGAAAATTCTCATCCTCGACCACAACCCACAACGTATTTTATTCAGAAATCAAAACCCAAAGGAGGATCTGCAATATAACCGATTCTGACTTGGCAGGCAACACAATGTGGTTGTCCCCATCTTTTCTACAAGTATTGTCGTGGCAACTGCTCTGATGAGCTATGTGCCCTTGTACCTCAACCACATGTATTTACTTGTTCTACTAGATTGGCATTAAGGTACCCACCCTGTTACTGTCACACTAGTTAAATGTAAATGCCTCTTCTACCCTAACAGTTTTCTTTTCTCGCACTTCCCATTTGCGGAACTCACTTCCATGATAGCTACAATCTCCATAAGTTTAAATGCAACATCAATTGCCACCTTTTATCTACTTGATTTAAATCAATCTCTTATCTTTTCTTCAACATCCTCTGTACTTTTTTTTTTTTACCCTTTCATTGTAAGCCCCTGCACACCAGTGGCATTTCTGCCTTGCTTTGGGTGAGATGATATAGATTATATCATTTTGAGAAGATTAAAAGAACAAAATTTACTACAAAGAAATCTGGAGTAATTTTCTTGAAATTTTCAAATTATTGCGATCAAACTTAAAATCAACTTACAGGTGTTTCATAAACACTGAGGGCATCCATTCCAAGTCTTGCAAAATATTCACCCGTTTTATTCCATCTGAAAAATGAAGAAGTTCAATAAAAAACAGACCAAGGACGAAAGAGAAACAGTGCTAACAGGATTCGCCATAAAATTTTCAAATATGTCACAACAATAAATAATAAATGACTTACTTAAAAATGGGCCAAGTTGATTGGCTCTCACAATGAAAACCACGTTTCTTTTGACCAGTCCTGATGTCCCAGATAATAATAGCTTGAGGATCCTCTTTGCTGTCCAAAAGAGGACTGAACGACACAAGATATCTGCAAAGAAAGAAAATAAATTTCAAGTTCTTTTCATGAATTTTCTGTTTTAAGAATAGTTTAAATATTCACACACTTTTCATATACAACTGTTTTTTCATGAAAGAGAGAGAGAGAGAGAGAGACCTAGAAGAATTTAATCATTTATAATCAATACTGATCAAAAAACTTAATAACAAACTTAACATGATTTGTTCGATAAGGTCTTTTTCATTTTCTATAAATGTATTCCATGGTAAAGTAAATTGAAATAATCTAAAACCGAATTCATGTTGTTTATTTGTAAAATAGTATATGGCAAAGCGAAAGCAATGTTGTATGACAAAAATAACACACTATCCAATTGGGTATGCAAGTAGAAGGATCAAGGATTTACAAATTGGGGTATCAGCGGCCTTTTAGTCACCTTCATGACGTTTCTAGTGGCCAATGGCTTCACCCTTATAAGGGCAAATGACCTGTGGCTCGCTAGCCAGCTTCAAAGTATTGCTCACAAGTGAACGTGAGGCCCACAGTTGAATATGAAAAGGATGTGTGGGTGGGGCATAATGACTATAGATCAGAATGAGAAATCTGAATAGGGTCTAAATTCCAGATGAATGTTACATTTCTTTACATACAAATATCATTAGGAAAAGTATAGACCTATCTTCTGAGTTAAATAGTAGGTCATAAGCTATAAAGAAATATAAGAAAGTGAAAAAAAAAAAAAAAGATTAAAAACCTACTGTTTATGCATTTACTGCGCAATAGAGATCGACAGACAGAGAGATCGAGAGAGAGAGAGAGAGTTGGGCAGTTATTAAAAGTTTATGAACAACAACAACAACAAAAAGGAAATGAATCAGAAAATGTGTAGTGTGCTAAGAAGAAGAAGAAAGTTGGATGCAAGGAGAATGTGATGAGACATTCTCACCTTTCACAAGGTGAAAAATCAATAAGTTGTACGCCAGGATGACTGAACTTCATTATCTGCTCAAATTTGCTCCCGCCCCAGAGAGCAATTCCTTTTTGATGGAAAGTGGCCAGGTAAGTTCCCTGGGGTGACCAACGGACATAAGTTTCTGTCCAGCGCTAACAAAGATAAAAATGCACAAATAAAATATTGCAAGTGGAATTTATAAAACACACATCCTCACAAATACTAAATAATTCAAAAGGACTAAATTAATTCAAGTGATCTTAAATGATTCTTTTTTTTTTTTTTTAAGATGAATATTGCCATTAATTCTTTTAAAAGAAATTAACAGTGTCTTGAGAGAGAGAGAAAAAAATATATGGCAAAAGTATTAAATATATCTTCAAGAGAGGATTTTGGCTGTAACATGTTAAAACCTTAAGAAAAGTGTAGAAGGATTTTAAGGAAAAAATGAAAACAAAAATTAACTTACACTTCGTTCCTCAATAAGTGTTGGCTGGGTATGAGAATTCAAGAAGATGGCCGTTTTTTCTCCGCCATCGTATATGACGCTAAACTGATCAAAGCTTTCGTTATTCAATAGCCAAGAGCGCAAATTACCCTGAAGAAAAGGGACAAAGAAATTAAAATGAGAACCAATGATTTAAGGAGTGAGGATGGTGGGAGGTTGTTTACTGGAAAAGAGGGGGTGGTTTTGAGTGCATCACTCTCCAGATCTTGCACCATTGGATTTTTATCCCCATCCTCCCCTATTTCCAAACCTTAAAAAAAAAAAAAAAAAATCTTCAAATAATTCAAAGGTGATAACCTGAGTAGGATAGTATTTCAATAACAAAAACACCTTTTTTTTTCCAGAAGGTTTAACTTATTAATGCCTAGTATAAAACCCAGCATTAGTTATAGGGCCCCACTTAGAAGCCATAAAAAGAAAGAGAAGCGTGGTGGGCATTAAAAGTTAAAGACATTTGGGAAAAGATGTATCAAGTTTGTTGAGCTACAGATTAAATGTGGAACAGCAGAAATGTTCCACTTCTTAGCTGGGCCAATAACAACCAAAGATTATGCTACTTATACAATAGGGCAGGGCAATTTTTGAACCATGGCATTGTACTCACTTTGAAAGTTTGGGGGAGGGGGATTGACATGATAAATAATGACAAAATATTTCAACATTGCTAGTTATTTTTTTTGTTGAGGAAATGAGTTTAAAGATTTAGTCTAGGTCCAAAATTGAAGTGTAAGAATTTAATTCCAATGATTAGTAAATGATTCAACACTGTCAAAAACTTCTGTGCCCTTACACTATTTACATTATTTGTACTATTGTCCTCATCGTCGTTGCCATTTGTATGTTTTGGACATATATATATATATATATATATATATATATATATATATGGGAAGATAAGTTATGCACATAAAAAGAAGGTGCACCCCCCCCCCCCCACATCTAAATAAATGTTAGTTCCAAAACATACATTTATTTCTTGATGTCTACTACTGCTGAGTGTGTGTACGAGTTAAAAGATATAAAACAGAAATTGTATTTTTAATGCACTGAATGGGAGATTGAGAAAGACATATCAGATTAAAATGTCGTACAAATGGCAACCAAGATGAGGACAATAGTCTGAATAATGTAATTAATACCTTACCTTAGAAAGATAGACAAATTCTGTACCCTTACAACAAACAAAAGTGTAAATGTCATATGAAATGTTTCCTAATTTCAGCTTTTACCTCATTCTCAATGAAACAAAAATAAATTGGAATTAGTAATATGAAATTATTCACTTTATGAAAGGTTAGAGGAGAGAGAAAAAAAAAAAAAAAAAAAACCCCGGAAATTAAATACAATATATTTAGGTTGTGGCCAGCCATGAAAACAGATTGTTTTTTTCTTTTTCTCATATGGAATTTAGGGCGTAATTTTTTCAGTGGGGGGAAATTTATACTGGGGGGGGGGGGGGAAGAAGAGAGAGGACTTTCTTTCAATAGATAAGTTATTTTTATTACATTAGAGATTGTAATCTCGACCACTGCACATTTGCAAGGTGTGGAAAAAAAATCAGTTAAATTAGATCCTGAAGCTCCACAAACTGTAGAGGGACAAGGTTTATTTTGCTTTGCAGTGTATCAACCTTAATGGGTTATTTTATTTTATTTATTTACTGCTGACAAGACATTTACAAGAGATTCATATAAATAGAGCATTGGTATTTCCACAGCTCCCTCACTGGAATGAACCCAGCATCCATGCTCAAGCCACTGGTCAAGGATTACCCAGTCCCTGTTGCTGCGGTAACAGCATACAAAGCTTATCTTAGCATGTCTGCAAGGTGGCAGGTCAGTTTGCAAATCCAGTTCATTAATGTAATTCTGTCAAGAGTAAGATGTATTGCCAGTCTATGATCCACACTCCAAAAAATATATTTTTATACTTTCAAAACTGGGTATCCTTATACCCAGGGCAGCAAAGTATAAGCACATTATTACTAAATCACTGTCATCAAATAAGTTCTTAATTTGCATCTAATGAAAATTATACGACGACTTCTAATTTATACCCAGCAATTGTGATATAAACTATTTTTTTCTTAATTACAGTTTATTAAATGGCATAATATCTTATTGATAAAACATTTTTTGTAATCATTTACCATTTTTCACTTAAATACAGTAAAGAAATGCATATATTTTTTTGGAGGTGACTCCAATTACTGTTCTGGTTTGAATATTTCCTATTGAAAGTCAGTCAGTCAGTTAAGTGCCATTCGGGATACACGCTTGGGCGATCATGTCTCGAAAGAGACATGACTGACTGGGCAGAAGATTATCCCGCAGTAGGTTGCCATTGCTTTCTGCGGTAGACTGGTTGCTGACCAAGGCTATAGAAACCAATCTGTCCTGCTATTTAACCCATAACTGGAAGGAAGAGACGGATTAATACCTTTCCCGAAGGTATTTGCGTGTAAGTGAATACAATGGATTCAACTGGAATTCGAACTCGGCTCCCCGGTTTCTAGTTCCGAGCTGATATCCACTGTACCACAACGCACATATTGAAAGTATCTAATACAAAAAGAATTAGAACCATTTGCATTTGTTTTTGAAATAGTAAAATTTTCAAGTCTATCTGTAAACAAAAACTTGCAGAAATTAGGTTTTTCTGTATATTTTCTTGAGGAATCTTTAAACCTAAATGCTCAAAAATTGGTAAAAGCTCTGAATCTAATTTTTAGTGTCAGTACTTATCACATCAAACCCCAGCTTTTGTAAAGAATGCAATATTGATTTTATATATATCTCAACTCCTGTCCTATTTTAAAAGTTTTTTTTTTTTAATCTACTTTAAAATTACTGCACAAACTGCTGGAAATTATGCTGTTGACTGAATAAGGATTTATAATAAGAAAATAAAGTGGGATGCAAAATAGAAAAATTACCCAATGTTGGAATTCACACACGCCTTTAACCAGAAGGGAATTTCAAATTAAACATTATCCCAACATCACTTACAGATTTATTTAAAATTCATTGTCACAATTCATTTGGAGAGGAGGGTTGTGTGTGTGTGAGTGAGAGAGAGACTAAAATTTCAAACAAGTTTTTAAGAATATAACTTAAATTACTGAATTGCCCAGAACTCATTTTAGACTGTAATAATTCTGCAGTGTAAGAAAAATGACAAGTGACAAAAGTCCATTTACCATGTCCTTGTATGGCTTCGGTTGTGGAGGTTCCCATTCATCAGGAATATTTTCATATCTACAGAGGAATAAAGGAATATGGAAGCATATTAAGAATGAATGAAATTGAAAACACCAGACCAGAATGCTAAATTCTATTATAGACATTTTAAAACAACACCTGACACACATGAAATTTGCAGCTTTTTTATGAAGTTTAGAAAAAGAATTGTAAATAGGAACACATTACAAAGTTTGGTTTAATGGCACTGGAGCCCAAACAAATCTCTATGAAAATTTATTTTAAGCAGCATTAATTAATTAGACTCTGAAAAATGCAAATCTTTGAGTCATGACAAATTTGTTTTTAGTTTTTTGGGTTTTTTTTTTCTATCTTTATGATTAAGGATTTAATGTCTTAAATCTTTCTTTTAGCTTTTAAACAGTCAAATTATCAGTGAGGCCCACAGGATGATGCTCAGATTGTAATTGATGTTCTCCTCTACATCAATTGTATTCAGTTAGAGGGCAACAAGAAAGCAAAGCCTACTGTGAAAATCTCACTCAAGATAGAGACGATGCTTAGAGATTGAAACACTGGATTTATTTTTAAGTCAAAAGAAATTAATTTTTTTCAACTTATGAGTAAAATTAAATAAAAATAATTGGTAGGAGAAGAACAAAAAAGACATTGCTTACTTTTGAAAATCTGAGAATTGATTAACAATAAAAGTGTGCTGCTTGTCAAGTTTGTAGTTATTTGCCATCTTCACAGCTTCAAGAGCATTTTCAGATGAGGCATATTCAAGAAATACATATCTAAAAAAAAACAAAAAAAAACAAAAAACAATTACAATTACAATTAGAAGGAAAAAGCCTGAAAGAGATTAGTGTTAAAGTATTTAAATTTATTTGTTCAACTGTTCTTTTGGCCTTCTTCATTCATGCACATCTCTAAGTACAGGACAAAAGATTTCATAATTTAAACAGGTACATGTAGTCAATTAAAAAACACTAAAGAAAAAGGCAAGGTTTCATTAGTTATAAAGTTTAATTTGGTGTTCATTTATCAAAGCAGAAGCAACCTGCCTCAAGTCATAAAAGGAAAACCAAGTCATTTTGTCCCCCCCCCCCAAATCACTTTCTTGTTCTTTACACACTAATTTCTAAGTAGATAACATGAACCAGCTTAGTTTAGGGTGTGAAAACTGGTAAATATGGTGAAATTCTCTTCAATTTCAACTTGTGATATCTTGCTTATTTTGGGGGGTCATTTTGATAAATTTTGATGCAAACAAAATTAAAAATTTTTCCCTTTATTAAGTTTTAATTTTTTTGTCAGGCCACTTCAAGTGAGGTTACTATTTTCAGCTCCCGGTGATTATGTTTTTTTATTTTTACACACACACAATATATAATTTTTTAAAAAATTTTGTGTGGTATTGTGTGCCTGCGCATATAAAAATAGTCTCACATAAAAAAAAAAAAAAAAAAAAAAAAAAAAAACTTGTCAATGGGCTGAGCTTAACAAGTTCAGTGGATGAAATACCAAACAAAATCAGAAATTTACACGATTTTGTAGATAAATATCTCATCTTTAATAAACTGTTGGGTCATAAATCAAGGAACACCATGAATAGAAGTGGACATACACCACATGTCAAGATTTACAACTCCAAACACAGTGACAAAGTAAACATACATCACCTAACTCAACTGATGGCGCAACGAAATAAGTGAACGAAAACTTCAACAAACCACTTATTTCACTATGGATGGATATATCACAGTTTTTAGGTAAGCTTAAATTCTTTTTATATTTTCTTTATTTAAAAGTTGTATAAAGTACTTTATTGTTTAAAATAACCAATTGGAGAATAGTTAAATTTTTGTTAGTCAATAAATGTTTTCCAATTTTTTGTTTAAATTCTCAGACCAGTCACGTGTGCAGTGATAAAAAAAAAAAAAAAAAAAAAAAAAAAAAAAAAAAAAAAAACACACACAACAAATGTAAAAATTCTTGGAACCTATCGGTCCTAAATTATTATTGAACATTCAACTTTTTTTTAATTAGACTGGGTACATTTAGTTAAAAAAAATAACCTGGAGAATAAACTGTTTTAGTTGAACGTCAGTAAAAAATTAAAATATGCCTTTTTTTTTTTTAATTACCCAAAAGTTTTACTTTTAAGCACTTTAATTACTGTAACAATGAAATCAAGAACCTTATCTCGGTTCTTATTAAAATTTACATGTATTAAATTAGCATAAATTTAACTTTTATTACTTAATACAATGTAACCCCGATATAAGAGCGTTGCCAGGACCAGATGAAATTTCTCTTATATCCGAGTTTGGTCTATTTCATATACATTACCACAGGCTCTAATTTGGGACCAGAGAAAATCTCTCATATCCGGGTTTCTTTTATATCAGGGTTATACTGTATTGTGATTTGCCATTTTCTTTTCATTACCCTCACTGCAAAGGCAGCAACAAAATAATTGGAAATTCTTGGTCCCTTGGACACTCAAACAGAAAATGTTATTAAAAGAAAAAAAGAAAAAAAAAGCTCTCAGTTATCAAGAAATATTCTTGAAATCTTTGAGTTTCTTTTGTGATACAAGAATTGTACTCTTAAGGATTCTTCAGCTGCTAAAGGGGCAAATGAGTCGACCAATGAAGCAGATCTTCAGCTTCAGTATTACTTAAAGAATAATCTCAACAAGTCCAATAAGATGGTCATGAGGATAAATCAACTTCTCTCATCCAATTACAGTGAAAAGCATTTATCCTCAACAATAAAAAAAAACTGGTACAAGAAAATAAAATGTAAAAGAAAGGGAAGAAAATCCTCAAAAACTGCAAGAAACAGAATCATCAATTGTATCATTAACTGTGTTATCAAGCATGGTGATCCTGTGAATTCCATTAAAGATATACAAATGGTTTCAGGAATTGGCTTGGAGACACTGAATGGCTGAGACATCTCAAGGTTTTCTTAGGTGTCAAGATCAACACAAAAGTTCAGTTGGAAACTGCTCTCTGTGATTACTTGACAAGAATAGAACGTCAATTCAGTGAATTTTCTGAGCATTCAAACAACTCCAGCATTTGTGATAAAGAACCATTTCAAATTATTTTCCCTTACAAGCCCCATGGACAAGGTGTTGCTGCATATTATGATACCAACTTTCCCAGTTATTGATGTTACATCTCCAATCCAGTGCTGTAATAAATTTTTTTTAACCTTAACTAAAGTTAGAAATGGTTATTTTTTATGGCCTTTGTCAGATGATATTGCACAGGTGGAGTCAATATTTGTTTATAAATGGTATTTTTGATGTAATGCCAAAATTTGGCATGTCCTGGATATAGTTACTATTGCAGAAACCTATGAAAAAAAAAAAAAAAAAAAAAACACAAATTCTGACTGCAAATCATTAAGGAGGGAGGACTGCAGTAGGACCACTAAATCTGCCGAGAAAAATATGCTCTGTCAGTTAAAAAGTATTTTTTGCTTATTTCAAATTTTGAAGTTTAAAGCTTTACAATAAAAATTTGGAAAAAAAAAAAAATTATAAATTTCTAAAATTTTGTTACCGGGTCATTTTTGAAACTGCATAATTTTTACCTAAGTTAAAAATTGTCTTTGACAAAAAATTGATATTACAAAGACAAATATTTTTTTGAATTCCTCATCCAAAAATTAGGAAAGTTGCAAAGTTTCAAGCTTGTACCTTTAATGGGTACTTTTTGACAGTAAGTTTAGTGACTTTTTTTAAAAAACTTTTTTGCTCGATTATCAAATTGTGTGTCCAAATAAGAGGATTTTATAGATTTATTATTAAAAGAAAATTTTAGCTCGATCTCTAATGTGCTATGAATTATAAAGATTCAATGTGTTAGCTGTTGAAATGAAACTTACAAGAACAGTCAAAGTTGCCTTTTCGTGTTATTTTTGCACTTTTCTTCTGGAGGGGGGGGGGGGCTAATATTTAGGCTAGTTTGATCTAATACTTATTGCTTTCATTAGTATTAATCTTCATTTACCACATGAAGATATTACATTTGTAAGGATTTTTCACTTCCTGTGAAGTCTGGATCTTCAGTTATACGCTGTTAAAATTGGCTTTTAAACCAATATCACATAAGACAGCAAATTTCCTATTTTCCAATGAAATCTGAATGATTATAACTCGTTGGCTAATTGAGCTACCAAAATAAATTTGGTACCACTGTTTGTTTTGCAAGAATCTACGAGCCTATATGAAAAGGTTTTAGATATAATGAAAATAAAATTTTGGTTTGGGATACTGACTTTCAGAATTTGTTTTTTTATCACCGAGAAAAACGCTAACATTCTTTTACTTATTTCACACTGATTCCTCATTTCACCAGTTAAAGTTGGCACTAAATTTGTGAATTATATGAAATGAGGAAAGGACAATTTTCTTTTTCTGTGAGAAGCAATTATTTTTTTTAAAATAGAATTGTGCATGATTTTATAAATGAAATGGCTTGAAATTTACATTTATCAATTATTCCACTTTTGGGGAAGGCACAGTTCAGGTAACTATGCTTGACTTGAATATCAAAGTTTGTGTGTAATATATATATATATATATATATATATATATATAGTAAGAAAGTGATATAACATTTTAAACCCACTGTTCAAGCATTTACTTTTATAAAGAGTGCTCAAACAGAATAGAGCTTTATATTGTAATAGTTGTTACTATGCTTTTATAAACCATTGTATCACTTCACAAAAATTTTCATGTTTCAGAACACAACCGCTCCTCGTTGGGTGATGTGCGGAACTGAAAATGGGGGAAACGATTTATTTTTGAAAACGTGATATGTAGGTGATGTTTTTTTTTTGGGGGGGGGGCGGGGGGGGGGGGATTTAGTAAGTCTAAGCTGGTGTATATATATATATATATATATATATATATAAACAAACAGGAGGTAAAGAGGGGACTAAACAAATTCCAAGATTAAATGTTTTTATGTCTTAGAACAGCATGAAATGTCAAATCATGATGGTTAAAGCTTTTGCTACAAAAGAAGAGAAAAGGATATGTAAAACCTATCGTTTATTGCTATAAAGCACCAAGTGGACTTAATAAGCTTTCAATGTAATTAACAAGTCTATTGCCTATGACAAAACAAGTTAGTAATGCTGCTGATTCAAGAGTGTTTAGGATGTCAAGGACAGTACAGGCTAAGAGTGCTACCAATTTCAACCAGGTATTAATGAAAGAGGGAAAATTTAAAAGGGATTTTGTCATTTGTAAAATAAAAAAGGAAAGTCAACCAAACCAAGGTTTTTTCAACACTTCTAATTTTAAGACCATTTTTCAGAAGTTAGAATTATAAAATTACTGTAATAAATGGCCTTGCAGACATAACAGGTCAATAACTTAAAAAAAGCATCTACTGTATCATTAGATCTAAATTCCTACACATTACATTTAAAAAAAACTTAATAAGAGCCTCATATAGTCATCTAAGGACCAAGTTAAAAATGCTGATATTTAAAAGTAATTTAATCTTTAACCAAAGCAAACCAATCATTTGGCATTAATAGCTTCAGGAACTTTTTTTTAATTTCTTTTATTGATAAATTTATTGCTACACTGATTGAGAATCACTACACACATCTTTATTGTAAATAAAGCAAATATTAGAAAGAGAGAGGGGAAAAAAATATGGAGTTTGGTGTTCCAATCTTAAATTGTGTGTGTGTGTGTATATATATATATATATATATATATATATATATATATACATACACACACACACAAGGTGGTACTGGGAACAATATTTTTACCTAACCTAAGAAGTACCAAAAGTCTGATGTTTGGTTAAGAATGAGATGGTGTATTTTGTTTGTTTGTAGAGATAACATACTTCCATGTCTAAGTGCTTCACACAGTACCTCCACTTGGTTGAGAGAGAGAGAGAGAGAGAGAGAGAAGAAAGCATAGCATGGTGGGAAAAGGCCCCAAACCTAAATGTTTGTTAAGAGGAAAGAGCAAAGTAATTTTGCTTATAATCCTCTCAAGCACCTTTTACATAAAGAAAAAGAATCGTTTATTTTATATATATATATATATATATATATATATATATATATCTCATACACACACAAGATTTTAGTTCAGGAAATTTTCCTGTAATAGATTAAAAACTCACTTAAAAATTCTTGCAAAAACAAAAAACGTTTTTGAGATTAAGTAAAAAACTATACTTACTAATCATAAATGAAAACACTTAGCACAAATCAACACCAATATTTATTTTTAAAGTAATTTGGAGCTTTTCGTATGTATATAAATGTGCTGATTTTTATTCATACATGATATTCTCAGAGAATAAGCACAATTACAACAGTAAATTTAAATCCCGAAATTCTAAAATTCAATAAAACATTAGATTATGGAAAATATTTTAGATAAATTTTTAAGATTACTCAGTGCTTAAAAATGGTATATATAGAAAGGAGATCCCGTTATAGAACATTAGATACGCATCAATCTGTAAGCAGATGAACAGATTAAATAAACAGCGAAGTAAAAAAAAAAAAAAAAAAAAAAGAAAATAATTGATTTCTAATCAGATGAAGTATACTTTTGATCAGCTAATATTTCTTAAAGTTTCTGAAAAGTATATTTTCTTTTTTAGAGAATTTTTTTTAATAAAGAGAATTATATCGCTATAAACATGAGCTAAATTCAAATATTTTAGCAAAAAAGCAATCCTTCCAGTCAGTTTAGTTTTGAAATAAAATAAAGCAAAGCATTTTGTTTATTAGCAATATTAAATTTAATCTATCAACTTCAAATTAAAACTAAAATACATGCTTCAAGGGAGATTTTTTCATTTTTTTTTTTTAATTCATTTTACGTACCTTTTACTAATAATTCTAAAAGAAGTTATAGTTATTGACCCAAGATTTAAGGGTTTTATTTATTCTATATAATTAATGATTTCATTTTAAACATTTGGCTTGGTTGACAATTCCATTTAAAAAACAATTTAAACAAGAAAATACAATATTTAAAGAATTACCGCTATTTAATAAGGTTCATGGGAGAAGCAAAAATATTTTTCTGATCAGTCCTTGTGGAACACCACAGGAGACAATACCACAAGGAAAGAAGATGAAACCATCTTCCGAGATGAAAAAGGAAGGAAGAGGAGGGAGAATTTGCAAGTGGTGACAATCTAGCAAGACAAGAACAAGCCACAAGAGATATTCCATTACACATGAGGAACAATGCCACAAATGTTCAAATGGATCAACAGTCTAACAAAATATACAGTGACAAAAATGACTCAACGTTTTTTCTTTCTTTCTTTTTTAGTCATCTGAAAGAAGAAGAGAAAAACTAGCGAGAGATATTTACTTCTTGTGTTTGTTTGGTAGAGGCGACATGAACTGAGCCGACCTATTTCAATAACCAGTACATGCCTGTTTGAGGAGACTCATCAAATTGTCATGATGACTGTAGAATAACAACAAAGCCAACATAGTCTGCCATCTTGTTCATGTGGCTAAAATAAATGAGGGAATGAAGTTATTTGCTCTCATAATGCCAGTCAATCAGTTTAATGCCATATGTGATACACAATTGAGCAACTATTTCTTGAAAAAGATGTGACTGACTGGATAGATTTTTCCCACAGTAGGTTGCCATTACTTTCTCTAGTGGACTGGTTGCCAACCAAGGCCATAGAACTTAATCAGTCCTGATATTTAACCCATAGGTGGAGGGAGAATTGGCAGATTAATACATTTCCCAAGAGTATTTGTGTGTAAGTGAATGCAGCAAATTTGAAACCCAGCCCTCCGATTTCTTTAGAGACTATATCTACTGCACCACAATGCATATCCTCTTGATGTAAATCTTTCAAATATTAAAATGTTCTATTGAGTACTAAGCACATTTCACAAATCTGTAAGAATGTAATGTTTGGATTTTATGCCACCAAATTGATGAACTCAAATGATGTAATATGGCCGGATAAAAATGATTAATTAAGTCTTTAAAATTTCTGTTTCATAAAATTATTTCTCACCCTGAAGCCTAAAATGACACACGCATTACTTATGACATTGTCAGTTACAAAACTTAAAAGTTTTGTTGAATTAGACATGGTAATGGATAGCAGAACCAAAGGATTGCATATTCAATGAACCAAATTAAAAGACACTGTACATTGCTAATCAGATGTGTGTTGTGGTGCCATGAATATTGGCTAAGAACAAGAAATTGAAGAGCCAAGTTCGAATTCCAGTTGAATTTGTTGCATTCACTTACACACAAATACAGGCTGGGGTCCAGAATGACCATTTAGGACCAGTTTAGACCAGTTCTGAACCTATCCACTGTGGTGGATAAGTAATGTTTTGACGTACGCACTCAGGTTCCCCACATTAAAAAAGACCTTTTGTCACATCTCTCTCAAGTGGGGGAGAAGAGTAAATATACTTGAGGCTACACGAGATTTATTTATATATATATATATATATATATATATATATAAAATATTGTGTAGCCCCAAGCAAGGCATTTTACTGCCACTGTTGTGCAGGGGGTTGCATAGGAGGAATGTTACGAGAAAAAATGACAGGCTACAGAGGGTGTCAAGAAGAAAGTATGAGAAGAGAATACTGACGAAAGTGGGGTGGACGGAGAAAAAAAGCATGTGAGAGAAGATATAAGTTAGTGAGACAGGAGGTGACAACTTTACATTTGAATTCCTGAAGATTGTAGCTGTCGGGAAAGCAAGTATGTGGAAGGGAATTTCACAGGCGGGAAGTGTAAGAAAAGAAGCTGCTGGAGTAGAATTTGCGTTTACAATTTATTGGTTTCACAGTAAAAGGGTGGGACCTAGTTGCTAAACTTGTGGCTCCAGGAAATTCATACATAGGGGGTAGCAGTGAGCTAAGTTCATTGGAGCAAAAACTGTGAAAGTATTTGTGGAAGAGACACAGGGAAGCCACAGTGCGTATCCTATCTGCCAAGTCGGGATCGATCACATTAAAGATACGAGTCTGTCACTTCTCCCTCTGGCTATGAGTTAATAGCAAGACAAATTGGGTTCTATCGCCTGGGTTGGCAACCAGTTTAATGCAAAAAAGTATGACAACCCACTACAAGAAAATCTTCTGCCCAGTCAGTCATGTCTCTTTCGAGATAATCACCCAAATGTCTATGACGTATGGCACTTAACTGACACTGCTAATCACAAGACCAAGTATGCACCACAAAATCATGTACATTCCATGGACTGACATGACCTTTGACAATAGGAAGCATCCCAAGAAAGATACATTTAATACTTAATGAGCAGCAGCTTAACTGCTATCCAGTGCCAGGTGATTTGAAATATAAAGAAACATCTCCTCTTACTTGAATTCTCTCTCCAGTTTATAAATGGGTGATAAAAGGATTTCAGATAGCCAAATATGTTTGCTCATATATTGGCAGCAATAAAACTGAACTTTTCAGCATTATCTTGTTAAAAATAAATCAAGTAGTGACAACTACTGGAAAAACAAATTCCATATGTTTATATTCCAACACCTCAGGACTTGAAATCACTTAATCTCAGTTTGCCAAAGAAATGAACATGTTTTACCTTAAGTGCATAGCGGGGGATTTGGTAGCCAACAGAACAAGCATCGTTATATGACACACCAAGTGTTTTATAAAATTGAGCATATTACTTTGCTTCAGTTTACTTCAATCGAAAAGTCCTAAAAACATTTAGTCAAAAATGAGGATGAAAATGGTGAGGGGAGTAAATACAAACAATCAGATTTCGAATGATTATGAATTACTTATGACATCTGTAGAGGAATTTAGAGGAGGAAGCAACATTCTGATTTTTATACTTACCCACTAGTTTTGCCATCATGCATTGGGTAATGTTCAGTACGTATTTTCCCAAAGTTCTGGAAAATCTTTCTGACAACATTCTGCAGCTTCTCCAACCGTTCAGGACCAACCTTGGGGACGTTGTCCACCACAATAACAGAATCAAAACCATCATATTCGGTCGGCCTTTCTTTCAAGACATCAGCAACAAGTTCTGCAAATGAGATTTGAAGAAGACGCCATAGAAAAAAAAAAAATTTTTTTTTAAAGTGACCAAATCTCCAGAGTTAAAATTAACTAGCTTTGTGGAGTAAGTCTCATCCTATTTTTGAAATTTCTTATCTTCAAGTTCATATTGATTTCATTTTAACACACAACTTATGTTCAATTACAATCATTTTTGAGATCACCACTTTATCTGGACAGATAGAGTTTAAATTGTCCCATTTTGTTAAATTTCAAAATTGATCAACACATGTTCAAAAATTGAAAAGCAAGACTCAAAGTTAAAGAAATTTTCCAGCAGTATGTTTATATGCATTTATTTAACAACTTTCAATGAAATTGTCATAAGAGGCGATAACGGGACTGCTTAATGATTCTTACTTTTAAACAATTGAAAATATTTAAAATGAACTAAAATATTAAGCAATGACTTCAGAGAGCATTGCCAAGAAGGGCATGTGCTTTGTTTTTAGTGTTACAAATGAAAATGAAGAGGGGTTCGTCATGATAGAAAATATTTAGCATTGAAAGTAATTTAGAATGTTAAAAATAAACCCCCAATCAATATATATATATATATATATATATATATATATACATACATAGTTATATTTTAGCTAAAAAGAGAAACGGATTATCTTGTAGTTTCGAGTAAAAGAAAACTAGAAATAATTGATAAACTGAAAGTGTATTCATTTTAATGCTAGGCTTTCTCAAACAGAAGCAAGATAGATGCCTAAACAGGCAATGTGTAGTAACAATATCTGACAAGATCACATCATCTCTGTCAGAATCACCAGCATATATATATATATATATATATATATATATATATAGGAATAGAGCACGTGCAAATATAAAAAACAGACACTGATGTCAACAGGGTGAGAATATTTCATACTTGAGCACAATATTAAAATGATTTTGAATTACCTGAACATTGATGCCAGTATGTTGACAACAGCGCTCACACTCCTTTCAGATATAAAAGCAACAATGATATCAAAATTACAAGAATCTTGAACAGAAGATGGAGTGTAAAGAATTATAGAAACATGTAAAAATACCCAATGTTCTTGAATTGGTCTTTGAGCACTCTTGAAAAAAAAAAAAAAAAAAAAGACAACTTCTTTGAGAGTTAATGGTTGAGGGTGGAGAGAAAGAATTAGAACCATGATCCATGTGCAAAATCTTGTCTAGATAGATGATTATATTAAAAAGTGTTTTTGTATATATATATATATATATATATATATATTAAACCCGAGAGTGTGTGTGTGTGTTATCAAAATACAATCTTGAACATTTCAATTTATGTCCAAAAGAACCTGTTCTTACATTTACCGCACTTGGCTGGTCACAGTAAAGTTATATATAAACTTTATAACATGTACAAACTACTATAAAATTGAAAATTTGTTTTGACACTGAAAGAACAATGTCTTATTAGGTAGTTAATGATGGTATTATCATCAACTACCTGATGAGACATTGTTCTTTCAATGCCGAAACAAAATATTCAATTTTGTAGTAGTTTGTACATGTTCGAAAGCATAATTAATAATAAATATACATTGCTCAATTTTTATATTGAGCACTGTTTTAAATTAATGTTTTGAATGTTGCAATTATTTTCTTCGTTCCTTATTCATTTCGATACACACACACAAACACACACACACACACAACATATATTTAACTGGAGTAGATAGATCTATTTATCGCCTGGTTCACACCCCACCCACGTCCCTTGAACAGGTGAAGAGGCTCATCCCTTGTTCCCTGTTTAGGATGTGGTTTCCAGCTTTCTCTTTTCCAATCTTTTCACTATTATGTAGCCCCCTGCACATCAGTGGTGTTACCACCTTGCTCGGGGTGATATGATAAAAAAAAAAAAAAAAAACATGTACACGTGGGGCCTGTGCCATCCAAATATTTATATTGATATGCTGTCTAAAATGATGGCAACATACATACTGAGGTACGTAGTCTTAAATATCTTTCAATAAAATATATAAAAAGAAAAAACGAGGCACTGTTAAAGAGCAAACTCATGGCAAGAGGTTTCTCTTCTTAGTAAAGAGAATGAACTGAGCCGATGCTACCTTGCTGTTGTCTCTCTCCATGAGCACGACAGGAAGGAAATACACGTGCGTGCATACACAGGTCCTTATTATAAAAGAGAAGATAATTTTTCAAGATGCAAATTCAGATTCACTTGTTTATCTGGATTTTGAGAGAAAGAAAAGTCTCCAAGAAGAATCTATTGGGATATGCCATTTAAAACAAAACAGAGCCAACGGCTACAACTGTAAATGTAACAAGTGAAATCATTTGCATAATCTTGTTCAAATCATCAACAAATCCGAAGCGTTTTTTAACAAATTTTACCTTAAGAGTTTTGATATTTTGTCAATCAATGTTGATACACATTTTATGAAGTTTTTGAACTTTGAAAGCAATGAAAGTAGAAGAACAGTTCTGCCAGTTGTTGTTTGAATTCACTGTAAATTAATCTATGACAGAAAAACAAAAACGATAGCCAAGATTAACACTAACAAGTACTGGATCATATAATTAAGTTTGCTTAGCTTGTAAAATTTTCAACGTGGCACAGGATAGAAATTATGTTTAATATTAAAAAATAATCCACCAATTTTAAGAGGTCAATATCGGTTTGAATGTATATTATAATGGATTTGGCATTAGAACTTAAAGTTATTCTTTTAATTGTTATACAAAGAATTATTTTCTTTATGAGAGGATACTTTCATTGTTAAGACTCAAGATGACACCACGAATACAAAAAAAAATTGTATTCAGGCTTATATTAAAAGATTTGCTATTGTTATGAGATTAGTTGGAGTTAAGAGTCATCCGAATTCATGATTTTGGAGGAACTCAAGTTAAAACATGTTGAAAGAGAACAAAAAACAAAGCAAATACACCAAAGTTTGAAACAGATTCATTTCATAAAAGTCATTATTAGAAATTAATTGTAAATATTAACAATTAAGCTTTTGTATAACTGTTTAAACTTATATTTTTGTTTTAAATCCAATTGTTGTTAGCAAAATATCTTTCAAAATAAATTCTTTCATAAACAAAGTATGCTGACATTAAAATTAACATTTACAAAAGAAAGTGTAGAAAGAATTACATTTTTTTTAAAAACGCATCACAGAGTAGGATATAAAATAAAAATTGGCATCTGAGTAAGTGGCGATATAGAAACTTAGTGCTCAAACATTTGATAGCAAAACTATTTAAGGTATTTTGATGAGTATGGAAATACTGGATCATCGTAGGTGGACTCTTTATCAATTTATAAAAGCACTAGCAGTATAGCCTGGCGTTGCTTGGGTGTAATGAAAGCTTTAAAACTAATCCATGATCTTGGAGCTCAAACTTTGCTTAAAGAATATTTGTGTGAAGTTTGGTGAGAATTGGATAAAAATTGTGGATTTGTATGAAGGACATACATACAGATAAACAGATACACACACAAACATCTTGCCTTTATTTTTATATATATATATATATATATATATATATATATAAATAAAATCAAATTTTCTGCACTATTTTAAGAACTGCAACCTTGAAACTTCTGAATATCGTTTCTTATGTCTTTGTCTATGAGTGTATCAAATTTGATTAAAATCGGACCACTCCTTCTATAACCCGATTTTTTCGATTATCAATATTTATCGGGGGAAACTCGACACAAAACCTACCTAAGAACACTCGCAGACGCTTATAGTACAACTGTGTCAATTTTCAAGAAAATCGGTCCAGCCGTTTCAGAGTCTATAGGTAACGGACAGACACACACAAAGTTTCATTTATAAATAAGTTTAGATTTTGGCAAAGTTTAGGGTTCAAAGGAGAAAACTAAGTTTTAGGATTGTATATCTCTTGGCAATTTAAATTTTTTTTTTAAAATTTGAAGAAAACCCAAACATATGGAAGTAATCTGATGTATTCCCTTATGTCTCTCCCAAGAACTGATGGAAATATTAAACGCTATAATTAAATAACAGTCTTAAGATTTTGGGGTTGTCAGTTCTCAAGAAAAAGAAATGTCCAGATGCTCGTTTCATGTTGTCTGTGTTTTATTAAAATTTCAAAAACAATGCAAATTAAGAGTTTTGCGTAATAGCCATCATAATCTGTTTCCATGCTAGCATGGGTTGGACAGGGTTTTTTTGTTTTTTTATTGATGGCCCTATAATTGAACCATCATGAAATATTGGACAGAGTTTTACAGCTGTATGCCCTTCCTAATACCAACCATTTTAGGAGACTGGAAACTTGCTTTTTATTGAGACACCATCTCTAGGAAGATTACCTAACATGGTTAGTCTTACACTAATCTATATAGAGTAGGTATAGAGGTTTTTATAGCAGAGATTTCCTTCTTAGATAAGTTGCTATCCCAAGCTAATCTTTTCTTTTAAATGACCCCAGTTTAAAGGATTAATTATTTGCCCATAGCTGGGACCCTAACAAGTGCTACCACCTCAGATCAGGGTGAACCTCAGAACAACATCAATTAAGAGATTCCACACTCCCCTGAATCTCCAATTTCCCAATCAGAGAACTTGCTGCCAGATGTAGTTTATTATTATACCCAATGTCAAGAATGACTTTTCAGACCATTTTTTTTTCTTTTGCAGGTACAAATGTAAAACTTTCCTAGCAGTTTAGATTGACTTTATCTAAAAATTTATATTAGGTTCAAGCACCTTGTTAATTTTTGCATGCAAGATGATTGTCTAGCTAAAAGCAAATATCTCATGACAAAACGGTTTTAAAAAGTCAGATAAAGAATTCATTATTTTTTTTTTTACAATATAAAATGAGTAAACCAATTTGCAGTCCAATGATGGAAAAAGCCATATATATCTCCAACAATCTTTTGTCAATTCAATCTGTAATTGGATCATCAAGTCAATATGAATGATCCTTCCCTGCACAATATGTGTAACACCAAGGCTATATAGTTTTCCTTCTCCTAGATTGGTTGCCACCCAAAGCTATTAGCATCTAAGTGAATGTAATGAATTCAACTGGAATTTGAACTTGGTTCATTCAATTTGGCAATATTAATACTGAATGTAATAAACATTTCAGATGATAATTTGTCAATAATTACAACCAAGCCACCTTCAGAAAAGAGATTGGGTTTCACTATCATTAAAGTTATCAGAACATAATTTATTAATACAATGAATAACATGCCATTCATTGCAGAAAGCAATTAAAAGCAATGAAATTTATATCCTCAGAAAAAGTTAATTTTCTGAAATGGACAGCATTTGTGATATCCATCAATGTTGCCTGTCATGAAGGAGTTTCCGTGCTTAGAATGGAATTTTGCTGTCATGGGTAATATTTTCGGCCCATCCATACTTCAGTGGTCTCACTACTTATCAAGTATGGAAAAATGACACTGCCCAACATTTTTATTTAATTACAAGGCAACGAATATAGTCTTTAATATAATTAAAGGAGTGCTGAAGTTATTGCCTTAAAACCTGACCAAGTAGACTTTTCTGAAGGTTGGACCAAATACTTTTCAATCCCACTACAAAAGAGACCCTAAACACCTTAAAAGCAAGTGTGAGTAGATACACAAAATAATGATGCATGAAAAAAGTTCTCAATTGGTAAAAAGCTTTCCTAAAATTCAGACACTGGTGCCAGTTAAGTCTTATATGCTTTTGCTAATTACATATAACAATAATAATAATAATAATAATAATAAAAACAAAACAAAAAACAGCCAAATATTTTGTACTTTTACGAATAAACAAATCGTGTACATATGTTCAAAATAGTTTTTAGGAATAAAAAAATTTTTTTTTTTTTAATAATTTTAATAAAAAAGTTCAAATCACTTAAGATTTGGCTGATAAAAAAAAACAAAAAAAACAGCCTACTTATTGCTGAGGATGCAATCCGAAGCTATCATCACAAAAGCTTATAACTTTTTTTACCTTCATGACATGACACCTCAAATCAAAACATATGGCATTTTTTTTCTATTTATTTTACTTTGTCAAGTAAAAAAAACGAGAAAAGTGATCAAATTTCTATTAAAAAACGAAAATGAATAAAAAGTTAAATTAAAAAAAATATATATATCAAATTTTCCAGCTGAATTATAAATAAAATCAACACCTATTAGTATTAACAATTAACTAATTCAATATTGGTTACTTTGACAAACCAGGTGAGCAAGTTTTTTTTATGACAAAAAAGGTGTCGTTTTTAGTTTTTTTGAAAACGTCACATCTGTTGATAAGAATATATATAGGACCAAAAATTCTGAAAACCTCAGCAAAAGTCATATTTGAACATAGTTAAGCACGTGCGATTTATTTAAAAAAAAAAAAACCTAAAAAGGTGTGTAGCACCTGTGATTAGGAAATCAATGAATTACAACGAATATAACTTTAATCAAAACGAATTTCCCTCCTAGACATGAGAAAACTTATGAGAAGTAACCTCACATTTTTACAAAAACCTTTTCGGACTATTCTTAGTCACATTCTGTAGAAAAAAACAAAACAAAAAAATAATATCGTTGCGTTAAACTAAAGAGAAGGAAATGAAGCAAAATGAAAAGTAATATTTAACAATCACGATGGGTGCTGGACATCTGAAATCTTAACATTTTAAATTTTTAGGTGAAGAAAGGCAAAAAAAAAAACCTTGAAAGAGAATGGTTTATTCTAACATTAACGTTATTAACAGGATGAGAATAGTAGTCGTAATTCAGGCCATCATACGTAAAAGTGATTCACTTTCTGACCTAACGGACGAGACAAAAGATTGCTGTTTAGTGTTTAACTTGTCAATTCCTACACAAGGAATAGGAAAACTTTACAAATAAAATTTTACAATCTATCAAAGTTGAGTTTTGATATTTCACTAATAATTTGAACTCCATGACCATGATGGTCAGAGAGGGGCACACGCTCTTTTTAAACAAATGAGTTTTTGAAGCTGGCGTGAAAAAAAAAAAAAACTTCTACCAACAGAAAGCCAGATATGTGCCAAAAGTTGAAATGTGTGTTTAAAAAAAATTATTTTTTGTAAAATAGGCCAATAATCTAGCGATTCTTACAACACAAGATTCCTTGGTGGAACATATCCGTGGGAAATAAACACGAGGGACACCTACACACACGGGCAAAAAAAAATTAAAAAAAAGAGAAAAAGCCATATGTATATAGTACATATATATTATATATTTAAGATTTAAGAATTTATGTAACATCCCTTCAAACAAACGTTTACACAGACGAGTAAACAATTTCTTGGAGATTTTAAATAGCTATTTCAAGGCGAATAAAAGTATTAAATAAAAAGGAGGTAGAAATTAGGGAATTAAGACATGGAAATAACTAAAAATAAAACAAAGTGGGGGCAGTAATTTTTTATTTAGAACTTAAAAATTAAGAGTAACTTACTATACAAAACATTTAAGAGAATAAGGAAACAGGCTTTTTTAAAGGATGAGCAAACCATTCTTAAAAAATAAAATGTGATAATGGAGGTGTACGAAATATTGGGTCATTGAATGATGGTAAATGAGCTTTGATTTTGATGAAGATTGTCGCCAATTAAAATACTTTTTTTTTTTTTTGGTATAATTACGGTAAGAATAACAGGGTTTATCTGCATTACTATTACGTTCGATAAGGCATACTGCTTTTTTTTCTTTTGGAAGCGAGAAACCTCCCATACAATTTAACCGGACGGAAGAGAAGTAAAAAGAAAAAAAAAATCATGAAAACTTACTAATTTTTTTTTATTTATAAAATCATGGAAATGGACATGTAATGAGTATAAATAATTAACTGTCTCGACTTGCATTTTCGATTACGATGAAAAAAAGTTCTTGTGGCTAATTTATAGATTCTACAACATATGCAAGCCAAGAAGAATACAGAAGAGTAAGACAAACCGGTTAAGAAAGCCGGCATGCTACTAGGAGAAGAGAAAAGCCGAACACGTAGTTTTACAGAGTGAGGAAGCGGGGGGGGGGGGCTTTTTAAAAGGGGAGAAAGCGTGGGCTTCTCATGGTTACCGAAAAAAAAAAGTATTAACCTTCCTCAGAAACATCATCAACGTATCCTTCTGGATCGCTGAAGTTAGGCTCTTCTTCTTCGTCATCTTCGATCCCGTTTTGCATCGTTTTCTCAGCCTTTTTCTTTGATTTCTTCAATTCCGAGGCCTCACTGTCAGCAGCCATCACAGGAACCTCGTGCGTTGCAAGGGAGAAAAAGAGCGCATGCCCATAAAAGCTGACTGAACTCAGCTGCTTCCGTTCTACAGTTTCCGTCAATATTCGGCTCTTTCCGTAAAACTATAAAATTTATTTAAAAAGAAAACACAAAATATTACGACCCGATCTTAAAATATCACTAAAGAAACACTTTAAAATAATTTCAAGATAATAAAAATTGGGTGAGAAATGATCGCATAGCTTTAGTTAATTGTATTTTCAAAAGAAAATTTGAAAGAAGCAGTTTCTCCGAACAAAAAGGAAGTGAACAATTTCAAGATCACGTGCCCGGATGTAGTAGGAAATGGCGCATTTCAATGTAGTAATCACAAATACTTGGATTGGTAGCTTGTATTTATCTCGATCGATACCATTTTGTTTTTGTTGCAATAAATAACAGACTTGAATATAGTTTAAGTTATTCAAAACACAAAACTTTTAAACCCCCCATAAATGAAAAATCAGCGAGTGATTCTATTGGCTGTGTGGGTACTTTGTTTAAAAGAAGTGTGGCGGGGTTTGTGATAAAAGCAAAATTGTTGCGTTTCGTCTTGATTGAGGGTTGCATGTAAAAGAATTTTCTTGTTTCGGTTCACCTTTCAAGTAGCCGGTTAAGACGTTTGGTAAAAATATTACTGGGCGTGGTAATTAATAAAACAAAGTAAGTGTTATTTTTGGTGAGTGTTGCACATTTATTTATTTTTTTAATCTATAAACACTTTCAATGCTGGAATATAGTTGTCAATTAATAAACTAAGAACTAAAAATTTGTTTTAATGACTTTCTTTGTGACTGCTCTTGTTTACAATTTTGAAACAAGTAAAAAACCAAAAATAAACAAATTCTTATACATTTAAAAAAAAGGAATAATTTAAAAAAAAAATTGTGAATTTGAAATGCAACGAGATTTGTTTGTCAATATTTAGATTTTTAATGATTTGCTTTAGCTGATTAAAAAAAAAAGTGTGGTCCGTTGTCATTTAACGTTGGTCTTTAAGTTCAACACGTGCTGTTTTGTTTTGAACGTTTTATTTGCATCGAAATTCTTGTTTTCAAATTAATGTGTTTCGGTTTTTTATTAAATCTTGTTTTAATCGACATTGCATGTCTGAAAAAAACAAAATTCTTAGTTAAACTCTTGAATTAGTTTAAATAAGAAAAAGTTAAATGACTTTCACTTTGTTACTCTCGCAAACAGTCTGAACATTTTCAAGGAGTTTGAGACTTATTTTATTTTACACTTTGTTTTTTTTTTTTTTTTTTTTCCAAATTATAAAATATAAGTTGTAATACGTTTTCTTGCACATTCTTTATACGAATAACAATAACATGCAAAAATGCAATAAAAGTAGCTTGACTTGGGTTTTTTTTTTCAAGGAACCCTACAAAGAAATGAGATACAAGGTCATTGAATTAAGTGTGGGAAGTAAGTCCCTAGTACGTCTCTGTTTTTTAGGGAGACTTTTTTCAGAAGTTTTCCTGTTTCCTTGGCCTTTTAGCGTAAAAATAAATTTAAATTCGGAGGAATAAGAAATTTGCTAGCTTACGTATTTTTGCCTTTCACAGAAAGTAACTGGTAAATCGAGAAGAAGAACGAAATCAAAAACGAGCCAATGTATTGTAAAAGATAAAAAGAATAAAGATTATTATTATTTTAATTTTATTTGTTTATTATGTTCCCAATGAAAATCTTGCCTTCACAGAAATTAACCGATGACCCAAGAAGGAAAGAAAAAGAAAAGTAACAAGCATAGACGAAAAGTTTGTTTTGTAAAATGAAGAGAAAAAAAATCAAATAGTGTCTGAAGTCAGGTGAAGTCTTTGTGGCCACCATTGAAGTACACACCTGTGTAAAATTCTTCTATGTGCCTTGTCCCTTAAGGACGTAGTCAATCATGGCCCTTCACTTCTCCCTATCTCTTGTCGTTCTTAATAATATCATCTTCTCCAGTAAATTCCATTCAATACCGGCTCCGCCATCCATCTACTGAAGTCCATCAAGTATGTTTACTTTCCCTTGTCTCTCTCTTCCCTTCTATCAGTCTCATGAGCACCAGGTTCTCCAAGCCCTCCTTTTTCATTACATGTCCCAAAAACTTCAATTGTCTTTTCTTGATGCTATTGTTAAGTATCATTTTCCTTCTAGTGCTCATCCTCTCCAAAACCTTGTCATTGCTCGCGTGTTCTGTCCATGGTATTCTCAGCGTCCTTCTGTAGAACCACATTTTGTTTGCTTCAAGTCTTTCCTTCATCTTTGATGAAATTGTCCAGTATTTGCTGCCATATTGAAGGACAGACATCACATAACAATCCAGTCAGTCAGTTAAGTGCCATTTGTGATACATGCTTGGGTGATCATGTCTCGAAAGAGACATGACTGACTGGGCAGAAGATTATCCCTCAGTAGGTTGCCATTGCTTTCTGTGGTAGACTGGTTGCTGACCAAGGCTATAGAACCCAATCTGACCTGCTATTTAACCCAAAACTGGAAGGAAGAGACGGATTAATACCCTTTCCCAAGGGTATTTGCACATAAGTGAATACAATGGATTCAACTGGAATTCGAACTCGGCTCCCCGGCTTCTCGTTCCGAGCCGATATCCACTGTACCACAACGTACATCCATAACAATCCAGTACTCTCTTCATTTCCAGCAAAATTTTCTTATCTCTTAACACACTACTCATCTTCTGGAATGCATCCTTGGCTGTGCCAATGCGCCTTTGGATCTCCATATTGCACTTTCTGTCTTCTGTTAGAACACTTCCCAGGTATTGAAATTTCTGCACCTGTTTGATTTTCATATCACCAACTTGTAGTTGAAATTTTGGGGTCCCCCTTTTTTTACTGATTACCATGCATTCAGTTTTCTTGTAGTTTATTTTTAGACCTTTCTTTCCCCTTGTAAAATTACTTACCAATTATGTTATCAGCCTCTAATCAGAACATGACACTTCAAAGAATTTTCTTAACAATCCAAGGAAGCTAAATGTCTCAAACTGTTTACCTTTGAACAAGCAGTATAGCCCAGCGTTGCTCGGGTGTAATGAAAACTTTTATATATATATATTATCGATTTTCTGCACTATTGTAAGAACTGCAACCTTCTGAATATCGTTTCTTATGTCTTTGTCTATAAGTTAATCAAATTTGATTAAAATCGAACCACTCTTTCTATAACCTGATTTTTTTCGATTATCGATTTTCAATATTTATCGGAGGTAACTTGACACAAAACCTTAGCTAAGAACACTCGCAGACGCTTATAGTACAACTGTGTAAATTTTCAAGAAAATCGGTTCAGCCATTTCGGAGTCTATAGGTAACGGATACACACACACACAGACAAAGTTCCATTTATAAATAAGTTTAGATTAGATATATGTAAACCCTATATCCCTATGGTGAGTAATGAACTCTCTAACCTTTCTTTTAATTCTTTTTTTAATATTTTGTGTCAGATAATTTAATCTTTTTTATGGTCATTTCCTCTTCTTGACAATTTGTTAAAACTATAAATTTTAAGAATTCTGATTTATTTTCTTGAAACTAGCTACTGACACTACTTGAAGCATGTAAAATCAAAAATAAAATTGCTTATCCTGTTTTGTTAAAATTCCATATCATTATCATCCATTGAGTAAATCAACTAGTCATTTTAAACCCTAAGCCCTTCACCACCATAAATATAATTTAAGTCTACAACCCAGAAGCTAAACTCTCAGTAAGCTTGAATAATTTCATGGTACATATTAAAGTTGTGTGTGTGTGTGTGTGTGTGTGTGTTTTTTTTTTTTTTTTTTTTTTTTAGGATTCTTCTTAAAATGACTATAGTACCTTTAACTATAGACATAAGTAAATATCCTTCTTTTCAGTCAGTTAATTTCCATACGAGATACACATGTAGAGAACATTGACTATGCTTGCGAAATGGACTTATGCATAACAGAGCCCACCACATTTGAAAGAATTAGAAAGTCAAACAAATATTAAAAATAGCATAAAAAGGTCTCGTTTCTATTAATAAACATATTTATTTAACAAGAAGAAATGACATCAATTTTTGTTATTTATGAAATTGTTTTGAAAGTTCTCCATAAAGTTTTCCTTGTATATGTTTTTTAAAGCTTATGATGTTCTCACTTGTCAAATAGGCTTGATGAGTGAGAACATCATAACAGTGTCCTCATGAAACATCGAAGTTGGCATGAATCTGCTCAGTTAAAGTGACAAACTCTTTGCATTTTTATATATATATATATATATATATTTTTTTTTTTTTCATTTGTAAACGAGTTATATTATGCAACCCAGGTTTCTACCATCTACTGGTGTCTTCAGGCGATTTACAAATGAAAACACCCACAGATGGTAGAAACCTGGGTTGTGTATTATAACTTGTTTACAAATGAAAAATATTCAAAAGTTCTACAATATAATTTGTATTGAACACTTTATAATACAACTGTGTACTGGTCTAATTTAATTATGACCAAAAACTAAATAATTAAATAATTATATATAAATATAGAGTTGAATATATGGATCGAAATTTGACAAGATGAATAGAATAAGTAAAGAACAGATTGGAAAAAAGTGTCTTTAATTTAGCATGTTTCACTTTAACAAGCTTCTTCAGAGATTTTTTTAAAGACGAATGATTTAAAAAATCTTTTAAAAATCCACAGAGACAGTATGTTGATTGTGGTATGAAATCATGCCTCAATCAACATACTGTCTCTATGGAGTTTTAAAAGATTTTTAAAAACTTTTTAAAATCATTTGTCTTTTAAAAAATCTCTGAAGAAGCTTGTTAAAGTGAAACATGTTGGATTAAAGACATTTTTTCCTACTTGTTCTTTACTTATTCTATTTTCACACACACACACACACACACACATATATATATCCCTCCTGTCACATTTATGGGAGATAACCTGTGAGGAAACGGCTAATAATGCTCACAAATATTTTGAAGGCAGAGGTACACTTGTAATTGCATAAACATTTTGAGAATAAAACTTTTTCCATCAAGTTTGTGGCCTTTTTTCATTATGGTAGGTTCTTTTTTCAGTGAATTAGTCGAGTGAAATAATTTTTGTACAGTGGACCAGTTTATTTAAATGTCTTAAGGACAAATTACTTCACTCCAAGTTAACGGAAATAAATGAAAATGATTTAAACTATCACAATAGATCTGAAGATCAAAATTAAGTAAATTTTAAGATACTAGTGTATCCATGCCATCTAAAATTGTTGCACCTCCAAAAATGTGAAAGATATTTTTCGGTACACATACAGATGTAACCAGGATTAAAGCACTAGTCAACTTAGTCATTTAGGCACTGTAACATAAACAACGCACAAATGTAGTTTCAGTAAAATAACTAAACCAGTAAATTAGAATAAAGGATTCAATATTTGCTCAGTTAAACCCGATATCGAGAATCTAAAATTTTGATAAAATTGAGCCAATCTCTACCTACACCTCAGCCCATACTTAAACCAAATACGCTGCTAAAAAGATTACGAGTATGATTAATGATAGGTGCTTGCCGTTCCCACAACAAACTAATTGCCCTGATAAAGACCCGTGCTTTTTCTTTTATACAGCGCAAGTGTTATAAATATTTGTTATTGCTTGTTTTATAAACCCATGTTTGTGTTTATTCATGTTTCTATCATTAGTAGTGTCGCTACATTAGGGCTAATGAAACAAATCATAGTCATGACACCCTCTACAAAAATGATGACATTTATTTGAAAGTTTTAATAGTGAGAAGCAATGAAACAAAAGTCTTGAAATAATGTATTGAGATTCAATAAAGTGGGGATAAATAAATCCTGACTGCAATACAGGCCAGGGAATTGTTCCCTTTCTATTTTTTTTTTTAGATGTTCACTGGTATCTATAATTTGTTGATTACTCCTGACATTACATAAATGGCTTTTTGTTCATTATCGCTTCATGTTAAAAATTGAAAAACTTAATACAAATTATTTTGTTGCACTAAGTTATTAAAAATTTATTTTATTTTTATTTTATTTTATTTTTACATAAATAAAGTAAATCACATGTCCATTTTTGAAAGTATGGTCAACCATACATGGCATTTTTAGAAAACAAGAACGGTTACTATAGTAAATTTAAAGTCAACATTCCTAAAATTATTTTATGGAGAATATTTTCCAACATTTTTGAGATTACTGAGTACATAAGAATTATAGAAAAACGGTGCTCTTGTCATTTTCTTAAATTGTTTTAATAGATGAAGTCTTTGTAGAACAATCAATACCTCTTTAATCATGTAAAACATGGCGATATCAGTTAAAAAAACAGTTACTGTTTGTTTTAGAAATACATTTGTTATTTTCAACTTAAAGTAAATAATATTTGTTTCAAATCAGATTAATTGTACTTTAAATTAGCTAATATTCCTCAAATAATATACACATAATATATTTTATTTTTGGAAAATTTTTAATACGGAGAATTACTTTGCAATGGAAGACAACTAAAAAAAGGGTGCTAATCAGGTATTTTAGAAAAAAATCGATTCTAATCAATATAATTTCTGTTTGAAATACACCAGAGTATTTTGCTTACTGAAAATAGCAAATTTAATCATTTAACTTTCGATTAAAGCTAAAATGAAAGCTTGAAGAAAACTTATTTGTAAAAATTAATTTTAAAATGAATTTTAATAGGTAACGCGAATTGGTGAAGGTGTCTATAGAAAAATAAGCCTTGTCTTTCTGCTAAGTTGGTTTATCATTATTGATGTTACATTTAAATCTGTGAATAGACTATAAAACCCTGATTTTTTGCTTGTTTGTAATGATATTGTGGTACTCACATACACATCTTTACATTCACACATATTATATTTTGTGTTTTACACCTACGCATAACTACTGTCTGGCGTGTTTTCATTCTTGAAACACACTGTAATCATTTATCAATCACGTGTATCTTTCCCGCGCAGTTTGGTTTGGTATTTAACCAGTGGACACTTGTGATTCTGACAGTTGGGCCCCAGCTATTGGCTGGTGGTAAATGGATAATGTGCAGCAGTTTCCCAATTCAAGCGAGATCCCCTGCTATCTAATATGGCAGAGGGACATTGGTTTAACTCTTGCTCGCACACCTGCGTTAATTGCAGGTCGCAATTAGGCAGCAATTTATTTCTTTAACACACATGTGCACAATCACACAAACTCCAATTGGAACCTTCTTCAACTCAACAACAGTACGTACATTACATTCTTTCTTTCAGGAACTTTATTCAATTATTGATTTTCTCTTAATGTTTATTAACGTTACAAGGGAAACAACTTTTCCTTCATTATTTGCATGCTTTCAATCTTTGTAACCTATTGTTAATAATACATGTTTTAAATGTTATTAACTCCAGTCTCATTGTCTTATTTCCAATGCCATTTACACTGATCGAATCGTAATATGGTTGGGAAAGAAAAGTGAAAAACAATTGAACTGAATGCAGATATAAAAACAATAAATGAAGAATAAAATCAGTGTTTCAAATTGCTTTAGCTTTTTCTTGGCAACAGTGGGACAGAATTATCATATTTGTGTAAATAGGCACAACATTAGTCTTCAGTTTGACATTAAATTCACATGTAAAATAGAACATTTCTTTGTTTGTATAAAGAGAAATGGATTTTCAAATAAAAGCCTGTTAGTATTTGTCTATACTTCTGAGATAAGGTAGAATTTATGTTGTTTGGGCTGTTGTCCTCATCCTTATTGCCACGTTTATAATGCTAGGTCACAAAAATCTCATAAGCCAGCCAAACACAGAAATGAATGCAATATGGAAACCAGTAATACGGAGTGCTAGAGAAAATCATTAGCGTCAAAGATTGCAATATGAGCTGTGGTAAAAAAAATGGATTACTGAGACATTAAATTTATTAGTCCTAGAAATTCATACACTGATGTCCTCAAGGATGTTGGCTAGATCAAGTGACTTGACTAAGGACTCTGTATGCCATTCCATATATCTGTGGAAAAAAATATGAGAAACAGGTCACTCCCCTTAAGGTAAGGCTGCAAGAATATTGTAACGCAAGGGGAGATAGAAAAATCAGGTGCAGCTAACCATATATGGAGGGAGAAAGAGGTTTACTATGAGATGAAATTGAAATAATTAAGAACACCATTGGGAACTATGTAAACTTAATGAATCAGCACATAGGCTAGGCCACAAAAATCTCATAAGCCAGCCAAACACAGAAATGAATGCAATATGGGAACCAGTAATACACAATACTAGAGAAAATCATTAGCATCATAGATTGCAATATGAGATGTGGTAAAAAATGGTCACTGAGACATTAGGTTTATTAGTCCTAGAAATTTACACACTGATGTCCTCAAGAACACATGGCCTGGTGAAGATAGGTGAGGGTTAGTTCCAGTGACTTGACTAAAGTTGTGAGTTCATTACCAGGCTACAGCAGTTGTAAACAAATAATTTAGAAAGTTAAGTTAAAGGGAGATAACTACATGGCTACCAGAATTGGCATTGCACATGAAATAAAAGCTTTGGTTTGAAATTCCTAGCACCTGAAGGCGGCCAGAGCATTACATGGCCAAAGTGTCGTGAACATGGCAATTAAGTTGAAGACAACAGTTCAAACATTGTAAAAGTCTATTATTTTGATTAAAGATGAGATATCTTTAATATTTTTAGCTGCTTTTTATCATAACTTTATTCAGAGCAGATCAGAAATAAAGGATGATTTACTTCTGAGATTAAAACTCATGCCTCTTTTGCTTTAGGAAATCCTGATTGAAAACATTAGTTATTTGAGATGCTTTATTACAAACAGTGGTACAACTAGAATAGGAGTGGGGTCCAGCCAGGGTCATACTTTTATGGAGGTAGCAGTTTTGGGTCTGCTGTCTAAGCTTGTAGAGAAAAATAAGAAAAGTTACTTTGTTAAAAGTGATAAAAAAAAAAAATTAGGACCATCTTTATTTTAAAATAAAGATGGTCCTAATTTATTTTTTTATTTTATTTTTTTTTACACTTTTCTCTGTGTTGATTTTGTTTTTTGTTTAACTGTTCTTTTTAAAGTTGAAGAAGGAAATTACTGGAAAATAATTGAAACTTACCTGAAGTGAGCTGAATGTGTAATGCTTGTCATGCCAATGACATTTCCACTGAGCTTTTCTATGGGATATGACTTCATTGAATTTCTTTTAATGTGTTCCTCTTGAATTTATATTTAAATTAGGGTCATCAGGAGAGATAGTGCACCATTTCAGGGCCTTCCTCTCAACGGTTTCACTTGACACCCCCCCCCCCCCCCCCCCCCCCCCCCCCCCCCCCGCCCCCCCCCCCCCCATGTGAGGCCCCATTATAATGATATACAAGTGTGTTGTAGATATACTGCGAATTTAGATTTACGAAAAATTTCAGAAAATGGCAAACCTCGCATTCTGAAAATGCAATGTGAACCTCATTACGCAATTACGATCAATCATGTTATGCCGTCATGTTCTCTGAAACACTTCCACGGAATATTTCTTTTTTTCCATATCCACATAGAACTATTTTCAGCTACTTCTATTAGGCGTTTTATACTTTTGACCCTATTATGCTTTTTGATTCCAATTGAGCCCAGAAATTGATACAGAGTGCCAGCAATGAAACCCTTTGCTCCAATTTCCATGGTTCTAATAATTACATTATAACTCTTCTTTATCAGCTCTGATTTTAGATTTTCATATTTATTAGTTTTATAATTGTGGCTTTATTCCATCCTGGCTTTCATATGTTACTGTTAATTCAACCAGTATGATTTTGATAGAAGAACTATATCTGGTCACAGACCTTTACTTGATATTATTTTGGAGTAATCATTACGCCAACCAAGATTTTTTCTGGGTATAGCTTGACATTGGTTTGTTTGTTTAGAACTCACGTATATTTTCCCCTCTGCAACAAATTTCTGGGTTGAATTAGATGACTCAGACATCATATATTTTTTTATAATTCCGACCAGCTCATTTAAACCACAATTGTATCTCCATATGTATCTTCCATTGACAAGAGCTGTTTTACAGGAACTAAGAACATGTTCTAATGTTTGTGGATTTTCATTACACAGGGGACAATAGGATGGCCCTATTTCTTCCATTTAATAAGATTGTTATTAGATGGTAGCAGGTTATATGTGGAACGTATTAAAGTATGTTTAATATGTAGTTAAAATATACTAGTATATTTGAGTATGTGAAATTAATATCATAATGGTACACTCAATCTATATGGAAAGCAATTCATTTTTGTGGGGACAGCAAACACAAGGGCTGCCCTAGATGACACATACTCAATCTATGCTACTTATTACAAAATCTTAACTAATTTGCAGAAAACCAACACCAACTTTAGAGACCTATCACTTCATTTATTCCATGATTTCAGTTGGTGTCCTTGAAGGAAATTCTATCATCCATTTCGTTTTATATTAAAAATTCAAACATCTCTATTCTATCCAATACTAAAATACAAATAAAGAAAAACTGGTTATATCTGTTAAATGAATTATTTGTATTAGGTTGTTACAAAAATAATGGCCGATTTCAGAAACATAATTTTATTATTGAAAAATTAACTGTAGAAATATTGCAATTAGTCAAAATATGAGCCTTGAGCATCTATGCACTTCTGCTATCAATTCATTCGTTGTTGATAAAAAGTTATTGGCTGTGATGCAACAAAATCTTTGGAAGCTGATTCCACCTCTGGTTTAGACCTAAAAGTTTTACCATTTAAAAATGTGCTTAAAAAGTGGGTGAAAGATTAGGAGGATGTGGCAAACTCTCGTACACCAAATCTGTGAGTTTTTGCAATGTCATTCTTGCAGCATGCAGCCACACATTTGTTTTTTTGTTTTTTTTTAATCATATCACCCCGAGCGTGGCGGTAACGCCACTGAAGCGCAGGGGGGTATGTAGGAAGGAAAAGATTGGAAATGAGAAAGCCGGAAACCACATCCTAAACAAGGAACAAGGGATGAGCCTCTTCACCTGTTCAATAGACGTGGGTGGAGTGTGAACCAGACGATAGTTTAGGCTATCTACTCCAATTGGAAAAAAAGAAAACGGTGAAAAGATTGGAAAAGAGAAAGCCGGAAACCACATCCTGAACAAGGGGTGTTGGTAACAGTGAATTCAAGTGCAGCAGTGAGAGAGGTGCCATCCTTTGGTGTGATACTCATACTGTGAAAAGCTCTTTTCACCGTGTAATGAAAATTTAGTTAGGCTCCCAGTTATCTAAAAATCTTGAAAGGAACTTACTGTGATATGCAGTGTCATTGTTGATTAGGATTTCTGACAGTGGAGTCCTGATTCCAGTCACACTTAAGTTGCCTTCTGACCAATAACTTAAAGCTGGGTCAATCAACTGACATTCCTTACATATTCTGACCACTGCCTGCCACCTTTTGTGTTCTAGAGTGAACGTGTTTCACAAAATGCAAAGTCCACCTGATGTCAGGATGTTCCTTACAGATCTTACTTGGTCCAGAGAGATTTTGTCCACAATCAAAGGATATATAGATTGTGCTGGCTTGAGCTTCTTCTTGATCACATAATATTCATTGTAGTACTTTTGAGCTTATCTGCTTGATTCTGATTTGATGTCACGGTGCTCAATAACTTGTACTCTTGGATGAACTTTTTAAGAATACTTAGCAGTCTCTGGATGAGCATCCTACTTACCACCCTAGTATGTATTCTGACTTTACCACTGAGCATGTCGAATATCTACTGGTGCCCACATACAAAGTCCGTGAAGAGATGCAGTCCTATTGTGCTCCACTGTAATGATAAACTGATGCCCTTCAAGATAGCATCCAATTCTGCTATATGGATATATTCCACATCAATTACAGACAACAGCCAATACATGATCTCTACAATGCTTCCATCAACTTACGATGAAAACCCTGTGGTGAGAGAATTTACATTAACACACACAAGTTTTTCTGTACACCACTTGTCATGTGCAGGGTCACTATGGCCATTATGTCCTCAATCACATTCTTAAAGAAAACATCATTCACTTCATCATCCTAACCAGATGTGATCAACACAGTTCTTCATTTAACAAATGATGCAGCAACATGGCATTAACTGCACACTAGCTTTCCACACGACAAAAGACACAGAATTGTGTCATGACCTCAGGAACTGATGGAATGTCATTTCCATGCATCCATTTAAGAGAGTTGACATGCAAGCCTAAAACACAAATGCTGTCCTGTGACCACTTTGGATCTTTACAGGTCAGACAAGTGCTCTTTCATGTAGTTTGCAGAACTCATTTTCTCATCAATGCAGATGTCTATATATTACAACGTTGCCAACTGGCCCATTTTTTTGACAGCATGACATCCACACTGATTTTCATTATGGCTGGTGCAACACTCAACCCAAACCTTATTCATGTCAGGCAATATCTACTCCTTGAAGATCAGTTTGTAAGGGCCAAAAGGATTTGTGAATATGCACTTGTAGACAGACCTGCCATAGGTCAAGGATGATGAGATCAAACCTTTTTTTGGCACTACTCCCTCAGTTTCTGTGCACACCTGTTAGTATTGACTGACAGGTGTGCATCTAAGCACTGAATTTGCTTGCAATCTAATACTGCTTGCACTTTAATTTTTCTGCACCACTGCCATCAATGAGATTAGACCTTTCAAAGGACCAAGTTCCTTTTCAAGATAAAGTTGCAACCAACCATTATCCAGTCACTGTCACATCTGCAGTTTGCAGTCATATTCTGCCTTGATATTTTTTTCATACTGGGTACACGTGCATCCAATTCTGCAAATCCTTCTGACATTTGACCACTTTTGCGATAAGAACCAAATCTTCTTTTAATTCGATTCAACACAGAAATTGGGTTCTATTTTAATGGCTGTGCAATGAGCCATTCTGTGCTTGGGAAACCATCCATTGCCAAACTTTGTTATTTGGAGTCTGCCCAACTTTTTAATAGTGCAACAGGTCAAAACTCCATGACCAAAACCTCACTATCAAGGGGAGCTGTATTGTTCACATCAAGCTTTGTTTGTAACTCTGCTGCATTTCAGGGTGTTACTGTTTATGTTAACTATATTCCACTGGACTTCTACCGCCAGCATTGACAGGCTGACTTACTTTGAATGACTGAACAGCCAGTGTCTACTCATGCCACTCACTTGATTCTATTCATATAGATGAATAAAACAGCACCCCACTCACAATTTGCTTGGGGTTGAAAAGAGACAAGCATTTGTCCACATCCTCTTTTCCTGGAACACACTGAATCAATGTGGCCTAACTGATGACATTGGAAGCAACGTGTCACTTCTCGTTGAACCAGGCAGTCCTTGAGAAAGTGGTTGCATTAATAACATCGCATGCCCTCCCAACTTGTGAGATGCTAGCCACGACCATTTCCTCAGTCACTGACCCTTCATTATAACCCAGACTAATTCCAACAGTCAACTTGTAGCCATGTTTTTCATCTTGAAAGACATGCATAGTAGTTACTTGATGTATGCATGCTGACATTCCTGCTATAAATGCATATGCAAGTCCTGTTATCTTCTTCAAATTGGCTAGAAAAATGTCAACAGACTCATCCAAGTGCAGCTACTATTTGAGAAACTACTCATAGGCTAGGAAATAGCATGATGCAAAGGCAATCCACAAGGCCCGTTTTATCTGTTTAACATCTACTTTTTGCTCTGAAGACAGCAAATGCCACACCATTTAATCTGAGTTCACACAGATTGCGAACAAGTTCTGCCTTTTCTCGGGTATTAACATTAAACATCCTATCATAATTCTGAAATAGCTTTTAGCAGAATTTTGAGGATAAAATTCAATCCAGTAGTCACGCTTCAAGAAATCATCCTTCATGCGGTATAGCTACTCTTAGAACCCAGGTGCCAGCCACTTTCTTCACCTGTTTATATCTAGGTCGAGAAATCAGTGATTGATTATGATGTGGCCAAAAACTTGCAGGACATTATTATACATAAACTGAAGGTTACACGAACACTTTCTGGGTCTTCTGATATAAGATGCATGTGACACATAATTTGGTTTGATGAGGTAAGTCACCATTTTTTTTTTTTTTTTTTTTTTCGTGGAGCAGAATTAGACGACATTGATTCACTGATGCAGGTCTAATTTTTTTTACAGGTGTGCATGCATTTCAGTAAGTTGATTGTATTAATGTACTGATTGGCTTCTAGAAAGTTGTAGTGGATAACACCAATTGCAGACTACCAGACAGTCACTGTAATCTTTTGCTGATGCAACTTTGGTATTGGGAAATATTTGGGGAATTCATCACACTCAAGTCATTGATCTGATCTTTTACAGTTATTATAAAAGATCCACTTTTCATCACAAGTAACTATTCAGTCAAGAAAGGGTTCATTAGTGTTACGCAGAAAGAGCATGGAACACACTTCAAAACACTTGAGTTTTTACTTTTCATTGAGATCATGAGGAACCCATTTATCAAGCTTTTTCACTTTGCAAATGGTGTGAGACTGTTGCAGTGCTGACACCAAGCATCTGAGTCATTTCTGACACTTTGACATGGGTTTAACTCAACAACTGCTTGCAATTGTTTGTTGTCAAGACTGCCTTCTCTACCTTCTTCATCTTCAAGGTTCTCATCACCAGTACAGAATTTCTGGCACCACCTTTGTATCATCCAATCACTTGTAGACCCATCTCTCCATGCTCTGTTGATATTAGCAGAAGTTTGGGAGGCACTGTGCCCAAGTTTGAACTTATGCTACAAAAGAAAATGAAGATCATGTTTTGTCATGTTCAAAATTGAGGGCTTCTATGCTTCAAAAATATTTCTGTCTGAAAACAAGTTAAAAATTGTTAAAGAGCACACATTAAAATTCACTTGTACCATGAATACTATGTTAAAATGGCTTTTCAAAATACAATATTTCAAGTGGCCACTATTTTTGTAACAACTTAATATTTCCAAACATATTTACATTAATACAAAAAGGAGTAAAAATAGTCTTTAGTTGAATTAAGGTCTTTGGGTTGTTGATTCACAGAAAAAAGCTGTGGGTTAAAAAATATATCTTTAGTGGAAAATTTACTGATTGTGGCAGGAGATGATTTGTTTGAAATCACTTTACTGGCCATCAGTGAAGATTCACTGACTGTCCAAGCAGTTGTATCTGATTTGGTTGAAGTCACCAACACATTTTTTTCAGCATTCTCTGTGTGGGAAAGAAATGGTTAAATAGCCACGTCTTCATTTCAGCTTGGAGACAGCCATATACTGACTTGTTGAGGGTCAAAATCTGTAGGTTTTATAAGAAAGTTTTCCTGAAAATAAGCTTGAGAAAAATAGGGTTTTAGTTGGTTTAATATTTCATATAATGATAACTTCTAACCAACAGACACTTTGATTTAAACTGTGTATGTTGTATTGTGGGATCTTTTTAGCATGTTTGTAATATTGTATGTTATTGGGTAGAAAATAACTTTTAGGTGTGTTTGAATTTGGTATGTATGTGTTGGGCCGCTCTCCGCCTTTCCACTGAAATGAACTGTTCGAATCACTATATAAAATAGTAGTGATTATACTTTGAGGAAGGAAGTCGAGTGAGCGAGTCAGGTATTTCCAGTATTGCACCGGAAGTGTTCTACTAGTCAATCTATCACATCGCTACGACGATACTGTCTACTAATTACCTTCTTCTGTATTCTACTAATCCTCACCTCTTGTAAATACTTTTCTTTCCTGTCAATACACCTACTTTTATACTATTACGTTGTTTTGTATTATTTCACATAATTCTGTTATCCGACATAACAAGATGATTTTTTTCGAAAAATCATCATCGGCTTGTCATTGTTAGTGCACCCAATTGACGTATGTACGGTGCTTTAAATTCTCAGCAAACTTCAGTTCTTGTGTCAATTAAATTTGGTAAGCGTATAGAGACAAATTTTTATCAGCCCAAATGTGATAGTTCTTCTTATTAGTGAATCCATCAAGATGAAAATTGGCTTCATCACTAAAGATGTGTTTTGGGCGCTCTCCGCCTTTCCACCGAAATGGACTGTTCGAATCACTATATAAAATAGTAGTGATTATACCTCGAGTAAGGAAGTCGAGTGAGAGAGTTCATCAGGTATTTCCGGTATTGCACCGGAAGTGTTCTACTAATCAATCTATCACGTCTCTACGATGATACAGTATACTAATTACCTTGTTCTGTATTCTACTAATCCTCACCTCTTGTAAATACTTCTCTTTCCTGTCAATACACCTACTTTTATACTATTACGTTGTTTTGTATTATTTCGCATAATTCTGTTACCTGATGTAACAGTATGTGGGTAAGTAATTTGTGTTAGAAATAGGGTTTGTTTCCTCTTATCTTTTAATCTTAGTATGTCCTGAATCACTTTTTTTATCGTCTATACCCTATTTAGTTTTGATTTTACACTTTGAGAATTATTTGCAAAAGTATTTATTTTCCATTAGATAAAGCCTTGTCAATAGTTATTGTTTTGATATTAATGAGGGTGCAAAGCAGGAAAGAATATTTCCTGTTTATATTTCCTTATTCTAGGTATCAGTATATCTATCATCTAAACTTATTTATAAATGGAACTTTGTCTGTGTGTGTGTCTGTTACCTATAGACTCTGAAACGGCTGAACCAATTTTCTTGAAAATTTACACAGTTGTACTATAAGCATCTGTGAGTGTTCTTAGCTAGGTTTTGTGTTGAAGTACCCTCGATAAATATCGATAATCGAAAAAACCGGGTTATAGAAGGAGTGGTCCGATTTTAATCAAATTTGATACACTCATAGACAAAAACCTAAGAAATGATATTCAGAAGTTTCAAGGTTGCAGTTCTTACAATAGTGCAGAAAATTGATAATATATATATATATATATATATATATATATACATAAAAGCCAAGATGTTTGTGTGTGTGTCTGTTTATCTGCCTGTATGTCTGTATTTTTTCAGCCCTTTTATTTTAGTTTTTGCTTCGGGTTTGGCTCTAAGTAGGTATAATTGTAGTTCTTAGTCTCAGCCATGATACCATTTACTCAGAGGACTTATTTAGCCTTCAAAATTCAGTTTACGACGAAAAAAACTTATTTGACATCGATACCAGGAAATCAAAATTTGACTTACGTCCATTCATTTTTCTTTCAGTCTACGGTTTCGCTTTAACTGGAAACAACTATTACTTTTTAGTCTTTCGTGCCAACATCCAAAGCGTCTGAGCTCCAGGACCATGGATTAGTTTTAAAGCTTTCATTGCACCCGAGCAACGCCGGGCTATACTGCTAGTAAATCAATACTTTAATACAACTGATCGAACAGAATAGCTGAAAGAAAGGAATGACAAACTTATATTCTTCTCAAAGAGATTATACCGAGATATACATACTTGTCACTAATTTGTCCTTTGCAGAAAAATTATAACACCAAATAGTGTGAAGAGGTGAAAAATGAGTGTCACTTGAAGTATTTACTGAAGGGAAAAACAGGAAGGCTGTTGGTCTCTTTTGTGTACCTGGTGAGACTGGGTTCCTATGCTTTCTTAACTGCAATGTTCAGGCATGTCTTGCTTTTAGGCATGCTAAATAACCACTAATGTTTATTTCATAAATTGATGTCATCCACTAGCTGTCACATGATCTTTGTAACTTTATCTTTCCCATAGGGTGGTGATCCCCCTTGGCATCCTTATAATATCTATTTACTTTCATTTTAATTTTTATCACCTTTTCTTTTATTGCAACCTAGGTTGTCCCTCTATGGCCATGTGAGAGAGAGAGAGAGAGAGTAGGGACTGGAAATAAGGATAAGCTTTTGGTGAGGTCGTAATTTTTGACATCCACTGTGTGAGGTTACAAAACACTCGGATTAAAAGGGAGAATTTAATGTGGGATATCCTGTCCACAAAATAAAACATAAATTTCAAGAAAAGACAACGCAATAAGAAATGTTTGTATAAAATTAGAAAATAGTATATTTAACAACGTATACACAGAATAAACAATTTGTATTTTTTTTTTTGTATATTTTGTTTGATAGAAAAATATCTTTTAGAGTTAAGTGAATGTTGGTTGAACAAAAGTGTCTGTCTTGCTGTCTGTAATTCAACAGAGTAGTAGAAAAATGTTTGTTTGTTTCTTTTTTATGTGTCCATCGCTAAGTAGGTGGAAAAGGAAAGGGTTTCAATTTAAGGTGAAAAAGAGTGTGAGTGAGAAATAACCGGAGAGAGGGAAAAGGGTCAAATAGAGATAGTAGTAAGTAGCAAACTGCATGTGTGCAAAACGATTAATCAGTCTACTTAAGTAATAAACTCTGTGTTCCTTCTCCTTTCTGGCTGGCAAGAGATGTAAAAAGTTTTATAGGCAGTTGAAGATATCTTGTTGTTTTTCTTTCCTTTCTTCTTCTCGTTTGTATTGGTTGAGTTGGCAAGGACCTGTCTGTCAGTTCTCTGGCCTCTCTGATCTCTGAGCCTTTCTCACTTGACCAGTCACGGATGTGGTTAAGTAGTGGAATTCAGTCATGTGACCGACTCCCAGAGGCACCTTTTTTCTTTAGGTGTGAAAAAGCGTTTGACTGACGTTGTAATATGAATTTTCTATTTCTTATCCCAATTAGGATCCAGAATTTTTCTTTTCACACTGACTTGTAAAATTTGCCTAAGTTCGTTTTCTCCAAAATGCTTTTAGTCGTTTGGATCCGATTTTGCGGTTGTGCAATTTTACTCTGGGTTTTTCTAAAATGCTTTTAGTTGTTTGGATCCGATTTTGTGAGTGTGCAATTTTACTTTGTGTGTTTTAGTTAACTGTTAGATGATATAGGATTTGTATCCCTATAACTGTCACAGGGAATTGTGGCTGATTGCACCAATTAATTTAATTACAATAGGAACTTATTCATTATTTCAGAAAGGGACAAATCAACACTAGGACAACACAGCACCAGAAAAAAACATAACTTTTTAAAAAATTTCTTTTTAACTGAATAAAAGTAATTTATTTATGATTAAAACCTTAATTAATGAAACTATTATGGAGAATATGAACCATTTTTTTTTAATTATTTTTAATAAAGTAAATCATAAAGTAATTTATTTTTTAATAAAATAAATCAACATTCTAAAATATTTTTATAAAAAATAATTTCATGATTTACTTTATTAAAAACAAAACACTGGTTGAGATTTTAAATAATGCCTTTTTAAATGCCTTATTTGAAGAAAAATATTCACTAATTGAGGTTTTAATCCTTAATAAATTACTTTTATTCACTTATAAAAAAATAAAAAAAGTTGATTTTTGGTGCTGAGTAGTTCTGGTGCTCAGTCAGTCGTGTTGAGTTGTGCTGCACGCCCCTTTTATTTGTCATTATCAACTCACTGCTGCAGATCGAAGGCCCGAGAAAAGTTGTGATAAAAAGAAAGTAAAAAAAAGAATATAGTCACCAGTCAGAATAATTTTAGTTGTTGCTAATAAAAAAAAAATTCATATGTTTAAATATCATACTTGGTTGGATTGTTTTTTGTGGATTATTTGAAACCAGAGAATAATTTTTACAATATAAGAATTTATTTTGAGACAAAACGATTTGCTGATACAAGTCCTACTAGTTAACCTACAGCTGGTGGGTGTGAAGGTGGATTCATACCTTTTCCAAGAGTGTTTGTATGTAAATGACTATAATGAACCTGACTGGAATTGGAATTCAGTTCTCTGATTTCCAATTCCAAATCATTATCCATTAAACTACCCACACATCCAAGCTTACAGCACCTTGATATTCCCAAGTGGTTACACATCTAGATATTGACCAGGCTTGACATTGCTTAACTTTGGTGATTGTATGAGAACCAATGTTTCAAAGTGATATGGCCATAGGCTTCAAAATTGATGTGGATTCTTGAGAACATGTTATAAAGTATTATGGAGATCAATATCAAAATATTGATTCATGTTGTTGAAATCAATTGAGATATAAATAAAATCTGATTGATTGCAGCAGACAGTTGGGATTGATTCTATGATTTGTATGATGCCTTATTTGTGATTCTGTAATAAATGTAGAATTTTATTGTTAGTTTATGCTTTTTGGAAATGGAATTTTACATTTATATTGATGAAAAAGTTTACACATTCCTAAGATCTCCTCATCTCTTGTGTTTTCCTTCTGTTTTGCTTGGCCAACTCCTCCATGACGACTAGTGAAATGTTGTAGTAAGAGTAGTAAAGATGTGGATGCTGGTATGAAAGTATTTCAGAAATTCAAAAAGAATTGCTTTGTGGTTTTCTTGCATATTTGGAATTTCTGAAAGAGCTAAATATGGCAGCTTTATTGAGAGGGAGACAAAACTGTAAAAATGTCAGATTTTGGAAAATTGGGCTTCTTTCCCATGCATAGCATGGGTGGGAAATGTTGAAATCTTTTTTGACTTGTCTGCTGAAAAGTTCTTGGCTCAACAAAGAATTCTTTTTAAAGAACATTCTGATGTTTGATTAATTTAGACAGATTTTAGGAAATGGATTGGGCCAAGAATTATTCAGCACCCCCTTTATAAATATGATGTTTTTATAGTTTGAGAATGAGTTGTTCCAAAACTGCATTCTAATCTGTTCAAATAATCCTGTATATAATTTGGTCCAGATAACTTTCAAGACAAAATGAACTGGATGCTCGCATAGTGTTTATAGAGCCAAGTCTTATTTTTACCTCCATCCATTTTAATAAAGTGTGGTGGATCAGATAGTGGTTTCTCCTACAAAGGAGGATGTGGGTTCAATTCTAGCTAAGATTTCTCAAATATGCAGGCCAATATTCATAATACATTGTTTCAAGTAAAAATAAAAATTGGTCATCTATTTCAAACACGAGTATCTGCTATAATAACTTTTGTAGTAATAAAATGTTTTAAGGTAGGCTATATTTATGAGTGTCTTTTCCTTAAAATAGTTTTTCAGAATAATGAATTTCTCAAGTCCGCAAACTGTTATGCTTTCCAGTACTGATGGTGGTGGTAGTGGTGGGGGGGTTGGGGGGTTCCTTACTAATCTTTTGTTTAAAATGGTGTTGAACGTTAACTTCTTGATTGTTATTTTCTCTTCAAGTTACATGTGCTATCCATTTTAGTTGCTGCGGTTGTTGAAAGTCCTCAAGTGATGTAGTTTCTGTTATTTGTTTTGTTTAGTTTAGTTGTTTGTTTTACCAGCATATCTACCCTTTTGGGTCATTTAATGCTGAAGAATTTGTTTGGTTTTTGTTTACTGCTTGTTGATCTTTTGTGAGTCTATTGCTGTCGAGATTATAAGTAGAGGTGTTGTGATTTGATATGTGATGGTTATATGTTATCTTTTGCAACTAGATCTTGTTATATAATTTTGTTGCTTTTAATTCTAATTCTAAAAGGTCATTTGCGTCAGCTTTGTTGAAGATGTCTTTCAGATTGTTTTCTTGATAATATCTTAATTGCATTTGTTCAAGATCTATGTAACTTGTTAATGTTTCACTGTGTAGAGCTCCTGATATGGATTGCAAATTGGTGCCTCCACGCCATTTAGTAGGTGTGAATGGGTGACAGTGGTGTGGCCTATTTGAAGTCTAGTTATTACTACTTCTCTTCTTGATATTTTCCTATTGGAAATTTTAACTTCTATCCATTCTTTGAGGATGGGTTTAATTTTGTAGAGTTTGTTAATTTTGCAGTAGTTCCACAACACTTGCCATTTGGTTGTAATAAAGTTGTTGATTAGAGGTTTACTAGTATCATAGCCCGGCATTGTTTGTGCAACTCAGAACATTTTAATTTCTTCAGCGGGTGAAACAAATACGTTTAAATTCGCTGCAGACAATGAAAATATAATATATATATATATATATATATATATATAAAAGGCAATCTGTGAGTCTGTGTGTTACTGTTCCCTATGCACGCCTACATTTTTTAATATTTCTTTTGTTTCAAAATTACAGGGATATTCACATTTTTTTGTTGACCAAATTAATTTTTTAAAAGACGTCGTAATAAAAATTAAATATAAAGGCTAATTTATTTTTTTTATTTTTATTTTTTTTTAATAAAAAAGTATTTTAGTTGCGTTTGACATGTGTGATTTGATTTCTGTGATGTAATCTAGCAACCATCTTAGATGTTTTACAGAGCAAATGTAAACAATCTGTACCATTGGCCAAAAAGTGCGAAAGGGAAAATTGCTGAACTTATACTCAAAAAGTATGTGTCAACCTGGCTTCCCTGTAGATATGTGTCCCTAGAAAGTTTGAATAGCGTACCTTAAAAAATGTAGGCGTGCATAGGGAATAGTCACACACAGACTCACAGATTGCCTTTTATATATAAAGATAATCTGTGTGGGGTACTTTTATATCACTAATGTTGATGTTTAATGATTTTTTGGCTGCAATGTCTACTTATGTCTGTTAGATCTTTAAGATTCTGTAGTGCCAGTCAAGATGATGCAAAGAAGTTTTGCTAATATATTTGCACCTGCATTACATCTGAAAAATATGCACAGTAAAGAAATATTTCTTTTAATACTAAAATTTACCCAATGAGTCTTGAGGGACACTACAAGTTGAAGGTTATTATTGAGATGCTAATGATGAATAAAGTGTGTGATATGAATGAAAGAGGAAGTTGTAGGAATTGAACATTATGAAAATAAGCCCCATTTTAACAAAATTTAACACTACTGCAGTTTTGTATTACTACTTACAAAACTGCACAAAGAAGTTCTTTTTGAAATTTTGAGATTCTTTCATACTAGAATCCTTATTTTTATTATACTTCCCATTACATTTCGACCAGTCTACTCACCAGCCTTCACACACCAACCAAAGTAATAAAAAAAAACTAAGAAAACAAAAGAAAGAGGTAAATTTGTAATGCATAAATCAACTATTTTATGTTTCCTTTGAACTTGAAGAATTTCTCAGATGAAGAGTTATCATCATTTAGATGTGAACTATTGTCCTCATTGATTTTATTATCACAATGTTTCGGCTGTTTTTTTCTTGGCTTTTATCAGGTGAATTTCAAACTGAACACTTTATTTAATTTCTGGGGTAAGCAATAACTAAGCCAAGCACACACTGCCCAGCCCCAGGGGTTGAGCAGTACTAAAATAAGGGCTACTAGATTTCTTCCCCTATGTGCTGTGTCCCTTCAGGACATAGGCGATTATGGCCCTCCACATCTTCCTCTTCCTTCTATCTCTTAACACCCCTTCTCCCGTTTCTCCTCCCAAACTTTGCTCTGCCATCCATCTGCTCAAGTCCATCAAGTGTTGCTTTCTCTTCGCTCTTTTTCCCTCTATTCATCCGTTCTCTCATCATTTATCCATCACACCCAATGGTGCATAGTGCAGCAACTTTTTATTGCTGTTTCTGTAACAGACTGTTTTTTACGGGGCAGGGTTGTTAGCCCTGTACCCAACCTCCAAACCTGGAGGACTAGTAGACCATTCTTGGTCCTTACGTTTACAGCACCTGGTATTCCCAAATGGTCACCCATTTAAGTACTGACCAGACTCGATATTGCTTAACTTTGGTGATTGGACGGGAACCGGTGCATTCAACACGATATAGCTGTAGACTGTCCGTTCTCTAAGCCGTCCATTCTCATTATGTCCAAGAAACATTTTTTGCTGATGTTAAGTATCAGTTTCTTTTTTGTTTCCGTCCTCTTTAAAATTACTAGACTAGATATCCTTATACAGGGTGGGGCAGAGCAACTTGCTTATTTGAATTTGCCCCCCTGAAGTGATGGTTGCTCCAAGGATAGTGGGAAGGGGCTTACTCGAGAGTGCAGGATTTAAAGTTTGTTCCAGCAGGACGGTGCCACGGCACACACAGTGCGTATGTCAATAACAGTTTTGCAGCAGAACTTTCCAGGACACCTCATCACTTTGAGGGACGATCTGCATTGGCCAGCATGGTTCCCTGATTTATCACCCTGTGACTATTTTCCACGGGGCTACCTGAAGTCAATTGTTTACAACGATTGTCCTAACACCCTGGCTCACCTGAAGAACAATGTTCGTCAATCTGTCACCAACATACCCACTAATATGCTGGAAAGAGTTGACCAAAACTTCAGAGTACGATTAACCCAGTGTATTGAGCAAAATGGACACCATCTGACTGATATTATCTTTAAAGCTTGTAAAACATTAAATTTAAATGTCGTAATTGATGCTGTTTAAAGAATTACATGTATATCTGCATTACTTTTGTTTTATTTATTAGTCCAAATAAGCAAGTTGCTCTGCTCCACCCTGTATATGGGCAGTGAAATGGAACAATCTACCTCCATAGACTAAATAAAGTGTTCAGTTCAAAATTCCTTGGAGGTTACCTGGATCTGATAAATGCTGGAGAGAACAACTGCCTAAATGTTGTGATAACAACAACAAAAAATTAGGGCAAAAATCCACCTGTAAATTCTGTAATACTGTGTTACTTCTGAAGAAGTGAAAGAAGAATTAAAAATGGGTCCTGTATGACATCTTTGTGCTGTGTCCCTTCAGGATGTAGGCGATTATGACCCTCCACATCTCCCTATCCCTTGTTGCTCTGAATACTCCTTTTCCTTTTATCCCACTCAATCCCCACTTCACCATCTATCTGCTCAAATTCAAGTATGACATGTGTTACTTTCCCCTATCTCTCTTCTCCCTTCTGTCCGTCCCATGAGCATCAAACCCTCTTTTCTCATTCAGTCAGTTAAGTGCCATATGTGATGCACGCTTGGATGATCATGTCTCGAAAGTGACATGACTGACTGGGCATAAGATTATCCCGCAGTAGATTGCCATTGCTTTCTGTGGTAGACTAGTTGCCAGCCAAGGCTATAGAACCCAATTTGTCCTCTTATTTAACACATAGCTGGAGAGAGAAGTGATGGATTAATATTTTGAGAAGACTTGCTATCAGTCAGTTAAGTGCCAAACGTGATACATGCTTGGGTGATCATGTCTTGAAAGATGATTTTCTCACAGTAGGTTGCCATTACTTTCTGCGGTAAACTGGTTACCAACCAGTGCTAAAGAACGTAATCTGTCCTGCTATTTAACCCATAGCTGAAGGGAGAAGTGATGGATTAATATTTTTCCTAAGGGTATTTGCATGTAAATGAATGCAACAAATTCAACAGGAATTTGAACTCGGCTTCCCGATTTCTTGTTCTGTGCCCATATCCACTGCACCACAAATATCTCAAACTTCAGCTGTCTCTGTTAAGTATCAGTTTCCTTCTCCTGTCCATCCTTGCCAAAACCTTGTTGTTGCTCACATGTTTCATCTGTGCTATCCTCAGCATCCTTTTGTAGAACCACATATGACATACATGTCGAAAATTGTGCCTCTTTTTGATATTTAATGTGTAGATCATGAAAATATGTTGGTTGAGTTTTTTTTTCTTGTCACAGTCAATATAAAATGTAAATAAGAAAAATATTTCATGCTTTATAATGTCTCTAAGGCTTTTGACAGGGTTTGGCATGCTGGCCTTTTATGCAAGCTACGGGGTTACAGTATTACCAGACACTTGCTTGATCTGACCCAATCTTTTATAGATAACTGCATAATGAAGGTCGTCTTGAATGGGCATGCCTCCACATTCTACTGTACAAACGCTGGTGTCCCTCAGGGCTTTATCCTAGGTCTGACGCTCTTCCTTATTTTCATAAATGATCTCCCAGACGAGATCAAGAGCCAAGTAGGCATCTACGCAGATGTCACCACAATGTATTCCTGCATCAGTAAGAAACCCGGCGTGGCGGACAAACATAATCTTGCTGCTGATCTTGAAAGGGATCTAAATTCTGTGGTGAATTGGGGTAAGAAGTGGCTTGTAAGTTTCAATGCATCTAAGACCAAGCTGCTGTCTGTCAATCATCACAGGCAACCTCTTCTGCCTCTCATAAGCATGGACCAAGCGAGTCTCCCTGAGAGCAATATACTGCGCCTCCTCAGCCGTACCCTCTCTTTTGATCTCAAGTGGACCCACTACATTGAGTCCATAGCTAAATCCACTGCTAGGAAGGTTGGGTCACTGTGTCGGGTCAGGATGTTTTTCCCACCTGAATCCATTCTGCATATATATAAATCAACCATTCGTCCGTGAATGGAGGACTGCTGCCATATATGGTCAGGTGCCCCTGCTGTTCATCTCAGTGTTCTTGACAGGCTCCAAAAGAGAATCAGTAATGTGATAGGTACCAACTTGGTGCCTTGACTCCAGCCACTTCCCCACCGACGGGATGTGGCTTCCCTTTCTGTTCTATAAATACTTTCATGGTTTCATGGAACTTAAGTCACTGGTGCCTCTGCAACAGGTGTTTACTCGTGCAACCAGACTGGCAACTGGGTCTCACCCATTCACAGTGAGATCAGCCAAATGCAGACGACAATTCTACTCCTGCAGCTTCTTCTCTCGCACTTCTCGCCTGTGGAACTCGCTTCCATATTCTTGCTTTCCTAACGGCTACAACCTCCGGGAATTTAAATGCAATGTCAACACCCATCTCTTAACCACTTTTTGTTTTTTAGTTCTTTCTTCACCACCCTGTATATCCTTTCCTTTCTCTCCACCCTTGCAACTGTCATCACACCTGTATTCCCATCCTTTCTAACTGGTTCGTCTTTTTCTTCACTCTCTTCTATCTAATCTTTTTACTCTTATGTAGCCCCCTGCACATCAGTGGTGTTACCGCCTTGCTCGGGGTGATACGATTAAAAACAAATCTTTTTATAATTTATTTTACTTCTGTCACAATGAATTCAGGATTTAATGTTGATGGTTATTCTTCAGTGCTGACGGAGGGAAAGATGAGAATTAAAAGAATAAAAGAAATTTCAGGTCTTCAAGAATTACAGAGAAATATTTATAGTTTCCTCTTGTTTATCATCCGTGGATCACATTAAACAAGTTTAATTATCTCTGCTGTATAACAAGTGATCAGTGGCTAAATATATGTTTAGTCTCATTTGAAACTTTATCTCTTGGGTTTAAACAATAAATGTTGCTTGGTTGAGTAACTGCTATAGTATATTATGATTGGGTACAATTTTGAACAGTGATCACAGGTGGTGTGTGTGTGTGTGTGTATCTATTGTTATGAACCCTCATCTAATTTTTTTATTATAAAATCAACACTAAAGTTTATATTTTAGAAGTACTCTGAATGAGGAGCCAGTACTTTCAGAAAGGGTGAAAATGAAAACTAAAAGTGGAATTGACATTTAACGGCTCTTGATTCAACTTGCATGCATCCAAGTAAAGATTAGGTATCCTATGAAAAGTATACTTTCACCTTCGTGTTCATGTGATAGCATGATGATTAACCAGACACTATCCAGATATTAAAGAAAATTTGAACACGCTAAGATAGGCATAAAAAGAGAAAGGGACAGTGACCTCTTTTCACCCGCACATGTAAAGATCCATATTTGGAAGTCATGAGCCACAAAAATAAAGACCACCACCAGTTGGAACTCAAACTGAATGGATGTCTTTCTATGATTTGGTATAAATTTGGATGTGCAAAATTGACAGAAATCTAATAAATTTTCAGAGCTGAAAATATTCAGTAAAGTGTATGGTTGGGTCTTGAAGGCTGTCACAATTCGTTTAGTAAAATAAAGTAAGTTAAAGAAGTTGTTGGGTATTACCTATTTATTATACATTAATATTTTGAGATCAAAATCTCATCTTCAGAATGGCAGAAGAGCTTGCGTCCGTCCAAGTGAAGTAAAGTGTTGATTAAAAAAAAAAAGACTCCAACATGCTAAAAGCAGATAGAATGAAACAAAGAAAGATATTATCCTGAGAGCCAAGGAAAAATTCTCACTCAACCCCTGGACAAGACGAAAAGAAAGGAAACTAAAAAGAAATTCCTTTCACGGATAGATTTTCTACTCAGCAAGAAGAAGAGAAAAAGAGAAGATAAAAAAAAATTTTAAAAAAAAGCTAAAAGGAAATATCAAAGAAAATAAAAACATATAAGAGGCACGAAGAGAAAAAGGAAAAAGAAAGACTTTTTTAAATAACAGATAAGTCCTTTGTTCCTATGGCCAGTTTTGTCTTTACTCGTTTTGCCTTTTTGTTGTTTGTAACTTCATGCAAGTTTGACATTAAGTTGTTTGTGTATATAATATTTACTTTTCTGACAAGGTAATTCCCCACCCCCATTCTTTTGTCCACATAATATTTATTTTTACCTCATTGCTTTGTTTTGCCCTGTCTTTCATATTTTAAAATATTTAATCTGTTTGTACACTTCCAAAATAAATTGGTTATTTACTATCCCTATATGTTTGCCTTCTGTTGCTTAATCACCTACTGTATTTATAGCTTAAATGATTCTATTTATCTCGGCCATGTTTGATCAATCAAAAAAAGGACTATTGCGGAAAGAACTTGTGGTTCTATTTTATATATTAGTGTGCCTCCCACTATTGCCATGACAGTAGAAGAGGATGGTACATAATAATATATATATACACACACACACACACACACATGCAAATACTTATTCTGTAGTGGATAAGAAATGAAGAATTACAATCAACCTTCTTCACTTTAACAAAAATTTACAATGATGTGTGAAATCCTGTTTTTTCCCAAATAGAAAAAGGATTGACCATGTGCTTAAAGAAAAAGTTGAAATCAGATGCAACAAGTGTGAAAATCTGAATACTATAAAAGGCTCCAGTCAGACATCACAGACTCAGATGGGAGCAGCGAGAGGATAAAATGTAATGAGAGAAGCTTCAGGTCAACATTCGTCCTCTCACGTGCTGATTCCTTTTACTTTTTTTTTTCATCCAAAGACATTCCTACTGAATACATATATACATACATACATACATACGCATATACTCTTTCAACAATTACTACTATGAACATTTTCTACAAATCTTGATACCCACAACTTCATCATTGAACACAAACTCTACCCTTAACTTCTTAATAATGTTTCTAATTGAACATTAACTTCTACAACTTGTGTTATTCTTTCCTTTTAATAAATCTGTATTTTAATATGAAAAATGTATATCTTATTCTTATACTATTCCACACATGCCAACCTGCCGACAAACAACCTTTTGATGAAAACCTTCTGATAATTCTGATGATGATAATTCTGAATAAAACTTGTAAGCTGTAGGGAGTTCGATTAAGTTAGACACAAGGCCGAACCAAGAAACATTAACAGTCTCCATATAGCTGCAATTCAACCATGTTTAGCACTTCCCATATCTCAGATTCTGTATAATGTGTCCCTCACACACAGCCACTTCAGCCACCTTGTGATGGGGGTAAGTCAGCTAAATAAGTATTGAACTGATCAGGGCTTTGACTGGAGTCCCTGGTAACAGATCTTGAAAGTAATCTCAAAAAGCCTCACATATGCCTGCATTTGTAGTCATGGATCACTCATCTGGTAATATATGTTGATTGTACACATGGGTACAATAAATCCCACATAAGTAAAAACCCGTTTCAAAAAGAAAAAAAAGAAGTTTGGGTGATTTTAAAAAAAAATTAAAAATGTTAATTTTGGTGTAACTACAAAGAATTTATATCAGAAGAGATGTGAACAGAAAAGAAGTAAAGCAAAACCAAATTTTTTTTCAAAAAAATTAAAATAGGAAAAAAAGAGAATAAAATGACAAAAAAAAAACTTTAAAAAGAGTTTTAACTGAAAAGTTAGTAAACTTTGAAAGTAAACTGAAAAGTAAACAAAGACTGGAAAAAAAATGATCGTCTGGCAAAATTATGTTAACCTAGAAAGTCTGCCTAAAGTCAAGAAGGGAAAACTGAAAAATTGATTGAAAAGAAAAATTCAAACATTCAAAACAATAAAAACAATTTAACAAAAACATTTTATTTGGAATCTACTTCAGTAAAATCTGAATGTATTGATAAAAGTTCACTCAAAAACACCAACGGATTTATTACATTTGATCTTATCTCTTGTCACTATCTCATATGCTCTGTCACTGCTGACTTTGTCAATCTCTTGAAAGCAGCAGAAATGTGGTTCTACAGGAGGAGGATGCGGATATCTTGGACTGAGCATACAAGCAATGATGAGGTGTTGGAAAGAATGGCAACGAAAAAGAAATTAATACTGAGCATCAGGAAGAGACAACTGAAGTTCCTGGGACATGAAATAAGGAAGGACAGCTTGGAGGACCTGCTATTGACTGGCCAGATAGAAGGAAAAAGAGACAGAGGAAGGCAGCGGATAACATATTTGCAGGGCCTGATCAGGTGCATAACGGAATTTCTTTTTTTGAGATACGTACTATTTCAGGGACATTTTGTGACTATCTTTAATGAACATGAGGACATGATATCCTGTTCATTCTAAGGGCAGTCATCATTGACGTAACAAGTCTTCCCACTGTGCCATTGACGGGTACCATATTTGTGCTATATCATTTATGGCCACTGGTTTTGAGGGTTTATATTTTTAAAAAACCAGAAAAAATATTTAAAGTTAATATTAATACTTCGTAAGCAATTTTAATTTAATAAAAGGCATTAATCGTTCTAAAAAATAGACAAACAGTAAAACAAAATATTGATTTTAATTAATTTAAGATGTATTTAAAATATATGATATGTATATATCATGGATATATGAATGGAACAAAGTCTGACACGTATTCAGTTCCCTGTTTTGCTGTTCATTATATTGCATTCGGTAGTTGGATATCAATAACTTTTAACATGAGTGAGTAAATGAACAATGTAGACATAATAATAGAAAATGAAAATGTAAAAAAAAAACCTAAAATGAGTCACATATCCTGGCAGTCTCTCGTGGCATAGAGTTTTACTACTGTTTCTTTCTTTTCTCCATGTACCAGCAGATAATGGCTCACATACCGGCGATGGTACGCCTACCACGCTTTGAGTAGCACTGATCTAAAGAATAACAAAGAAAAGTGAGGTTGGTTGTGTTATGAGGATGCATTTATATATATATATATATATATATATATATATATATATATATATAAAATAATAATGTCTAAAAAGTTGTAGTAAGGGATTCTATTGAGTCCTACTTGTTATTACAAAAAAGTTTTAATTCATGAAGTAGTCGTAAAAATAAGGAAATTAGAAATAGAACATTTGGAAGGTACTAGAATGATCGAGAAAATTCCAGTAGATTTGAGAGAATTTGAAAGGTTCTAGAAATATGCAAATTAGGTGTTAGCCCCTATAAAAATAGGTTTGGGGCAGAGAGCAGTTAGTTGTTAACAGGATGTGCTGACATTATCAACTCCGGCTTTGATTCAAGGATTTATATTCAGCTGAAAGATTCTTATAGAAAAGTCTAACCAACTAAAACCTGAAAGAGAACCTCATATGGCTAAAATACATATTTTTGGCTCTTTCATTGACCAAACAAATAATTAGTCTTAATATACACACTTAAGAATTTCCAAAAAGTATAACACTTAACTTCCTTGCTAAATTAACTGGCTATTTTCTTAATAATGTTTCTAATTGCACATTAATTCCTACAACTTATGTTATTCTTTTCTTTTAATAAATTTCTATTTTAACAAAAAAAAATGTATATTTTTATTCTTACATTATTCCACACTTATTCACACACTCCAACCTGCTACCAACCAATGTTCTGATGATAAAGATGAAAACCTTCTGATAATTATAATGATGATAATTCTGGATAAAACTTGTAAGCTGTAAGGAGTTTGGTTAAGTCTGACACAAGGCCGAATCAAACAAACATTAACCATCTCCCAACAGCTTCATATCAACTCATCTCCTTAAATAAGGTATGTGTCTCACTCCAAAAGTGGGGAAAATATATTACTGGAATACTCAGTAAGGATCAAACTCACCCTAAATAATGGTCAACCAGATTAGCCTCACTAACCAGGGATGAAGACAAAAAACAAACAAGGTTGTGATGTTGTTTTATGATTTCTTTAATCTTTTAGGAGTTAATGTGCAATTAGAAACATTAAGAAGATAAGGGTAGAGTTCGTGTTCAATGATAAAATTATGAGCATCAAGATTTGTAGAAAATGTTCATAGTAGTAATTGTTGAAAGAGTATATATGTATGTACATATGTATGCATGTATTCAGTAGGAATGCCTTTGGATGGAGAAGAAGTAAAAGGTATCAGCACACGAGAAAGAAGAAAGAGGACCAAGGTGCGAGCTGACCTTACCTCCGAGTTGATTTGAATTTGAACTTACATTTTAGTTTTGTCTTTCTCGCTGCTCCCATCTGAGTCTCTGACTGACTGATGCTGATCAGGTCATTTATATAGTCCTTTTGAGTTTGGCACTGTATTGCTAAGTCCTCAAGTCTTGCAAGTCGCTCCCATTGGTCAGAAATCAATTTAACACCTACTTGCGAAATCTGGTTTTGACTTTTTCTTTAAGCACATGATCCTTTTTCTATTTGGGAAAAACTAGGACTTCACACATCATTGTGAATTTTTGTAAAAGTGAAGAAGTAGGTTGATTTTAATTCTTAATTTCTTATCCACTACAGTTACTTGTATATCAATGATAAAGAAGTAAACAAATTGGACCATCACAGCATCTCCCCATCAAAGTCAAACAGGGTTGAATTTAAAATGCATTTATGTTATAAACTCTAAAATAAAGTGTTTTTTTTACTGCTATGATTTGAAACAAATGTTACTTTAAATTTAAAATATTGCAGAAATGCATTTTTAACACAGCGGCAGGTGTTTATTTAAGGTAGTGATTCCCAAATATTGCGGTGTGGTGAAAGAGTTCAGCAGGTGAGGCAGAATGATTGAAAGACAAAAATATGATTTCAAAATTTAAAATATTATCATGGATTACTTATAATGGCATGCATGAGTTCTAGTATAAATAGTTATAGATAATAATTGACCAATTTTATCATTGTGATATTTTTGCATTATATTAAATATTATAGTAAATAGGGTCCACAAATTAGAGGAGAGAGTTATCAATGATAATGTGCAGTTATCTCCCTTTAACATCTCTGTATTTTTAATATTTAAATTAACTTTTTATTAAATTGGGTGAGGCATGAGTAAATTTTCATTGTAAAAATGCAGCCCAAAGAAAGTTTTGGAACCACTGATTTATGATATTGACAGCTTGACTGACAAATGGAAATTTATCTAATTTTTTTCTATGGTGAACATATCTGTAAAAATTACTTGAGGAATATAACCTTAGCACTATAATTTTTAACTACACAGTAATCTTAAAAATTTTTGTTTCATATGTTTGGTTCAAATCATAGCAGTAAAAATAAATCAAACATTTTTTTTTTGTTCACTGCATATATGAAGGAGTGCTACAAAATTCTTAGCCTGACTCACCTTCCAAAATTTGATCAAATGTCAGTTATTTTTCTTCAGGGTAAGGCTGCGGGACTTTCAGCATCCCATCAAGCCAATCATCAAAAGAAGGTTAGCATCACAAAGTAAAATATTCTTCATACTAAATTCTTTGTTACAAAGAAGGAATGGTCAGAAGTAAACATAGATATTACATGGAATACAATTTTAATTCAAAAAATAGATTCATTAAACATCTAGTGAGAGATGAACTCACTTATAGTGGCATGCTAATCACATATTTTTCGGGTGGGTACCTCTAGTCATGTTTTACTTTCTTCATTTGTATTATCATCTGAATCCCTTTCTGCATCAGAAATAAGAAAAAAATCCTTTCTGCATCAAAATAAAAATCTCATTGGAAGGCATATTTTCATTCAGTTACCATGTTGACCTCAGCTACGTGTGGCAGACTGTGTAATATGAGAAACGGAAGATAATGATGTTTTCTCTTGAAATTGAAGAACGTCAAGACATCCATTTGTATATACACTTATAAAATGAAGTATATCTTGAATCATATATAGTAGATTAAGGAAAAACTTTCACATATGAAAAGCTCTTGCTTGGGATGCATGCCACAAACTTGATAAGATCTGGAGCTCTAACCTTCCACATTCCTTAAAAGTTAGAACTTTTCAAGTATTGATTGAGTTGATCTATCTCTTGCTTATTTCAAGAAATGACTGGATGGAAGTTATATCAACCTGCTGAGAAAGATCCGAAACATCAACTGGAGATCATCTGCAGAGAGATCACATGATTATCTTTTGATTAAGTGAAAATGGCTGAAATTTGATCTCCACTGTCATTGAGTGCAGAATGAGATGATCTCATCCTTGCTCCTTCGGCATCCCTCTGCAAGTGTTGTGTCAAGAAATCTGACGTATCAACACCCAACTGCCTGAGACTCTAGGCTGGATAGGGGAGATCTGAGTATAACAATGCTTGACCGTGTTGTGTGAAGTGGGATGGTCAATGGATTTCTGACCAATCATAAATTGATCAGAGGATGATGATGATGATGATCTTCTTGGGCAGTTGTCATGGCATAATTTTTAGAAAGTTTTATTGACCATTTGTTAGGGTAGTGAGTTCAATCTTTGATTTCTGGTTTCTCAAGATTCCAGTCTAGTGTTCCATGAACACTTAGCTTAGAATTGAACATGTACTAGAAGTTTGATGAAAGCCAGTCTTTTGTCATAAAAAGAAAAAGAATTGGACTTCTTATAAGGTGTAGAGGCCTTGATGATGCTCATCCAATTGGCCTTGTGCCATACATGACCGAAGTCCCCACAATTTAAGGTATCAGAAGGTTGTTGAAAAAAATAAATAGAATTTTGTTAACTGAACACTATAACATATTTGTGAGAAGATGTTCTAAGTGCATAGTTGATAGTAGCAGAATGTAGGTAGAGAGTTGGAGAGAGTGGGTGTGAGTTAGTGTGTTAGGAAGTGTCTATTGACCTTACATTTAAACTCCTGGAGGTTGTAGCCGTCAGGGAAGCAAGCATGTGGAAGGGAATTCCACAGGTGGGAAGTGTGATGAAAGAAGCTGTTGGAGTAGAAATTGCGGTTACATTTCATCGGTTTCACTGTAAAAGGGTGGGACCTTGTTGCCAATCTAGTATCTCGTGCAAATTCACATCTGGGGGGCACCAGTGATTTAAGTTCGTCAGAGCAGAATCCATGAAAGTCTTTATAGAAGAGGCACAGGGAAGCCACGTCACGCCTGTGAGAGAGATACTGCAGGCGGTCAGCCAAGTCGGTATCAATCACATTACAGATTCTTTGCTGTATTTTGTCAAGAACCCCGAGGAGAGTAGAAGGGGCACCTGACCAGATGTGGCAGCAGTACTCAATACACGGGCAGATGGTGGATTTATATAATTGCAGGATAGATTCAGGCGGAAAGAATTTCCGGGCCCTGCACAGAGAGCCGACTTTCATAGCTGCGGATTTAGCAATGGATTCGACGTAGTCGCTCCACTTGAGGTCCACTGAGAGTGTCAGGCCAAGCAGGCGTAGTGATTTACTATCTGGGAGGCAAGCCTGTTCCATACTAATAGGAGGGAGGTGCGGTTGTCTGTGGTGGTTAATTGACAGCAGCTTCGTTTTGGAAGAATTGTATTTAATGAGCCATTTGTTACCCCAATCCACCACAGATTGGAGGTCCTTCTCAAGCTCGGCAGCGAGGGTTGCCTTGTCACCTACACCAGAATTTTGATCGAGGCGAGAGTAAACTGTGCTATCATTGGCGTACATGCCTACTTGTGATCTTATGGTATCGGGGAGATCATTGATATAGATTAGAAAGAGTGTAGGACCTAGGATAGAGCCTTGGGGTACACCCACATTTGTAGGGTAGTTCTGGGAGACATGTCCATTTAATACCACTTTCAGTGTGCGGTGAGAGAGGAATGACCGGATTAAGTCCAACAAAAGTCCAGTTATGCCATAGCTTCGCAGTTTCCGTAGAAGGCTGGCATGCCATACTCTGTCGAATGCTTTAGAAATATCCAAGGCGACAGTTTGGGCTTCACCATTCTTGTCGAGAGCCTGGTATATATACTCGGTGATGGTCGTTAGCATGTCAGCAGTGTACCTGGTGAAGCGGAAGCCATACTGTTTGTCCGAGAGGAGCCTGTGGGCTGTGAGATGCTGAATGACCTCGGCATTGATAATGGCTTTGAACACTTTGCCGAAGATCGGAAGAAGGCTGATGGGGCAGTAATTTGCGGGGTCCGATGGTTCACCAGTGTTCTTGAATATTGGAACCACAGAAGAAGACTTCCAACAGGCAGGAAAGCAGGAGGAAGATAGGCAGTGTGTATGTAAAAAGATTAAAAAGGTTGCTAATAAAAGTCTGTGTTCTTTTCCTTTTTTATGTCCAGAGAAAAAGTGAAATGGAAGGTCAGGCAATAAAGGAAATTGTACTTATCGAAGTCAGTTGAAGTACCTTGTTTTCTTTGACAACAAGATACTTGTGGGTGGGTGAAGATGAAGAAAGGAAAATTGGAAGGAGAGGTAGAGCAAATGTGTGATGTGCTCTTACATCTGGGTTGGCAAATTAAACTTTCTTCAGTCACATTGCGATGAGGTCCTTCAGATTCGCTCCCATGTTGGACTGACTGACCGGTCAAGAGACATGGTGTAAGTAGTGAAATTTATCACATGACTGGATCGAAACCACATACCCATTTTCTAGGTGTTAAGAAAAATTGACCATGGTCATAGATCAATTTGCTATTTCTATCCAATCAGAATCCAGAATTTTACTTTTCACACTGACTTGTGAAATTTGCCTTGGTCTGGGTTTTTCCAAAATGTTTTTAGTTGTTTGGATCCAATTTTGCAGGTGTGTAATTTTACTGTTTTTGAGTTGTTAGATGATATAGGATTTGTATCCTATAAAGGAACATCTCAGATGACGTCTTGATCTACAAACCCCAGACAATACTGACAGATGATAAAGCCTACACAAAGGACAATTTATATAAAGAGAGGAAGATGGAAAAATTTAAAGTATTTATGTCTACTATAAAAGTATTATTCCAATCAAAATGATCATTTGGTTGACCAAAGATTAGTATTGGAAATTTTTTAATCTTTTTTGCAGTGAAAAACACATGGAAATTCTTGCAAAAATCAAATAACTGTTGGATTTTAATTAAAATTTCAGTATTTATTTACAAATGATCGAATTATTTTAGAAATGGTTCTTTCCCCCACTTTTTTTCTTCTTAAGAAAATCATGGTAAAACCATTTTTTTTTTTTTTTTTTTTTACATTTGTTATGCACTCTCTTATTTAATGAAAGTTCAAGTTTTTGTACCACTTAATGTTTATATTAGTTATAAGCAGAAGTTCTTGGAGAATTTAAATCAATTTTGTTTTGTAAAAGAGGAACCCCAGTTACCAAAAATCTGCTCTAAATTGTAAAATTAAACTAAAAGATTTTTTAATTAGGAAAACTTTTGTTTTATGAATAAGATATATTATTCATACTATTGTATATATGCATACTATTGTCATATTGTATATATGCATACTATTATATATATTATGCATACTATTGTCTTAAAAAAAATTCTTTTTTGATAAATAATGAATTTTTTCAAGAATTGCTTTTCTTTTTTATAAAATTTTGATTAGAATAATTTATGTTTTAAATAGTTCCAATTTTTGTATATTAATACAGAAATTGTACTGGTTAGGTTATATTGTTATTTAGTAAAACCTGTTTACTAACCATAAATCGTAAAGCATATTACAATTCATCAATCCCCCTTCCCAATAATTTAATATGCTTATTTTGTTGATATGGACAACTATACACAGCATTATCAGAAAATAAGAGCAATAATTATAGTAAGTTTAAAGTCAAACTATCTAAAATTCAATAAAACATCAGATTTTACAGAGAATATTTTCTTAAATTTTTAAAATTACTGAGCAGTTAAAAATTAGACAAAAAGGTGCTCATATTATATTCCTCAAGTAAGTTTTACAGATATGTCCACCATAGAAAAAAGTTAGATAAATTACTGTCTCTATCAAGCTGTCAACACCTTGAATAAGCATCTACCGCTGTGTTAAAAAATGCATTTCTACAATATTTTAAACATAAAATATTTATCAAAACAATGTCTATTTTTCATTTGCTAGCCAGTTTTCATATTTTTTTGCTGTTTCATAAAAATACATTTCTTCACGAAATTATTCACCAGCTCAGATAATCTAATTAAACTATAAATTGGTTCATATTCTGTTTCAGAAAAAAATTTTTAATAAAGAGACTTACATTGTGATGGAAGATGGTTAAAATCAGTGATTAGAAAAAATTTAAATAACTCCTTTCAGTTAATCTAAATTAGTTTTGAAATTCATTAAAGTATTTTGCTTCTAGGAAATATTAAATTTAATCTGTTAGCATCTGAATTAAAACTAAAGTGAAATCATCAAGAAAGATTTTGCATTTTTAAAATTCACTTTAAACCTGAGCTATTGCTTTTCTGTGGAGGTACCTAAAAAAGATTACAACAAAATTACTGAAGAAAATTTTAAAAATTTTGAATAATTTAAATGTTCACTTTGAACTTAGATCTTTTTATTTCAAAGATAACAGCCTAAAATTGATTTGTAGAAAAAGAAATAATTTTAAATATTTTAATAAGGTATTTAACATTTTAAGACATTTTAAAATATTGTTATAGTGGGTATATCTTATTTTCTTATTTCTTTTTAGTTGTAGTAAGATTCCGTAGCAGGTTAACGGAATTTAGCTTTGTGAGAAGATAGTTCACTATAATTCATAAAATAATTATAAATTCAAGAAAGGCAATTAGAGTACAAAATAACATTTATATATATATATATATATATATATATATATATATAGCAATTATGTTTTACAATTAAAACAATACCTAAAATAAAGGTCCAACGGAAGTTAGAGCGAGTTCATGGCAAGATAATAAGCTGAAAGAGATAAAAGAATGTTCATGGAAGATATAAGGTAAAAGGCTTAGTAGTGTGATTAATGTTCATTTTCAAGTTGCCGATTCTCAGGTCAGTGAGTCAGTAAGTACTTGAGGAATGTCTTTGAAGAGGTCGATAAATAATTTTGAGAATAGGGAGAAAGAAAGAGGTCAGAATAGTAGCCGCTCGACTTAAGTCAAGGGGATATCAATTACATTGTTTTCCTCAAGTCCTGACTGTCTGAAGAAGCTTTTGTGTCTTTGCTTTTTATATCGGCATTTTGGATCAAAATGCAGCTAGTTTCGAATTTCATCCTTGTATTTGATTCTGGGCTTCCCATTGGCTGGTAAATAAAATTTGCGAAGGCTCGTGAAATGGTAATTTGATATTTGATTAATTTTTATTTTTCAACCAGAAGATCTGCTGAATCCACTAGCGTGGAAATGATTTTTATTCATTAGCTTTCTGGTCGGCATAGAGCCAACATCCGGTTTGCTCGCTTTTGCTCAGTTGGTATCACCACATTGTCACAGTTACCAAACTTGCATTCTTGACGACAAATGAAAACAAGAACAAATGTAAAAATATCTTAAAAATACAGTATTTGTATTGTTTCAAATAAATTAGTAAAATTAAGGAATAACTGATGGTATTTTCTGAAAATTTATACATATTTTTTTACTTAAAGCGTTATTACATGTAACCATATGTTAATGCTTGAATTAAATGTTACATTTTTCAAAATTCTATGTAAATATCATTAATAGTTACAATATCTCATCTCAGAAATATAGACAGATGCTGTAATTCTGTTTAAATCTTTGATTTGTGATGTGAATCAGATTTCTTGACTGTAATTTTTATTGAGCATTTGACATATGGTCTTTTTGTTAATCAACTGTTTAATTGTGACCATAAATATTTTTCTTTTTTTTCTTCAGATTTTTCATCTTTTCCCTTTTTAACCTTTAAATGGTTGGATTTGACCCCCACAGAAAACGTAACTTGGGATATTCTGACTATGCCATTGCTGGGGCCATTTCTGGAGGTATATCCAGAGTTCTGTTGCAGCCTTTGGATGTTATCAAGATCAGATTGCAGGTAAGGCTTCTGGAAATTTCTTTTTATTCAATTGTTTTGTATATTTGGCTTCAGGATTCATAAAAACGAGGTCTTTCTGAAAAATCATCTGTCTGTAACAAGAATACTTTTGTAGAAAACACTTGTCTCCTGATATTATTTTTCTGGTACCAACCTTTGCAGACTTGAATGTGAGTCCAGGTAATAAATGAATAACACAAAACAATATAAAATAAATGACAATGCATGTATAAACAAAAGTATTACAATTATAATAAGAGAAAACATTTAAAGACTAGTTTCATAAAGCATTTAAGTTAGAGGATGTGTGTTTGTGAGTGTGAAATTTGTGTAGGCCTATGGGATAGACGGATGTGCATTGTGGTACAGTGGATATCGGCTCGGAACGAGAAGCCAGGGAGCCGAGTTCAAATTCCAGTTGAATCCATTGTATTCACTTACACGCAAATACCCTTGGGAAAGGTATTAATCCGCCTCTTCCTTCCAGTTATGGGTTAAATAGCAGAACAGATTGGGTTCTATAGCCTTGGCTGGCAACCAGTCTACTGCAGAAAGCAATGGCAACCTACTGCGGGATAATCTTCTGCCCAGTCAGTCATGTCTTTTTCGAGACATGATAGCCCAAGCTTGTATCACGTATGGCACTTAACTGACTGATGGGATAGACACATGTGTGAAAGAGCACAAAAGGTCACTAGAGCAAAGTAATTCATTGAATATGAATGTGCTCTAGTATGGGACACTTTTAGACATGTGTGAATACATCTTATAGCCAGAATTGTAAAAGAGGAAAACAAGCTAGCAAGCAAGTGATAATATCATTGCCTATTTATAGGCTTAAAGAGCATTCCCAGAAAAGTTTTTTTTTTTTTTTTCTTTTTTTTTTTAGGAAAGTCAAATGGGATAACCCACATGTCTAACCTGCTTTCCATAATTAGTATTTCATTGAGTAAATATCAGAATACTAATTTTGGAAAGTTAGTTTGGGCTGTCAATTTTTTAGAATTTGCTCTGTGTGTGTGTGTGTGGGGGGGGGGTTGCTTGTGGGGATACAATTTATAAAAATATATAATTTTATGTATTTTTTTTAATCATATCACCCCAAGCAAGGTGGTAATGCCACTGATGTGCAGGAGGCTACATAAGAATTAAAAAAAATTAGATAGGAGGAGAGTAAAGAGAAAGACGAACCAGTTAAGGACGGGAAAAGAGGTGTGATGACAGTTGCAAAGGTGGAGAGAAAGAAAAAGATATACAGGATGGTGTAGAACGAACTAGAGTCAAGTGGTTAAGAGATGGGTATTGACATTGCATTTAAATTCCTGGAGGTTGTAGCCATCAGGAAAGTAAGAATGTGGAAGCGAGTTCCACAGGCGAGAATTGCGGAAAAAAATAGCTGATGGAGTAGAATTGTCGTCTGCATTCGGTTGATCTAACTGTGAATGGGTGGGACCTAGTTGCCAGTTTGGTTGCACGAGTAAACACCTTTTGCAGGGGCACCAGTGATTTAAGTTTGTTGGAGCAGAAGCCATGAAAATATTTATAGAACAGACAGACGAAAGCCACATCCTGTCGGTGGGAATATAACCATAATCTATTTATACTAATACATTTTTTTTCTGTAATTTTACTGGCTATAAAGTGAATAATTTTTTATTTTGTTATTTTAATAAATAATATATAATTATTATTTTACATTCTATGATTTTTAAGTACACAGTATGGATTGAAAATTGGAAATAAAACAAACAGAAAAAGAGTTTCCCATGATGAGATTTGAACTCATATCATCTATCCTTGTGAGTGTTTCTGATATGGATGACACCTTACACATTTAACTTTGGATATCCAACAGGTGAAATTGAAATTTACTTTTATAACTGCATTCTTCCCTATCTGAATTTTTCTATACCATATTATTTGTTTATCCTGAATATAGATTTGATAGTTTTGTGTTTGAATAAAATGAAGAATTATCATTTATTTTTACTATTTTTAACATTACAAGCAGTTTATAAGAAAAAAAAGATATACTTTACTCTATAAAGTAATTTACTTGTATGAATTTTTTGTATTGGCAGAAGAAAGTAGTTCTACTTGGACAGTGATTATACTGAAACTACTTTTCATGTCAGTTACTATAAGTTTTTTATTTAATGGTAGTTTTTCCTTGTAGGGATAAGAAAAGAATTAAAATCAACTCTCTTCTTCACTTTTAACAAAAACTCATAAGGATGTGAAATTCTGTTTTTTTTCCAAATAGAAAAAGGTTAACCATGTGTGTGAAACCAGATTTTGCAAGTAGGTGTTAAAATGATTTTTGACCAATGGGAGTGACTTGCAAGACCAAAAAGGACTTCATGAGTAAGTGTGAAAAAAAATCTAGATTACAATAAAAGGACTTCATCAGTGCCAGTCAGTCAGATGGGAGCTGTGAGACGAAACATCTAAAAATGTAACTTCAAATTCAAGCAACTCAGACATTGTTCTTTTCCTCATTTTCCTTATCTCTTTCAATAATTACTACTAAGAACATTTTGTAGGAACTCTTGACACCCTTAACTCAACTTTATCATTGAACATGAACTGTACCCTTAATAATGTTTCTAATTGAACATTAACTTCTACAACTTGTGTTCTTTCCTTTTAATAAATTTCTATTTTAAAATGCAAAATGTATTTTATTCTTACACAATTTCACATATTCCAACCTGCCGACAACCAACCTTCTGATAATAATTCTGATGATGATAATTCTGAATAAAACTTGTAAGCTGTAGGGAGTTCGGTTAAGTCTGACACAAGGCCGAATCAAAGAAACATTAACCAAGCTTCCCTACATTACATCCTATTAAGGGAACACAATTACAGAAATAAATGAAATCTCCAGCAGTGGTGAGATACCAGAAGACCTAGACAGATCAATTTTCATAGCACTGTTTAAAAAGCCAGGTGCAAAGGAATGGGAACTCCCCCGAACAATTAGCTTAATGAGTCACAAAACTTATCCAAATTCTGATAAAAATAGTGCGCAGTTCTGGGTATGATGGTAAACTGCATCCGGCAGCAAGGCCTCTAATTGGGAGGTTGTGAGGAGCATGGAACCACCTCTTAATTGCTGTTGTTCCCAGGTCTACTCTGACCCGGAGTGGTAGCACCTGTTAGGGTCCCAGCTATGGGCAAATAGTTAACTCCTGCCAAAGTGGGGTCAAAACACTGTGAAAGTATAAAAATAAACTTTTATAGAAATATATATATATATATATACATTTTTGAAGAAAAAAAGTTATTACCATGACAAATTTTTGACGGAAAAAAATTATTCTCAGCAAAAGATTTTTGAATACAAAACTAGAAGACATTTTCAGTTTTCTAAAATAAAGAAGAATAAAAACAGAAAATTTTTATTAAAATCTGACTACATCAACTTTTACACTATAACCAACCAATATATAAAAAAAAATACCTTAAACCCCGCCTTTTTGGCATTAAATAACCCATAGAGGTTGATATGCCACTAAACAAAATTCAAACTCAATAGAGTGCGGATTAGAGTTAGGCCAGAGATAGGACAAGAACAGTGTGGTTTCGTCAAGAACAATGGAAAAAGGAATGCGATATTTATACTCAGTATGTTATCGGAAAGAGGAATACAAATGCAGAGGGATGTGTATCTGTGTTTTATAGACTACACAAAAGCATTCGACAAAGTACACCACAAAGACTTGATAGAAATATTTGGCAACCTTGACATATTCAGGAAAGACATTAGAATAATCAAGAACCTGTACTGGCAGGAAACTGCAAACATACAGACAGGAAATGAGTTCATCAGATATACAAAGATAGAAAGAGGTTTAAGACAAGAATGTGTCTTCTCACCAGATCTATTCAACCTATACAGCAAGGCAATTCTGAGAGAACTAAGTCCTGCCAATATTTGTCATTGACAGCCACGCTATAAGATACACAGATGATATAGATGATACAGTGCTGATAGTAGACATGGAAAGGAAACCACAAGACCTCCTACATAAGGTAGCTAAAGATAGCAGAAAGAAAGGACTACATATAAACAACTAGAAATCTGAATGCATGGTCATCAGTAAAAAAAGAAGCCCAAAATGCCAGGTGAGGGATACTAAAATCAAACAGGTACAGAAAATTAAATACCTGGGAAGTGTTCTAACGAAGGACACAAAGTTCAACACTGAGATTCATAGGTGCATTGGCATGGCCAGTCTACGGCTATATTGTGTTCAATACACCAGTTCCTGTCCGATCACCGAAGTTAAGCAACATCGAGCCTGGTCAGTACTTAAATGGGTGACCATTTGGGAATACCAGGTGCTATAAGCATAAGGACCAAGAATGGTCCACCGGTCCTCCAGGTTTGGGGGTTGGGTGCAGGGCTAACAACTCTGCCCCGTAAAAAACAGATTGTTATAGAAACAGCAACAAAAAGTTACTGCCCTATGCACCATCTGGGTGTGGCGGATAAATGATGATGATTGGCATGGCCAAGGATGTATTCCAAAAGCTGGGTAGTCTGTTGAGGGACAGGAAAGCTGGGTAGTCTGTTGAGGGACAGGAAAGCTGGGTAGTCTGTTGAGGGACAGGAAAGCTGGGTAGTCTGTTGAGGGACAGGAAAGCTGGGTAGTCTGTTGAGGGACAGGAAAATTTTGTTGGGAACAAAGAGTACTGGAATATCTGTCCTTCAATATGGCAGTGAATACTGGGCAATATCATCAAAGATGAAGGAAAAACTCAAAGCAACCAAAATGTGGTTCTACAAAAGGATGCTGAGGATACCGTGGAATGAACATGTTGGTTTTGGAGAGGATGGAAATGAAAAGGAAACTGGTATTTAAGATCAGGAAAAGACATCTAAAGTTTCTGGGACTTTTAATGAGGAAGGAGGACTTGGAGAATCTGATACTCACTGGCCAGATAGTGGGGAAGAGAGACAGGGAAAAAACACCTGACATACTTGGTGAGCTTGAGCAAATGGATGGCAGAGTGGGATTTGGGAGGAGTAACAAGAGAAAAGTTGTTAAGAGCTACAAAGGGTAGAGGTGTGGAAGGCCGTGATCGCGTACATCCTGAAGGGATATGGCACATAGAAGTGACAGTGTAAATGTCTATTAAATGTGTTCATGTTTGTATAGTAGACATTTGTTAAACTTAACCAACCAGAGATCTGTTGAACATTTTTTTTTTTTTTTTTTTTTAATCATGTCACCTCAAGCAAGGCAGTCCACTGCCACTATAGCACAGGGGGTTACATAGAGTGATTGGGTATAGGAAATGTCAGAGGGAGGGTGATAGACGAATTAGGAGGTACGTAGGGAGAGTGTTGGAGGGAATGGGTGCGGGTTAGTGTGTTGGGAGGTGTCTATTGACCTTACATTTAAACTCCTGGAGGTTGTAGCCATCAGGGAAGCAATCATGCGGAAGGGAATTCCACAGGCGGGAAGTACGAGAAAAGCCTATGAATTTATGTCATTTAGATAAGCAACACTTTGAAACAAGGACAAAAATACGGTTTACAAAGTACAAAATACATTTATTGATATGCAAAACTTGTGTCTGTGGTGTTGGACTGACGTGTGTGAGAATATAGAATTTTAGAAAAAAGGTTGGTGCTAGCGATGGGAGACAACCAAACCCAGACCCTAGTCAACCCAACCCCTGCTAGATGCAGAACTCCATATAAGCTGAAATTTTTTGACAGTAGACATAGAGAAGAGACACGCACATTCCACACACTGCTGCTACTGAAATCCACATTGTTTGCTGAGACTTTTCCGAACAACATCTTGTGTCAGCCCTGAAAACGAGAACTTATAAATTTAAGTTACTGCTAACACAAGCTGTAGACTTCAAATGGTATCCAGTGTCATTTGATTATAACAATAAGTGGGAAAGTATTTACATTATTTGGACTATTGTTCTCATCTTTGTTGCCATTTGTACAATGTTTCGGCCATTGTATGCTCCGGCCTTCTTCAGGTGCTAGGAATTTTGAACCAAACCCTTTATTACAATCATTGGGCCATGTGGATATAGAGGTTGGTTTGTTCCTGTGACTTGACCAAAAGAGTTGTGAGTTCAATACCAGGCTACAGCAGTGGTGAACAAGTAACTTGCAGGGTTAGAGGAAGATAACTCATGACTTCCAATTGAGGCTTTATGCAAGGAATGAGGATGATACACCCCAGTGATTGTAATAAAGGGTTTGGTTCAAAATTCCTAGCGCCTGAAAAGGCTGGAGCGTACAACGGCCAAAATGTACAAGTGGCAACAAAGATAGGACAATAGTCCAAATAAGGTAAATACTACCTCATCTCAGAAATATAGACAAATAATGAGTGGGAAAGGTTAAAACCACTGTATACAGCAAATCATAGCTAAAACAAATACTTCTTACATTTTTTTTAAATTGAGTTAATTCTTTATTCCAAACTATTCTTTTTTTTGTGTAGCTCTTAACTGTTGAACTGCCTTCAATTGAGTTTGCTTTGTTAGTGATCTCCTCCGTCTCTAAGATCAAAAAACACGACATGGCAGAAGAGCAAATGGCCTTGAACAGACAAACACCAAAACCGTGCCTACCATCACGATACCAGTGACAAACGATCCATGCGTTAATGAGGAAGGAGTCAGCTAGATGGTAACCATGGTGGTCTGAAGGAATTTCTAGATCACTGCAGGGCATAGGGCTTCATTATTTGTTATCTGTTATATAGAAATAAAGTGTTGCTGCTAACACTTGATTTTGAATACGTATCACCAGAGAGCAAGCTGCAGGGATCATGCGATGTGTAAAAACTATATATATATATATATATATATATATATATATATATATAGTCATCCACAGACAGATCTGTTTCGCTGTATCACAGCTCATCAGTATGGTTAGACTCCAATTGCTTTTAACCCAGGATTGAAACCCGACTGCATTGGCGTCAGTCGGCAATTCTACCTCTGAGCTATGAGTGTTCGATAGAAGAAGGCAGACTTTTTAGCATGTATATTGTCGTTATACCCGCCCAATAGCCAGAGTGCTCTAATCCATTACTGAATGAGCAATGTGTACATGCCAGAGTAGCTACTGTTTTTCCAAAGTCTACCATTCTTCCAGTGTGCTCAATCAGGGTCTGAGAGCGTAGTCATCTCCGCAGACAGATCTGTTTCGTTGTGTCACAGCTCATCAGTAATGTTAGACTCCGATTGCTTTTATATATATATATATATATATATATATATATATATATAAACATAATAAAATATGTGAATAAAAACAAATTCTCTACTAAAACTGGGAATAAAAACTGGTAGATTAAAAATTCTTCACACTTCACAGGCATTTATCTTGTGATTTATTCTCTTTGATATTTTATAAAAAAAAGATTTTGTATTTTTTTTTCTTTTTGTGTAAATTTCTGGAATGAAGAGTTATTATTTACATTCAAACTAATATCCTCATTTTTGTTGTTATGATCATAACATTTTAGTCAGTGCGTCCTTTGGACAGACACCTGAAGAAAGTGCAGTGGCCTGTACGTTGTGATAATAAAGATGAGGACATTAGTCAAAATGTATATTTTCTTATTGATGCAGTAAATTTTTAAAGACCATTTTTGGGTTTTTTAGGTTTTCATAATTTAAAGAAAGTTTTTTTTTTTTTGTTTTAATATTTATATCATTTTTACCTTCTTTTTGTGTATTTTTTTTAGTTGCAAGTGGAGCCAGTATCAAGAAAGTCTCCAAAATCCAAGTATTCTGGCTTTTCCAATGTCTTCTTTTCAATGTTACATGAAGAAGGAGTTGGATCCTTATGGAAAGGTCATATACCTGCTCAGTTACTGACTGTGATCTACGGTTTGGTGCAGGTACAGAGACATTTTTATCTTCATTTTATTGTATGGAAAGATGAAAAAAACTTTGAAGAACGTACAGGATGATAAGTATTGGAATGAGAAAGTCTGGTTGCTGTTTTACTTTTTACTGACTTCGTTATTTCAATTATATGAATGGAGAAAAGCAAACAGATTTATTTTAAAGATGGTATGAATAAACACTGAAGCATAAATGCAAAGATACTCTATGTTCTTTGGAATCACTATCAAAATCCAAAAAAGAATCTGCAATATTATTGATCCTGACCTGACATCTCAGCTTCAGTCACTTTTCTGGTGTTAGAACAGCTTCCCTTTGCCCTTTCTATAACTATTTTCATGGTAATTGTTTTGATGAGCTTAGCCTTTACAAATTTAAGCATAGTACTAGACTGGCAGATAGGTTTCACTATTTTACAGTTGAAATTGGTAGAAGTAACCTTCTAACAATTTATTCTCTTGTACTTTTCACCTGTGGAACTCTTTCAGTTTTTTACTTTCCAGTTAACATTGTGTTTAAATTTTTGAAGGTCAGTGTAAATGGTCATTATCTACTTCTTTGAATCCTGTTCTTTTATTGTCCTCCATGCTTAATGTTTTCTTGTGTCTTAAAGGCTTTGTTGCTTTGCTTGGGGTGAAATAATTGGAAAAAAATTGTTTCTAATTTTTAAATTTTCTGATTCATTAAATATTTACCAAATTTCTTACATAATAGTTCATTGGACTGGTTAGTACTCAAGGCCAACCTTATAAGATAATATTTTAGTAATAGCTGTAGTACTTTGAACTTTTGAAATGCTTTATTGGTTTCAATGAGCAAAAATTATAGGTATTGTTATGTCCATAAAAATAAATAATTAATTCTAATGTCAAAAAAAAAAAAAATATCATTAATTTACTCGTTCTAAACTAATGATAATCAATCCCACTTTTCTCCTCTCTGAGTTCGAATTCCAGTTGAATTTTTTGCATTCACTTACATGCAAATACCCTTGGGAAAGGTATTAATCCATCTTTTCCATCCAGTTATGGGTTAATTAACAGGACAGATTGGGTTTTATAGCCTTGGCTGGCAGCCAGTCTATTGCAGAAAGTAATAGCAACCTACTGTGGGATAATCTTCTGCGCAGTCAGTCACGTCTCTTTTGAGACATGATCACCCAAGCGTGTATCACGTATGGCACTTAACTGACTGACTGAATATAATAGTTGGAAACAATTAAAACTTCTACTGAGCATAAAGTGGGAGATCGGTTTTATATAGTTATGAAGTAATAAACTGATCCCCCACTAATTACTACTTAATAATATAATACATCTCTATGACAGAAAGTAATGGCAAACTACTGTGGGATAATCTTCTGCCCAGTCAGTCATGTCTCTTCCGAGACATGATCGCCCAAGCGTGTATCACATATGGCACTTAACTGACTGACTGACTTTCTCCTCTACACACACAAACACGTCCGATTTTGTTGGATAAGCATTTCACAGGGACAGGTGGTTAACACTTGGGTCAACAAAAAATTTGTTGCCTTCCCCTTTTCAGGTGATGATAATCATATTTATCTTTTAACACTCAACAAAATTTGAGATAATAAGGCGGACCTGAAGGAGACTACCACCACCTTTAAAGATGTTGTTTTTCATTGTTTTTGACTTTTTTTCAGTGCAATCTTATCGATTACACCCTAAACTTTCCGATTGACAAAAAGAATTTGGAAAAAGTTCAATATTTAAACACTTTTAGGGGGAGGCTCAGTTTTTCATACAACGTTATAGTAAATCGATCCTCCATTTTGGAACCACTCACCAGTACGACATCACCACCACCTGTAAATTTGTTGATTATCAATATTTTTTTTTTTCTTTTTTTTTTTTCAGTGCAATCTTATTGAGTAAATTCTAAGCTTTCCGATTGACAAAAAATATTTGTAAAAATTTCAATATTTAAACAATTTTTTTTTGGGGGGGGTGGGGGCTTAGTTTTTCATATAACCTTATAGTAAATCAATCCTCTGTAATTAACTTTTTTGCTTGCACATATTCAACAACTGAATCCTTTGCAAAATTTTTGAATAAAGTCATTCTTGAAGTTTCCGAAGCAGATACCATCGTAAGAACTGAAGAAAACCTTGAAAAGACAAAAGCAACAATTTGTCTCAAAAAAAACCAAAACAAAGTGACCCCAACGTGAGTGGTTCCAAAATGGATGATTGATTTACTATAACGTTGTATGAAAAACTGAGACAACTCCCCACACAAAATTGTTTAAATATTGAAATTTTTCCAATTTTTTTTGATAATCGACTGCACAAAAAAAAGTAAAAAACAATGAAAAACAACAAATTTAAAGGTGGTAGTAGTTTCCTTCAGGACTGCCAATAATAAAACCCCGGATATTTTTCTTAGTCAATTATCTAGATATTCATTACATATATCTATAAAAAACATTCAAGAAAGTCTGTCTACACTTTGCTTATTTATATTATCATCTTGTCTGATTCCAAGCCATATTTGATCGACATTTGACCCCAAACTCACAATTTTATTCAGTCTCTCATTTCTCCAACACTACAATACAAATAATACTCATTTTGTTTTTTTCCACATCTTGCTATATTTTATGTGTATTTTTTGTATACATAAATGTTAGGAGGTTTATAATTATTTACTTAGTTATAGTTGTGGTGAGTAGATAGGTAGTAGTAGTAAAGCATATTGAAATATACCCTTTCCTTTTTACTAATAAAGTAATAAAAACTCTTTCTTTTTTTTCTCTCTCAACACATACATCCTTTCCCCTTAGTTCTTTCATATTTCTGGTAACCTAGATATTGACCCGGGACATAGCTTATATGGTCAACTGATGTCATGCGAAAATCAACCAATGACTAATATTCCCGCCAAAATCAAATCAGAAATGTGTCTGCATCAAGAAAATATAAAAAGAACAGTTAACACATGCATAGCCTCTTTAGTTGGTCCCAGTTCACCTACTGAGCGTGTGAACTTTGCAGTAGCTGTCGGAGAGTCAATCAACACACCAAACAGCTAAAAGAAAACTAATTCTGTGCAAGCCAGAGATGTGCTTAAATAATATTTACAAAAAGAATATGCAGAAAACCAAGGAATGAATTCAAGAGTACAATCCACACACTTAAATACCTGGAACATAATATAACATAATGCAGAAAACAACCTGATACTACATTCCACCAGGCACACACATGGAGGAACAAATATGCTATATTTACATAAATATACATATACACAGAAAAAATATCTCTTTATAACCTGAACACAGCAATATATATATATATATATATATAATAAGCATTCACATGAATACCACAATGACTTATACAAGAAACATATCAAAGGCACAAAAATATGAAATGGACAGAAATTATAATTATTCACATATAACAAAAGATGTAACCTTATGGAGTTAGAAATAAAAATGGTGGCATAGTTAATAAATGGAGTAAAGGCTAGGTTTTATTATCTCAACCTTGTCTATACCATACAGAATGAGAAAATTCAAGCAAGTTTAATCACTGCTTAAAATAAGCAAAAAAACAAAAATTCTAATATACTGAAAGAAAACTGCAAGGCCATGAAGTCATATCCATGAGCCAATCAGAAACAATCTACTTTCAACAAGAATATGATGTCAGTCATGTGAGCTAGTCAAGCAAAAACCAAATGGCAATTTTGAAATGGTTTCCCTTTGTTCTACAAGACACTGATAAAGCACTAAACAGTTCAATTTCAGCTGGGATGATTTTCTAAGCTTTTTGGGGATTAGGGTCAAGACACCCTCACATTATACATAATGTCCTTCATTTCAACTTGCCTGCAACAATACTCATGGATGATTACTTCCTACGCACTTACACATACATGTTTATACATAAACTCTTACCCTTATACCAATTTGCCTCATGGGAACATTGTATATGCATACACAGAACTTTTTTCATATTTACAATGACCTTCATCTTCGAACACTAGAATTCAGCATTAATCAATCCTTCCTACCATAAATACATTAAGTTATATGGAAAACAATCATAATAGCGAATGTCGTTTGCCCCAAAATTGTCGTCTTTGAAAGTGTTAAATTGAGTTTTCACTTCGTCAAACAATTCTCTTAACGAAAACATAAAATTAAAGGGAGATAACCTTTATTTTTTAATAGACTTTCAAATTATGTACCCTGCAAAAATTCGTCTGTTATTTATTTACCTTTTTCTCCATAAATCACCGAAATCTCCAATCAGGTAATAATGTGGGTTAATAATATTTTGGTTTTCTTCTAAGAATATTTAAAAAACGAGTAAAAAGAAAAGGACAAAAACAAACCTATTTTAAACATTTGCCCTATCCAAAATACATGTGAAAATAAATATTTTAAAAGTTTTTACTAAATAATAAATATTTTAAAAGTCTTTTACACACACCCGACACAGTGACTAAAGACTCTTTAGTCACTGTGTCGGGTGTTGCGTCGTGGTGCAGTGGATTTCGGCTTGGATTGGAATAAGAAATCTGAGAGCACATTTCAAATTTGGGTTGAATTCTTTGCATTTACTTAGGTGTAAATACCCTTGGAAAAGGTATTAATCCGTCACTTCTCCCTCCAGCTATATAGCAAGACAGAATGGGTTCTACAGCCTTGACTGGCAGACGTCTCCCAAAGTAATGGCAATCTTCTTCCCAGTCAGTCATGTCTCTTTCGAGACATGATCGCCCAAGCGTGTATCACGTATGGCACTTAACTGACTTACTGTATTAATTCATATTACTCTTTATTTCAATATTTATATTTTAATCAGTCTTTATATTTCATTTTCATTCTGTAAAAAAGACAATGATTTCCTGGATTTAATGGATTTCAGCATTAAATATTCTTCTTAAACAAATTTATTTATTGTTGTAGACAAGCAACAATCAAATTAACAGAAAGTTACTGTTCAGATATAAAAAAAAAACATAGAAAGTCTGTATACACTTTGCTTATTCTTAATAGTATCATTTTGTCTGATTCCAATCCATATTTGGTTTACATTTGACGCCTAAGCACATAATTTTACCTGGTACTATTGTTATTTCCTTTTATTTTTTTCTGTTTTAGTTTTTTGACAAAGTGAAGATTCAGCTTTATGGTTTCAGTGAAACCAGTTTTTGGACAAATGATTTTGTAGAGCCCTACTCTAGAATAGGTACACAAAAGATTATTACTAAATGTTCATGAAATAGTTGAGGGTGTAAAAATAAAATGACGATTTTTACATTGGTCAGAATGACTATTTACCCATCGTGAGTGATAATTGTTAGGAAATATGGCAAATTCAAAATAAACTCATTTAAAGTGCATCACTTGTCAAAACGTTTTCTGATTGGTCACTTTTTCTTTCACATGCAGTAGATAAAAATTTGCACTAAAAGTTGGAATGTTCAAAGTGAATCAGTTGATATATGCCACTTTCTATCAATTTCTATCAATTTCTATAAGTGAATCAGTTGATATATGCCACTTTCTATCAATTTCTATCAATGAATCAGTTGATATGCCACTTTCTATCGTTTCTATCAATTTCTATAAGTGAATCAGTTGATATATACCACTTTCTATCAATTTCTATCAATTTCTATACAGTGAATCAGTTGATATATGCCACTTTCTATCAATTTCTATCAATTTCTATAAGTGAATCAGTTGATATATGCCACTTTCTTAATTTTCTATCAATTTCTATCTGATGAATCATTATTATGTACCACTTTCTATCAATTTCTATCGAATTTCTATCGGTGAATCAGTTGATGTACCACTTTCTATCAATTTCTATCGATTTCTATAAGTGAATCAGTTGATATATGCCACTTTCTATCAATTTCTATCAATTTCTATAAGTGAATCAGTTGATATATGCCACTTTCTATCGAATTTCTATCAATTTCTATAAGTGAATCAGTTGATATATGCCACTTTCTATCAATTTCTATCAATTTCTATGATGAATCAGTTGATATATGCCACTTTCTATCAATTTCTATCAATTTCTATAAGTGAATCAGTTGATATATGCCACTTTCTATCCAATTTCTATCAATTTCTATAAGTGAATCAGTTGATATATGCCACTTTCTATCAATTTCTATAAGTGAATCAGTTGATATATGCTTTCTATCAATTTCTATAAGTGAATCAGTTGATGTATGCCACTTTCTATCAATTTCTATAAGTGAATCAATTGATATATGCCACTTTCTATCAATTTCTATAAGTGAATCAGTTGATATATGCCACTTTCTATCAATTTCTATAAGTGAATCAGTTGATATACCACTTTCTATCAATTTCTATAAGTGAATCGGTTGATATACTACTTTCTATCAATTTCTATAAGTGAATCAGTTGATATATGCCACTTTCTATCAATTTCCTGTGTTGAATCAGTTGATATATGCCACTTTCTATCAATTTCTATAAGTGAATCAGTTGATATATGCCACTTTCTATCAATTTCTATAAGTGAATCAGTTGATATGCTCTTCACTTTCTATCAATTTCTATAAGTAAAATCAGTTGATATATGCCACTTTCTATCAATTTCTATAAGTGAATCAGTTGATATATGCCACTTTCTATCAATTTCTATAAGTGAATCAGTTGATATGCCACTTTCTATCAATTTCTATAAGTGAATCAGTTGATATATGCCACTTTCTATCAATTTCTATAAGTGAATCAGTTGATATATGCCACTTTCTATCAATTTCTATAAGTGAATCAGTTGATATGTACCACTTTCTATCATCAATTTCTATAAGTGAATCAGTTGATATATGCCACTTTCTATCAATTTCTATAAGTGAATCAGTTGATATATGCCACTTTCTATAATTTCTATAAGTGAATCAGTTGATATATGCCACTTTCTTCTGAAACTCTATTGCTGTAGATTTGGGGCTTTCTAACTATGATGACAATGATGATGATGATAATTCTGCAAAATACAAGGCTGAAATTCTGGGTCCACGGTGCTGAATCAATGATGTTGGTACAAACAAACAACGAATGCTGCACGACGATGTTGGGCTGGTGATGAACGTTAAACTTCATATATTTGGCGGATTTCACTGCAACCACTACGGCAATTATTCTGAAACTTTTTGGGTGAGGATTAAACTTCAAAATCCGCAACAAATTCGGGGTGACAATCAAACTTTTTAAATCATAAATCACTTTGTCGGGAATCACTCAACACGACTTCTTCACAAAAATCAGTTTCACATAATCATTTCATAATCTTCTTCTTCATCCTCTTTGTCACAGTCAGCAACAACAAATATAATCTCCAACAAATGCCTCTGTCTAAAACAGTAAGGACCAGACCCAAATGTAAATAAAATATAAAATATATTTTATTTTCCTATTTCATACAAAGACATCTTCAATGACATGCCATGGGTTAGGAGGTTGTTTGGTCAGAGTTATCAGCACCCCCATCTAGGAGACCCGATTTTACTGAACCGTATGTTTCAATCGTTGTGTTCAGACTCATTAAAATTACTACTAAAGATTTTCTGTCAGCTTAATATCACATCTGCACCATTGACAGCTATCTTCCAGTACAAACTTAAATGTGGGACATGAACCTCTAACCTCACTAGACAAAAGAAAAATCCAAATGTGAAAATGTTTTCTTTTTTGCACATTTGGCTGACTTTTTTAACAAAATACATTTCACTCAAATTTCAAAATATGTCAGCGAGCACAAATACACTTCATTGTCAAAAATTCCATGATTCTCAAAAATATCTAACAAATATTTAACACAGTCAGGTGACTAGAACTAAATATATATGCGAGATGAAACCCTTGGTGTGAATAACAAAAGTGAAGAGAAAAGCGTCCACTACATTTGCCACGTGGCACAAAGCAGAATCTTTAGTGAGAATTATGAAAATGAAGAGCAGCCACCTTGCAACTTTTTGCATCTCACTCAACAAAATTGACGAGAGAGTTTTTAAGTTGATTAATATCTAACATATTAGCAAAATCATTCTTAATGAATGAATCTTGTCAATAATCATTAGCAAATTCATTCTCAACGAACAAACCAATAATACCTTCAATATAGAAACAAAGAGAAAACTTTCGACAAACACAAAAATATAATCCAAGGTAATGGAGTTTACATACACTTTTCCTATATTTCTTATTGTTAAAAAGGGAACCAAAAGTATTTGAACAATCTTGAGTGAGTGTTTGAACAATCTTGTTGAATCAAACCATTATAAACATTTAATTAAACTAAAAAAACTTGAATTTTGAACTGTACTATTTCAAATATATAATCCAATATTCACTTGGACTCAGAACTTCAAATCCTCTCAAAAACATTGTAGAAATATTTGTATTTATTTCTATATAAAATTTGCTTTTGTGAATGAAGAGTTGCTGATTACTCAATTTTGACCCTTGTGCCTTATATGCAAAAAATAAAATATGTTTGTGGAGTAAATGAACACAACCTACGAAAATATTCTGATATATTGAATTTATTTAACAACCTCAACTCTGCAACAACCTTCACTGTTATGAATAGGATTCAAGTTATATAACATTTATTTTATTCACGTAAAGTCTTTTTGTTTATTTTCTTGTGATTTTCCTTCACTTTCTCCACTTTTTTAAGCCTCTTCGAGATAAGATGTAACCTACAGCATACCCTGGCACACTATTGTTATATTAAGCGTTTGGTGGCAGAACAAAGAAGAAACAATGGAGGCTTGGGAAATAAATAATTGTATTAACGAAAAAATACAAGTGATAAATCAGTGTGAATGTCTCTCATTGAAAGAAAGAGATAACTTGTCATAAAAAAAACATTCAGTAGGAGAGGGAAGGTGAGTTGTTTATTACCGTGGCAATGACCTTTAGTAGGTGCTTTTTGGAGATGGAAGGTCCGTTTGTAGCTGGTGTGCTAACAGACTGATGAAGAAGTCCTTTTGATGGGTTTTTATATCTTTTTCTTAGGCTCAGATTTGCCTCAAATTTTCTTTGTTACTTTAGATGGGAATGGTTACTATTGGTGAAAATTCTGGATTGTATTTTCCTTGGTATATATAAGTGAAATGAAAACTATGTGTGAAGCCTATGCACAGTTCACAAAGTTTTTAATTCAGCCTTGGGTTTCGGAGTTTTCACATCTGGCCAGTGGTAGAAATTTGTGTAACATGAATCATGAGAAGATCTGGTTTTAGGAAGATTATAGCAGCTATCTTCCATAGTGTAGGGTTAAGTTTTGAAATCAGACAGTGACTTGGTAGATTTCTATGATAGAAAATTAATTGCAATTGACAAGTACACCATAAATATTTTAGCAATTGATGGTTCAAATTTTGTGCAAAATTCTTTGAAGTTTGTAAAGATTTCTCCAGTTGCTGTACTAATTTCGATGGTGTTGGCAAATATCATTGGGGATTGCTTAATTTTGTAAATCTGTTTTATGCTTAAGTTTCTTTCATAAGAGTAGTAGTATTGTAGGGTCACTCACATTATACCAGCAGGGACAACCTCGTGTTAATAGAAATAAAAGCATATGCAGAAATAACGCTGAAAGCATGTTAAATTGCAAATTAAAATCACACAATTTTATTTATCTTTGTATACTATTGTACATGTATTTTGGTTAGATGTGTTTTAAGGTTACACAGGATAGAGGAAGAACGTCACTTTGTTTTATGACAATGTGCCAAGGAGAGAAAATGTACGTCTTGATCCTCCAAGGATTTGTAGCAAAGTGAGAGTGAGTTCAGTGTTTTTTGTGTGAAGTCTGTTTGCAAGGAAGAAGTTTCTGTTGCATGCTGGGAAAATTTATTATTTTGCTTTTATTCAATTTATTTTCAACAAAATTTTATTTGTTTTTATTTTATTTATGCTATTCATTATTATTCTTTTCACATTGTTTTGACTGTTGTCCTTATTAATGTTGCCATATTAATGACGTTTCAGGTGTTATACACTGCAACCTTCTTCAGGTGATTGGAATTTTGAACTGAATCCTTTATTTTTTTCACTTGGCTAGAGTGTTCTAGTTGGGTTCAGTTTGAAATTTCAATAACCTGAAGAAGGTCGGAATATACTACAGTTGAAACGTTGTAAATATGGCAACAAAGATGAGGACAACATTCTGAACGATGTAAGCAGTGTAAATAATTGCAATACCTCATATTAGAAATATAGACAAATGTTATTTTATATTTTTATTTATTAATAATAATAATAATAATAATGTCTCTACAGTATAAACTGTGCTACCAGCTCATCTCTGAGAAGAAAATCAAAATGTTTCCTGGGAATGGGCGGTGGGTGTTGGTGATGGTGGGGGTTAACCTGTCATGGTGATCAAAAGGGTAAAATATTTGATTAATGTTTATTTGTCTTGGTTAGTCCAGAAAAAAAAAATAGTAAGGCTTTGAAACAACAGGTGAGAGAAAATGTTATTTGGTATGTGTGTGTGTATATATATATATATATATATATATATATATATGGCAGACCTGAAGCAAACTACCACCACATTTAATTTCATTGTTTCCATTTTTTTTTACTTTTTTCAGTGCAGTCCTATCGATTACCCCCTTAGCTTTACGACTGACAAAAAATATTTTGAAAAATTTCAATATTTAAACATTTTCTGGTTGGGGACCAGTTTCTCATACAACGTTATAGTAAATCGAGTCTCCATTGTGAAACCAGTTGCCGATACATTACCACCTACCTGTAAATGTGTTCATTATCAAATTTTTGTGACTTTTTTCAGGGCAATATTATCTTTTACACCTTAAACTTTACGAATTACAAAAAAAATTTGCAAAAATGTAAATATTTAAATGATTTTGGGGGGGCAGTTTCTCACACAACTTCATAGTGGATTGAAAACGGAGGATTGATTTACTATAATGTTGTATGAGAAACTGACCCCACCAAAATTTGTTTTGATAATCGAAAAGTTTAAGTAACAATTGATAAGACTGCGCTGAAAAACGTAAAAAAGAAATGAAAAACAACAAAATTAAATGTGGTGGTAGTCTGTTTCAGGTATGCCATATATATATATATATATATATATATATATATATATATATATATATGGTTAAATAAAAAAGAGACAAGGAAAACTGTATTTAACTCGCCTATGTGTTTCATCCTATGATGGACTTCATCAAGGCAAAAAGACGAAATGAGCTTTATTCCAAATTACGTATCTATAAACAAACAGTGTTGGCAACTAAAAAGAAAAATGCTCACAAATCATTCAAAAAGATTCACAGAATATTTTAGTTTCAGAACTCCTTCATGTGTAGTGCAATGTCGCGAGATGTTAAAATGAAGGGAATTCAACCGTTTTCCTTGGACTTTTTATTATGTCTGTTAGTCTGTTTCAGTATCATTTCCATAAGAAAAGGTGAGATTGGGAAAAAATGGGGTGCAAATTGATATTTTGGTAGTACTGGATGGTGGTGCTCTCGAGAACTTTCATTCTGAACAAATTGCTTACTCTTTTTATTAATGTGACATTTTTTAAATCGAAATTGTGGTTGAATTTATTTTTTTGAGTCACTAATGTATTCGTTAGATTATTATTAGTGATCTCGCATATATATGTATTTTTAGATTTTTTCTTGTTTCTCCAATTTTTTTTGCCTTGATAAAGTCCATCACAGGACGAAACGTGTAGGCGAGTTAAATACAGTTTTCCTCTTGTCTTCTTTTTATTTAACCATCCTGTCCTTAATCTCAGATCATAACTGAGTATATTTTTACAAATATATATAGTCATCCGCAGACAGATCTGTTTTGCTGTATCACAGCTCATCAGTACAGTTAGACTTCTGATTGCTTCTAGCCAGGACTGAAACCTGACCAAATTGACATCAGTCGACGATTCTACCTCTGAGCATTGGGTGCTACGTAGAGGAAGGTGGACTTCTAGCATGTTATATACAATGTAATTATACTCCAGTTGCTGAGAGTGTTCAAATTCATTAGTTAATGAACGGTGCGTAGATGCTTGAGTAGCTATTACTCTTCAAAAATGAATCAAGTACTTTTGGTGACTGGCGTGTGTATACACTGCTTATATTCAACATGTTGAAATTTCCCTTCTCTGATTCTATGCGCCTATGGCTTGGGGGTAGCGACTCCAACTGACACCAAATTGGTAGAGTTTCGATCCTGGCCAGAAGCAAGTAGATGTATCTAGCCAGACTGATTAGTTGTGATACAATCAAACAGGCTTGTATGTGGATGGCCAATATATATATATATATATATATATATATACACACTGTTCTTTTGTATTTGTATTAAAAATGTTTGCTTTATTCTTTCCAGTTTTCATCTTTTGAATTCTTCACCAAAATGTCATGTGAGCTAATGCCCAACCTCTATACTGAAAAACTTCAACCTGTGAGTCATTTGATTTGTGGATCTCTTGCTGGAGGAGTTTCTACCATTGTTGTCCAACCTTTGGATGTTATCCGTACACGGTTTATAGCTCAAGGAGAACCAAAGGTAAGTTCTGTTTTTATTACTGTTCACGTATATTACAAGGTCACTTCAGAAGGATTTGAACCCATTCTTCTTCTTCTTTTATGTGCCATGTCCTTTCAGAACGTAGGCGATCATGGCTTTCCACATCTACCTATCTGGCTCTTAGCACGCTTTCTCCCGTTGCACCATGCAACCCTCGTTCCGTCATCCACCTGATCAGGTCCTTCAAATATGTTATCCGCTGCTTTCCCCTGTCTCTTTTTCCCTCTATCTGGCCTGTTAGTATCAGGTTCTTCAAGCCCTCCTTCCTCATTGCATGTCCCAGGAACTTCAGCTGTCTCTTCCTGATGCTCAGTATTAATTTCCTTTTCGTTTTGATCATTTCCAAAACCTCATCATTGCTCACATGCTCGGTCCACGATATCCGCAGCATCCTTTAGACTAGGTTGCTAACCATTACTCTATCCACTAATAATTGAGGTTGAACACAAGACTGTTCTCATATTTACAATGACCTTCATCTTTGAACACGAGCATTCAGCATTAATCAATCCTCCCTACCATAAATACATTGTTATATGGGAAGCAGTTATGATATCTGACATTATTTGCACCCAAAACTGTCTTTTTGAAAGTATTTAATCAAATTTTCACTTTGTCAAATAGTTTTTTTTAGTCCTAAAAAATTAAAATTTAAAAAATTAAATTGAGACAACCATTATATTCGTATAGTCAGTCAGTCAGTCAATTGCTGTGCATGAGATATGCTTGGGCGATCATGTCTCTTTTAATCCACGACTGACTAGGCTGATTTTCCTACACTAGGTTGCCATTATTTTCTGTTGTAGACTGGTTACCAGCCAAGGCTATAGAACCCAATCTGTCCTGCTATTTAAACCATAGCCGGAGGGAAAAGAGATGGATTAATGCCTTTCTTAAGGGTATTTGTGCATAAGTGAATGAAATGAATTTGACTTGAATTTGATTTCACATTTGGAGCCAATTAACCATTACACCACAACACACATTTGTATGTTTGATTTTCAAATTATGTAAAAATTTATTTTCGCCATAAATTTATCACCAAAATCTTCATTCCCGTAATAATGTGGGTTAATATTTTGGTTTTATTCTAGAAATGTTTAAAAACGAGTAAAAGAAAAAAGACCAATTTATTTAAATGTTTGTCCTTTTGTGATGTTCACCTGTTCTGTGTACTATAATGATATCCAATTTTCGTGGCCGATTAATGGTTGATCACTTTGATCCAAACTCAGCCCTGTCTCATGTTGTGTTTCTTTGATCACAAAGTGAATTTGGTTGTTGACTACTGAAGTTTGCTGCCTTGAGTGGTCCTAAGATGGATTGAAATGTCACAATGAATAATAACAAAGAAAATATGTTTGAGGAATAAAAACTGAATTTTTACATGTTTTTTTTTTTCTGTAAAATTTTTGGTTAAATTCTATTGTCTTGCAATGCAAATAAACCTAATTCCAACGTGTTACTACCATTGGATGTAATCCTTCTTCTAGTTTGGTTTATCTGGCACTAGGGTTATGTTGGAGGTTCTCCGCAGACATGTGACAACACGTTTCTCTCGCCTCGACATCTGCAATCTCTCTCTTGAACTGCTACTTTTCACTTTGGTATTAATTTTTATACCAGTACACCA